>VXAY01006782.1:159241-240149 GCA_013399855.1 Oxyruncus cristatus | reverse complement strand
GGATTATGTAGAATGATTAAAAAAAAAACAAAAAAACCAAAAAACAAAAAACCCCCAACAAAACCCCCCAAACCCCTACACAATCTATCAACAACTGAAAACATGGCAAATCAGAAACAAACATATGGATTAATCTCATTAAGGAGAAGCAGACTGCTTGAAGCCCCTTTGTTCTCATTTCTTCTTCTTTCCTCTGCTTCTATATTATCCTTGTCCTTTTCACTATTTCCTTGCATTTTTCTACTTCTGGAGTAGCTTTTGAAGACTGTTGGCAGGACAATGGTTTTATCCTTTAAAAGTCATGTGCAACTTTATCTGTAATAATATATGATAGATGACGTGATAATATACCATATATCTTAAACATGGCAAATGAGAGCTGTGAAAAATTTGAAAACTTAGCATGATAGATGGCCTTTCTTAAATTACACAAAGTAACTAGTTCATTCTTAATTTAAAACTTGGTGTCTAATGCATTAAAATTTAAAGTGTTCTAAACCCATATGTTTTCAACAGGAGAGACTGCTATGTCACCAAAGAATGATATTCAAATCCCTCTTACCTCTCAGTTACCTAGAGTGAGAAGTATATATTTTATTATTATATCAATTCCTTCTGGCATAATTGATAGTCTTTTTTTCCCCCACATATAAAGTACCACATAAGATATTAAGATCAGACCTCACTGATTTCTTAAGTGTTTATGTGAAGCAGAGGGTAAGATTATATATTTTGAAAGTATTCTATAAATGTAAACTGTAACTGACACAAATCAACAGGAACTAGATTACCTAATCAGTTCTCAGTTCATAAGTTCCCTCTAAATTTAGCTGAAGTGGTAGAGACTATTTTTTCCTGGAGTCTGAATGAGGTGTCATTTTCAATCCACACTTCTTTTTGTTTATGTATTTTTGAATGCCTGATATCATCTCTTCTTCTGTCAGTGCTGAACTGGAAGTTGGTGTTAAAGGTCTAGCAAACTGTTCTGGGTAATCTAATCATTGCCCAATATGATAACAGTCTCATGGCTTATCCATTTAGATGGTCATTTTCAGTTGCAGGGCTGCTTCCAAGAGGAAATAGAGTAAGACACATGATATATTTTATACCAGCTGTGAAAGAATAAAGACCTTCTGCCTTCAGATTTGGGAAAAATTTAGCAACTGCATATTAATAAAGCTGTAGCACATAATCATGGGCTTAGTCTTGCGCCAAACGTGGTGAATTGGTGAATTGAGACCTTAGTCTCCTTGACCTTCACATGAAATAATCTGGTCAGCCATAATCAAATCACAAAACTCTTGATAATTTCAACTCCCTTTTAGACACTTCTCTTGTTTCAATTAGCAATCCATTACAACTGAAAAGCAAGGCAGGGGAAAAGACGTGTTTAGCTCCTTCCTGGGTCTGGGATGCTATCTGCTGAATAAGTTACTTTAATAAAACCCATGGGAAACTTGGAAGGCTTGGATTTGTTCTGTTGGTATTAAAAGAATGTTTTAGTAGAGTGCATAACTTGATTTTTTTCTGCTTACCATTTGATCAAGTAAACTTGAATAATTGATAGTCAACTATCTTTACTTGCAAAGCTGCTTCACTCCTTTAAATAATAATTTCATTTTGATTCCGTTTTTACTGAGAACATTGGATTCTTTTTTTTTAATTCGAAGTCAAGGACTAAGCAAAACAGAGGGCTTACATTGCTGGACCTGGTTTCCATTGACATTATGGCTTACGGACATTAATCAAAGTTTGTAACTGGACTAGGTAGTTGATGTGAATAAAGTTAATGTCCAGTCTCAGGGTCCTTTGCTATGCCAGAGGACAGTAGAAGGACATGGGACAAACTAAAATCAGGTGCTCATGATACATTTTTGTCGGAAATACCTTTACTAGAACATTGTTGAATATTGTCTGAAGGGAGTAGTTTGACCTACTGTAGCATCAGTATGCAAGGGACATGACTCCAAAGAGCTGGACAATCATAAAAGTTTCCTAAATCAAACAGATTTTATAGCAACGGGTCAGGACAAAGTGACAATTTGCTGTATATTTAAGCAGTAATTGCTCAGATCACTATGTGGGTTCTTTTGCGACTATTTACCAAAAGTGTTACAAGAAGGAAAAACATTTAAGAATAAGTTAATCTAGGACTCATTCATCAGAACATATTTTACATGTTTTTTACTCTGAACACACCAAAATGAGGCACATCCAATGCATTTCTTCATTAGGCTCCTAACTAAATGCAATACTTGATTGTTAATATTACTGCCTCTCCTAAAAGCATAAAAGTGCTAGTCAGACTCTTGAGTGTCAGCGCAGCCCTTCTCCTGTTATTGTGTCTTGGGGCATTATGATTGTGAAAAATCTGTAAGAAGATGATCTCTCTTGTGTTTTCCTATTGAGATATCAAAATTTATATCACACATGCAAAAAGTCCTAGGGTTAATTATTACCTCTAGGGAGCTTTGAGGTTAAAAAAAAGTTGCAAATTTTTTTTAATGTGTTTACCCAGTGGTTTTTTGGTCCTTCTGCCAATATTTAGGCTCTGTGACAATATACCTCCATTGCAGATTGTTTGCCCAGGATTCCCCTGTCTTGGTTAGCTCTACTGTCAGGTCCCACCCCTTTCTAGCATTTGTCTTTTCAAGACAGTTAGCTATTTCCAAGTCATTCTTTGTTTTCTGATGCTCAACCCAAAAAACTCCCGTCTAACTTAATTTCCCATTCCCTGTGTTTCTTTTTGAACAGGCTCTGTCCATTTTTGCAAATTCTGTTGCATTGCTGGTCTTTCATGAATGCTACCAGTGGTGCAAACAGTTGCGTAAATCTAGCACACATATTTACACCTTCATCCATCCTCCAAGTCTATATGATGCGGTAAAGTTAATCAAAAAATTGTGAACAGATCTAATGAAAATGCATGTCATGAGAACAATGCCTTTCCAAGGGAATCTCAATTGAATAAAATATTTCCTTTAACAACATGATCTTTTAATTTGTATCCCAAATTTAGGTACACAAAAAATAAAATATACTTTTTTTTTTTAATTTTTCCTTTTAAATTACAAGAGAACCAGACATCCCAATTTTCTCGAGGAACACAGGCTCTGTTGTTTTGAAGCAAAGGTTCATATGTGGCAAAACATGGGTAGAAATTAAAAGTATGCCTTTTAAAACTGGAATCCAGAATACTTTGTTTTCACATATAAAGCACAGAAAATAATCTTATGAAATGACATTGAAAAAATTGGCAACAAGAGAGGATCCTGACAGGATACATAAAATAATGACTAATTTTAACACATGCTGTGTCATTGTATCAGAGAGGAACAAAAGAGGATTCAATGAATTTCGAAGGAAACAAATTTAAAACCAATAAAATGAATTTCCCTTTAGTACAATGACTAACTGGCATACTTAAATCATTACCACAAGATACAGTATCAGAAATAAACATTTCTGTGAATAAGGAGAACAGTTATATTAGGCTGTATAGATAATTTATGTGGGTTATAAACTCTCATGATTCAGGACATAAACCACCTATTAAATAACAAGGATTGGCAAGACGTATTCCCTAAAGGCAGAGTAATCTTATATGATGCTCCTCATACTTTGCTGAGACACATTTTTGAGGTACTAATAAGTCTTGAAGAAAAGGTACCAATTTAAGTGGAACAATGATATAATTAAGCATGGAGATTCTTTTGCTGAAACATACTCTTTCTGAGCATGAGCTTTCCATATCTCTAGTCTTTAGATTATGCTGAACATAAAAGAAACTTTGAAGCTTTTACATTAATGTGCCTTTAGAAAAACCCAAAAAAACCAAAAACCCAGTTTGATACCCAGCCCTCCATTCCAACATTCCTAGTTTCCTATCTGATGTATTGATTCACTTCAGAGCCCCGATAGTTTCAAACATTAAACCATTTGTCTCTTTGCACTTCCTTTTCCTTACTTAACTTCACACCCTGAATATAAAGTAATGCTCAAGGCAACTGCTTGTGGTTTTTCCTGTCAGTTCCTAAATGGAAAAACATGTGATGTGGCAAACTTCTTGTCCTACTTATCTTAATTCAAAATGTTTTACCCTTTTAATCCTACAGGGACATTTTGGAGAAACTTCACACCTTCATGTCACTTTCTGTTTAGTTTCAAGGTTGCCTGAGTTGCAATTAATCGACATCTGGACTTTCATTTGAGACAATGTCACTTTCTGAGAATGCTTTTGGATGACATGAAGTTATCTCTTAGGCTCTTCTGTTTAATTAGAGATTCCAATTAATTATTCTTCACATCCCTTTGTATTTCTTGTGCTCCGTAGAGGAAAGTCCACCTTACCATAAGAGTTCATAAAAAAATTTTGTCAGGATTTGCTGCCTTCTTCCAACTAAGTGAAAAACTGGCCAAGATGAAGCAAACTGTTATCAATATCATTTGTTTGTTTCCTTTCATACTATGAGAGGATTTCATTATAGAAAATGATGTTGAAGATTTGGATAGTCTTATTTTATATGTGTAGGTGAATTGAGTTCTTAGAAAAATCTAGCTGAAGGAAAAGATGCAGTCTTGAAAGTAGACCAAAATGTAGGATCAGGATTCCCTTATGCTGCTATGCTTCACACCGGTGTTATCATTGCTACTTTCTTACTCCTGACTCTTTAATCCATCGTGCTTTTTACTCAACTCAGAAAGCACTTGTTTATTCTTGCCTCATTTCACAATTTGGTAGTGTGTACATCGGATAAAAGGTACTGCATAGTCAGCAGTAGAAAAGAGTCTTTCATGTCTTTTCCTGTCAGAAAAAACAGAAGAACAGAAGGAGTAGAGATTTGAAATTTTACAACTTGATATTAATTAAAGAATAACAAAAAATGGTAAACCCAGGTCTTATGTAGTCTGTTCCCATATTTTAGAGTGAAATCAGCCATAAGTATGTCTTTCACAGTAGGTGATTGTGTAACTTGCTTTCAAAGTGCTACAGTCATGGATGCTCCTCAGCCCTCATGGCCATGCTACTCCAGGGACTTTTTTGTCCTACTGATTCTTCCAGTGTCTCACCAACATCTTCCTTGCTGCTGATCAGGCTCTATAGCTCTTATGCCAGCAATGAACACAAAAACAATTGATACCTTTCCTCTTCTGGATTTTGCACAGTTGAAGCTATTCTGATGTCTCCTCTTCTACTTGTTTCCTCACCCCTGTAAGGCCTTCACTTCACAGGTCTTTAGCCCCAGAGTGTCAATTATTTCAGCCTACCCTGAGTCATATTTTATAGATCATTGTTGTTTCAATCTTCTGGATTGTTTTTGGCAGACCTGCCTCTTTCTAGCTGTGTACTCCCCAAAGAGGCACTGAATTAAAGGACCACAGGGGGAGCTAAGTATCACATATACTAGAAAATAGTCCCAACCTGCACTTCAGTTGCAAGAAAGGTTCTTGTTTTACAAGGACCTTTTGACTAGTGGTGATCTCCTGCAGACCCATAATTTTTACTGGCAGGAACAATTTGCAGTTAGCTCTTCCCCACCTTGTATTTCTGTAGTGATTCCCCCACTTAGTTTCATATTTTTCTTTTTCAGATAATTTCTTACGTTTGGGAGAATCATTTAGGATTATAATTCTGGGCTCTGCTACACTCACTGCTCCTGCTAGATTTGTGTCATCTGTAAGTGAAGCAGGCATGCTCTCTATTCCCTCATCCTGGCTGTTAATAAAAATGTTCCACAAAACCAGAAAAAGGGCAGACCCCTTCTCCACCCTGCCTGATGTATCCTTGCATTTTGACAATTTCCTAGCAACTAGGTTTCTCTTACAGCTGTTCAACTAATCTTTTAAGTATCGCATATTTTCCTAGCTTGGCTTTGGGGATGTCACATGAGACTATGTCAAAAACCTGAAGATGTCAACATATGACACCTACTGCTTCTCTTTTATTTACATAGTTACCTGTTATATAACAAAATGAGATTTTTTTTTTTTTTTTAATCTGATGCATTCTTGACAAATCCATGTTGGCTATCACCTGTTCCCTTGTTATCTTTCATCAGTTTTAGGACTTATTTCATGCCTCTGTGTTGAGAGCAGGTGACAGTTCCAGCGGCTCCAGTGGCCCCACCGCAGGGCACGGCTGAGCCCCTCGGCCACGGGCGGGAGGGTGAGAGCCCCGGGGAAAGCCTGGGCAAGGGAGGGCAAAACACTGCCCGGCAGCCAGGGCTGAGGGAGGGGAACCGGGTGAGAAACAGCCCTGCGAGCCCCGAGGGCAGAGCAAGAGGAGAAGAGGAAAGGCTCCAGGCCCCCAAGTAAGGATGCCCCTGCAGCCCCCATAGAGACCCTAGTCAGGACTGAAAGGGATGAAGCTGAGCATGGAAAAAGTGGTGGAGGGGGGGGGAAGGTGGTGTGTCTAGTTTGTCTTTGTTTCTGAATGTCCAAATCTTTTTTAATTGTCAATAAATTAAATTATTTTTTCCTGAGCTGAGTCAGTTTTCCCCATGCTGGTATGTGATCTTGTCTTTACCTTGACTCACAAGACTTACCACTGTATTTTCTTCCTCTGCCCTCTTGAAGAGGGGGAGTGAGAGAGTGGCTGGGTGGATATCTGTCTGATGGCTAAAGTTAGCCCATCATAGCAGTCTGTAAACATGCTGGTTATTTGTTCTTAGATTTTTTTCAAGACTTGCAGTTTATATGAGTATTCCATAATTTCCTTGGTCGTCTTCACCTTTCTTTTCTGTAAAGATGTCCACCATGTTTATCTTTTTTCTGTCTGCTGGCACCTTCCTTCCCCTCAGCCCCCAGATTCTCAGAAATAAGAATTAAGTGTCCTGAAATTATTATTCTCAAAGTATTCTAGGACAGCATTCAGTTTATTTGAAAACGTCTGATTTGCACCAAGATTCGTAACTTTAGTTCTTCCCTTAGGCTAAATTAACATTTGACTAATTTCCTTACTGATACTAACTGTGACAGCTATCTTAAATGTCCTTCTGGAGACTTAGACTCTCATCCAATGTTTTTACTACAAACAAGTTCAGAACAGTGGGATGTAGGTGGGCAGACTACTTTTTTAATTTTCAATACAATGGGTTAATCAAGGCTGAATATCTGCAAGATTTGATGCTCATTTTCCATAGTTGATATAAAAATCTTATCATGGAGCCTGGAAATTTAAGTTCTAAATTGCTTCTTTGGGTTGCATGTTATTTAAGAGTCTGAGCTAACGGGGTAGAATCTGACATCTGTATCTATATTCTTTTGTCATCAATACACTTGTTGACTGCACAAATAGCTAGCCAAAGGGTGATGAAGAAGCCAGTATGCTCTGTCAGTGCTGCTGAGGGATATCTATGAGCATGGAAAATGTTCATCACCTAAGCCTTTCTCTGTTCCACTTTTTTTTTTCCTACAAAGCAACACAAAGCAGCTGTAAATGAATGGCAGGATCTAGATATTTTTATACGTTAGGAGAGCATTATCTCTTTGTTTCTTATAGCACTTTGATCCATGAAGAGCAAGAAAGAGTATAGCTGCAGGCTGTAAGAATATCTTGATACCTCTGAACTGGGCAAAGTAAATGGCTTTTCCTAGAGAAATTATCATGTATTCCGTGTGTATGCAGCATAAGTTTTATCTATGGCATTGTCGGAGATTGCAAAACAACACCTCCTGATTGAAACTGTGCAGCCTGATAACTCTGTTCCTTTTGGTCTAAATAAGATCAAGTCCTCTGCTTTGTGGAAGCCTCCAAAAAGATTTCTTGCAGATTAGACCTTTATGTCTCAAGGGCCTGGGTCTCCAAGACTCCTCTGACAGGCACTGAGGTGAAGGATGAATTTACTTTTTGCTTTGTGTCAAGCCCCGCATAGAAGGATTAGAACTAAGCAATGACACTACTGGGGGAGAAGGAAGGTTTTTACATATTATTTATCAATAAGAAATGCTCGAGACAAAACAATACCTGACTCTATTATTCTTATGAAAGACCACTCAAAAGGCTGAATTTGGGCTACTTGATTTTGGCCCAAATGGTAACTTTGTGTATAGATTTGCATAAGTCAGCACAGTATCTACATAAATATATAAAATATAAACATACAGTAAAAACATTAGTCAGATAGAAAGAACAGATGAGCCAGAGCAAGCACAGTGTGAAACTATTTCAGTAAGGCAAATTTAAAGCAAACACTGAAATAAATGAGGTGGCAGAAAACAGCATGAATGTTAATGAACCAAAAGCAATACAGCAGAAAACTATTAAATGCAGTTTTGGTGCATGAACAATATATTGCTTTAAAAGGTGCTTTCCTCTATCAGTGAATTGTAAAGATGTATAATTTAATAGAATATTTATGAGAAGTTCAGTCCAAATATCTCATTGCTCATCAGTGCTACAGGACTGCATTTGGGATAACTATGGAAATTTCTAAATTGTGAGCCAGAATTTCAGGAATCATTGAAATGAATTTAGGAAACCACTATACTGGAAAGAGTAATAGTGAATTTTCTCTATGTTTTTCACTGTTATTATTGCAGTGCTCTGGTAATAACATCTGTCATCTTAAACTGAAAGTGAAAAGCATTGTTAATTTCATAAGAGACGGCAGTCATAGCACGCCTTCAACTGAAGTAGTTTGTTTGCAGAAGGGACAGATTATCAAGCCACCAGCAGAATTTTGGAGTCCACAGAGCTCCCAGTACATTCTCCATGACTATCTCACAACCTTGACTCTTCCAGACCTCTTTCCTTCCTGTCTGTATTTGGGTCACAGGTGAAATATCTGAAAATAAGCCACTTCACAGGGTGGAAACCTCTATATGAGCCGCCTGTGTACAGCTGAGCAACGTAAAGAAAAAGTGGACAGCTTTATTTCCGGTGACCCAGTACATTTGTGAAGCATTTTCAACAGTCTAATTCTATGTCTTCACTTGCACATTTTACTAGACATCCAATTTGATTTGAAAACAGCACCGCTGTGCCATAAAAGTGATATATGTACCTCTTTTGGACATCTTCCTATTTTTATGTTCATGAAACTTGAAAGAAGTTGAAATGCATGCACTTCTAGCCTTCAGTTATCCCTGTTAAATGTGTTAACCAGAAGCTAAATAAAATAAGCTGGATCTCGAAGCACAAAAACCAATTCAGAGAGGTAGAGCGCAAATTAAGGATCTGCAATATATGGATCAGGTTTGCAGAACTGCATTACATAATTGCTTTATCTCAGCAGATTTCAGTGGAATAGGTGCTATTCTCTTAACAAAATTAAACTAGTGACATCTGGGGAAGAAATACTGTCTAAAATGATACAATTCCAGTATAAAATCTTGAAGTAAAAGCAAACCCTTTTATTATTGCTTCTTGCAACCTAGCCAACAGTATTGCTCAGGAAAAGAGAAGCTACCATCCATCTGAGATGCTGTGAGAAGGACTTTGGCACACGCAAGGGCTGCTGTACCTTCCCCCTGAGACTTCATCACAGGTGAGCAGTGCACCTCTATGCAAAGCACCATTTCTGAGGGGGCCACGGTCAACATCAACCTTTAGGGGGGATGTCCAGAGCAGGTGGTACTTCATGTCACATTTACACTCACTGTGGACATTTTTTAATAACAAAGCAAGACACCAAGCAGTAGAGAATCAGGATTCACCCTCAGAGCTCTGTCATGTGATCTGGTATGACTCTTCTGTCACAACAGCTACACATCTCTCAGTCCTACAGCAGCAGATTTTCTTGCAGTTTGCTTAAGACAAGCTGTCTCTGATGGCTGCTTCTTTTCTTGTTTTGGTGAAAATCCATCTGTCAACTACTTAAAGCATGAAGGCATGGAGAAAAGAGTGGTAGATACAGGAAAACAGAGCTAAGACATGAGATAACTAACACTGATTACAGAATTAACTGTGCAGACAACAATGGGTTATTTGAAAATGCTAATAATTGTCTTTTTGTTAATCTTTCATACTGTCAAAACTGATAATTGGTTCAAGAAGGTTTTAAGTTTAAAAACATGAGTTAGAAGATGTATTTGAAAACCTCTCTCTTAGCAGGTATCATGATGTGTGAGTTGAAAAAGTATTTGAAAATAGTTAGACTCCACAGGCATTATGTGAAACCAAATGCTAGGATTTTTTATTAGCTGCTGACTCCAGGGAAAATCATTATTCATTATGCAAACAAATATACATGAGTGTAAGTACACTCCTTGGTTTAAAGCTGCTATGAATTCTGTTGCATTTCTTTTACTTAGATTAGAAATTCCTGGTGTAATCTTTAACTCTTATTCACCCAAAACTCACAATGAATTTTACAGAATCAAAAGATAAACTGAAGTTGTCCCCAATAATTTTCTCTTTCTGAAAGCATCTTCAGGGTTGTTCCTGTTCACAAACTTGTCGTTATAAAACAGTAGTCTGAGTGTCCCACCCATAACTCCTCTGTTTCTAAAGACTTTTCTCTCAGTACAGTAATTGCCTCAGTCTCAGAGCGTGACAACAATCAAAGTGTGCCTCCTGACAAGGTAAAAATAGAGCCAAAATGCCCAGTAACTTTTATTTCAAAAGAAAAATAGTTCTTTTGATTTTGAGCATAAGGTACTTTAAAGATGAATAATCCTAAAAAATCAAAGGACTTTCTCTCACTTTCTCTTTCTTTCATGCAGTTTTAATATCTGTCCCTAATTGGTAGTTGTTGGTTGTATTGTTTTTTTGGGGGTGTTTTTGATTGTTTTTTTATTTGTTGAAAATTAAAGTCATGTAACTTGAAATCATCCACATTAATCTCAGTGTCTAGAAAATGTAATTGTTTGAATAAATAAAGGTTGTTTTATGATACCACTAAAGACCCGTACGACATTATTTGCAAGTTATTCTCTGAATCTAATTTACTTCAGGTTTTATATATATATATTCAGTACTTTGGTTTTTCATACAATTTGTCAACATCCACCATACAATAGGAATTCTCAAAACTCTGTTATAATGGTAAAACAGACTAAATCCTCAAACTTGCATCAAAGCCAGAATAAAACAATTTTTCCAGGAGAAGGATTCAAAAATTGTATTAATCTCAGCTGCAGTTTATGGCCAGGCAGTAAGAAGAGAGAGGAATAAATTGGTGGTTGGTTGATCTTAGTCTGTTCTGGAGTCCAAAGAATATTGAGGGCTATTTCTGTATTGACCTGTTATATATGGGACATTACTGTGGTTTTTGTAGGGCTGTAGACATATGGAAAAGGGAGGGACCAGTCTGTTTCATCTGCCTTGCTGCCTTCTTACTGCACTGCTCCAGAGCAGATAATGTGTTCTGATCCTTCTCTGTGTGTACGTAAACATTGCATTTCAACATAATTCAGTGGATATGTACAGAAGAAAATATCTAATTTTATGAAAACAAACAGGAAACATTACTGGAATTTAACAGGCAGAATAAGAATCTAATTAACTAACAGCAACAACTGACTCTAGTATAACTGTTCTTGTCTCAGTGGCATTTCTTAACACAGATATCGGTGCCAGGAATGACAAAAGGACGTGGCACAATAAGAAACTACCCCGACTCTACAAGGGCTGTGATCAGTTCTTTTATATTTGCAAAGTAACACTTCCTGCCAGCAAGCTGGATAACTGCACTCTGCCAGACCTAGGAGTTTATTCCATGCATTTTTCAAGCACTAGTGTGCTTCTAGTGGTTTTATCAAGCAAGGATAGTCCAGCATGAAGAAACCTATGCACTTTGCAAGTATGAGCACTAGGACAGTGAACAAAGGTGTTGTACCTGATGACGTAAAGACCCTTCTGACAAATCACAGGCTAGAATAGAGCTAAAGTGACAGCTCTAACATCGGCTAACATAGACTTTTTTATATGGTCACTTTGATAACATCTATAGAAGTTAATAGAAATGCCTATGGAAATAAAGTGTTGTTCCACCACAGAGGTATATTCTTCCTAAATAGACTAGCAAAAGGCTGCCACACTGTTTATGTCCAAATAATCCCAGGTTTGAGGATCACTGGTAGATATAAGTGATATGCAGATACAGTTGTATCTCTGGGAACTGCACTTCATTCATAAAAGATGTGAAACAATGACAAAATGGTCTTTCTGCCTGTGGAGGGATGTTGCTAATGTCAGAATAGTCTGGTAGGCAGAAATTTTGTGCTTGTTCTGTGTGTTAATGAGCATCTTTTTTTGCTGTAATTTCTGATCTACATTTCCAAGAAGACCACCTGAGGTGAACTCAACCTACCAACACACAGGCAAAGCAGCTCTCAAAAGCTGTCCATGTGTCCATACCCTTTTCACTCTGTATGTTTTCAAATCTCCAGGTCATTCCAGGAGCATCAACAAATTATTTTCTATTAAGAACATGTGTATGGACTGTTGCATGCATATTAATTTGTATGTGAAGTACATATACCTAAGCAACTTCTGTCCATTCTATAGCATAACAAAAGGATGTTTATTACATCAGAAATATCAAAATATAATAAAAGCATATGCTCTTCAAGTAAAGCAAAAAAAAACTTTCTGGCACTTGTAAAGGCTTCCATAGCAATGACTTGAAACATGTTTCAACCACTACATATCAGACATGATAGGTCATCACTGATGTCACAGCTGAGGAATCAGGAATGTAGAAGCAGACAGCAAAGGAGTCATAAGGAAATAATTGCAGCAAACTGTCAAAAATTTATGCAAAAAATAGATTAAAAGCTACCACAGATGTGTGTGACATGCTGAAATGAGAGAAAAATCACCGCAGTGACCTAAAATGAATACATAATCTTATTTTACTATTTTACTATTCTAAAAGGCTTAGTGAAGCAGTGCCCAAAATTTTAGCATAACCTGGTCGCAGACATCATTGATTTCAAAATGTGAAAAACGAGACCATTTGTCTTCTGGAAGCTGTGGAGGAAATGTACAATAAACTTACAGACCTTTATGCAAATGCTTCTAAAAACCTGTGCTATCCTATATTTGGGTGTGTGGGGTTTAATTATGAGTAGGATCAAAGACATCTTGAAAAGAGCAATTCCTTTTTTTATGTGTATGCAACTCCATCTACATTAATTATAACTCAAGATCACAGAACTTACTTACGAGCCATAATGATAGTGGATGTAAATTATATTGTGGCATCGGTAGGCCGTTTCACCACCAATGGAGGCACAATAGATTACCTTTCTCTGTGGCATTTGATTAAGGTATCTAACCTTCCAGACGCTCTGTTGTGGCAAAAGATATAGAATTTTCTCAATTAAAAACCTACTTGTTGGCAAAACATTGCAGTCAAATTCATAATGGTGCTCTAATGCAAATATATTTGGGGTTGAATTCTTTGTTTTTGCATATCAGCATTGCTTTGTCAGCTTCAATGAAGGATGTGTACTACTGAATTTGGTGATCACATGAGAGCCTTTCTAAGCGTTGTCAGATTTCCAAAGGATTTCACTGCTTTTTTTTGTTTGTAAGTAATGGAACTCATTATTTCTCTTCTGGATGACATTCCATTCTGCTTGCAGTTTTCTTTTATTATGGATTGGTTAAAACCACTGTTTCCAAAAGGTCCTGTGAAAATCTTTTCCCAAATTTTCAATCTTTTGGCCACTTTTTTTTTTTTTTATTATTTCCAATAAGTTTAGTGAGTTCTGCCCCATTTCTGTAACTTCCCTTTTCCTAAAATTACATGAGGTTTTTGAAAGTTGTTTAATATTGCTGCAACATTTCCTGTTTCCAAAGTTTAAAATGCTTCTTATCAGTATTTATTACAGTCCTGATAAGAAACATGCATTCACCTTAGCTATAAAGAACAACACATTTTGTTCAGGGAAGTTAATTTTGGTAAAAAAAATAAGCTTGCTGAGTGGAACTCTTGCTTTGTATTTTGCAAGCTTAGTTGTCTCATGTGTGCTTTTCCAAATGTGGATAAAGAAGATTTCGTGGAAAGAAAAAGTGCATAAATACTTAGACAGACTGATCTTTGAATGTGAGGGAAGATAAAAATCTCAGTAGGTAAGAGACCTGTATAGTGAAAGCATAACTATGAGCAAAAGGAGAAAATGGTCATCTTTTCCCATGCCTTCTTCTTATCCCTGAGGGAGAAGGATCTACCTGCCTTTGTCACACAGTGGGATTGATAATGCAAAGGACAAATATTCTTCTCTGCCATTATGTCTTTATAGGTCTCTTCCTGCTGTGCTTAAGCAGTACAAACTCCCACAGAGTTTTCCTTTGTAAGGATGAAATAATCAGTCCCTGACAGGGTAGAATCAAAAACCAGGTAGGGTAGCATTTACCTCACACCTCCTGGCACACATATGGATCTTCTTCCAGGCAAAGAAGTAAAGGTACATTTCTCAAATCTTAAATATGTAGCAGGTAGTCTGTGAAGGTACACAAAGGGTTAGTAGATGGTGCCTAATGCAAATCTGATGAGAATAACTCAATTTAAAAGTTGCCTACTGTTTTCCAAGAACTGTGTAGACAAACAAAAGCAATGACAGGAAATGCAAGTGGAACTTCAAGGTTGGCAATTGTTTAGAGGGGGGAAAAAACCCCAAACATATGCAAGAGTGTCAGGCTCTTCTGAGTACAGTGCACTCTGCCAAAAAGGAGAATAAGGTAATGACCTCTTTTACAGAGCAAGAGAAATCAGAAACTTGCAATGAAAATATTGTAATAGCAGAATACTGGGTTAATGTTATTAC
The DNA here is from genome assembly GCA_013399855.1 of Oxyruncus cristatus. Lineage (NCBI taxonomy): Eukaryota > Metazoa > Chordata > Aves > Passeriformes > Cotingidae > Oxyruncus > Oxyruncus cristatus. Next base: position 225,431 of record VXAY01006782.1, on the reverse strand, counting down.
AGTGTTATTATAAAAGAATGTGATAATACAGAACAACCATGAGCCAAATTAATAGTTTTCCATCCTCATAAAGCTTTTTTGAGTGTAGGAGAATCATGTATCCCTATACCCAAGTTAAGCTTAATTTAGTACAATTCACAGTTGATGATGAGTAGAAGGTGGAAGAAAGAAAAGAAATGAAAGCCCATCTGCACTTATGTGTGTATCATCAACATGATCTCACAAGTGTCCAACAGTATACTGAGGAAATGTATTTACATGTGTTCAGGTGAATTTTGAAGACGACCCAAATTCTGAATTAATGTGAGGGTACTCTGAATTGTCTTTGCATTTCTTTAACAGAAAATATCTGACAAAGCAGACATCAAATGACACTAATATTGGAAAATAATTCATTGCTAGTGCAACAATGCTTAATGCTAGCGAAAAAAAATCTTTGTACTAGCTGTGCCTTGAGAGGAAAGAACTTGGGCAACTGTTTTATAAAATTGTCTATCATTTGTAATAGACCAGGGTCTTAAAATGCATTTGAAGAGCTCAAGTGAAGAAACGTTTTGTTTCTCTTTTGATTTAGCCCCGATAAACTTCAATTTGGATTAGATTTTTTTTTTTTCCTGAAAACATTTGTTTTTCTTCCTAATTCGATCCCTATTGTAGAAAACCACCAAAATTTGTAGTTTCAAGTAAATGTGCACAGGATATCCCTACTAACATTTTCAAATACAGTAAAATATGGAAAACTGCTAACTCAAGAAACAAATATTTGGCAGAAAACTTGTACAGGTTTTTATTATGAAGTTCTGAAACCTGATAAGCAGATAGCTAGAGTTAAACATAGTGCCTGTCAGAAATTACGTGAACTTGGAACCTGAAGCTGAAAATAATACCTTTAAAAAATCTACCTAGGACTGGCACTATTGCATTGAAAATGCTGCTTGTTGAGTTTCCAAGATTTAGAGTTTTTATATTACTTTGTTAAAACCTCTATTGCCTAAGACTTGGATTACCCACCATCCTATTTCCTTGCCCTCTTCATGTGAGCTTCAAACAGGCTTAATAGCGGAACTTCATAGTACAGGTGGAATTCTTTCATTCATTTTAGTCTCTTTTGTAAGGGATTAACATTTTGTATTTTGATTGTGATTTATTAAGACTAACATGAAAGGGAGGCTTCTGCTGACCCTTTGTACAGATCTGAACTTTGCCCTAGAGATAGACACAGGAAGGCATGGGTTTCTGGAACACATTTGTTTTCCTGGTCTGCAAGGACTGCCAAGGTGCTGAACCTTCTGACAATTTGCTCCTAGGCCTTCCCTCACAAGAGTTTAGGAACTATGTGCATTAGAAGAAAAGGACTTCATAGCACTATTTTTTTCTTTTATGGATATTAATATGACTGAAGACATTTTTGTGAGGTAGTTATATTTTAAGGAGCATTAGGTGCTCTGTTGCCTCTTTTTACGTGTCCACTGTTCATTTTAATATTTTCTAAGAGCATCTGTAATATGTGATAGGCATTAATGTCACTTATAAAATTAAATTAACTAGGATGTTCTGAAATTGTCTTTAAAGGTCAAATTATAATAATCTTACACAGAGTAGTACTTTTACTCAGGGGTAGGTCTAGGTAAATCGATAGCACTATAGAAGAAATAAGGTTAGATACATAAAAGCACTTTGGCACCACATACCCTCCAAAATGTACTTATCAGTGCCTAATTTCATAGGTTTAGATTCTCAGAATCCTTGTTCGTTTCCTGAAAAACTTTGAGACATGAAAAATTTAACTCTTAAAATATCTACCTAAAATTTTCCATCAGTATGATTTCACAGTAACATGGAGGTTTGCTTCTGAGTAGTCAGAAGACTTCATGGTACGGAACATAACATGTGTCTGCTTTCCTTTATTTCCCCAGCTACTTCTGCCCTACTATAAACTACTTGTTCCTCTACTTGCACTACAAAACTGTATCCCAAAAATATCTGGAGCAGAGAAAAGTGCTCCAGTCATCAGCCCCATGAGTACTCTGAACTATAGTTTCCTCAGTCTTTCCTATTAGCTGTTGTGTTTGTCATCAGCCTCTAAACTTACTCAAAGCAGGGACTGCAACTTTAATACTGCTCTCCAGAGGCAATAACTGTAATCTATAGTGCTATATTTCACTGACCTAATGTTTGTATAACTCTTTTTTAGGCAAAGCAGAAAGCTATCAGTAGAAGGATTGAGAAAGACGCACACCAACACATCTGAGAGTTAAGACTACTCAGCTGAAAGATGTATACACAAGAAGAATCAGCAAGAAATTCTGGAACTTGTTGCTTTACTCCAGGAAGCCACTATAATCATTCGAAGTACTGAGTGTTGTAGGGCTGTTGTAGGAATGGAGTGATCCACTGTACAAACCACACACATTGTGACTGAAAAATCACAAATATGGTGTTTGACAGCTCAGAGTAATCTAACATTAGATGTTTACTTTTGATAGTAGTCTTAGCATTGTTTCTCAGATAACACTACTGATTTCTGTTGCTGTCTTTCTCCAGTGCTTAATTCCTCTGAAAAATTGTATTGGAAGAGATCTGGCTTATTTATGGAAACCTCTAGGAAACAGTGGCCCTTAGAGTTTGTCTGATTTTGCAGAGTTCTTGGAACAGCACAGATAGCATCAGTAAAGAAATGTCCAAACGAGGTATGTTTGGCTTAGCACACCTACTGGAAGCCGTGAGGATGCACTGTTAACTGTAACATGTCTTAGTAAAAAGCAAGATATGTAAGGCAAGCTGAAAAGAGGGAACGGTACCAAGCTAAGAGGATTAACCTGAGTTTAGCTGAGGAATTTAGTTGTCCTGTTCACTTCTGAAAGTGAATCTGAGGTTATTAAGTCTTTTGGACGCTGCTTTTGGAAATACTGCTGGGAATCCCTCTCTTTCTCTTTAGTGTATGCCTCAGCACACCATGATTTCGTCCAAAACCAGCCTTCAATACATCTTTTAGCATAGTGGTCAAATTTTTTGCGCTGCCTGGTGTATTGTGCACATGTGACAGCACAGAGCCTCTGCCTTGGCAGCTCATCCCAAAAGTTGTACAAGAATATTTTGTGGGTGACCACAGCTAGGGAAATTCTAGCAGCCTTCTTTGTTCCTTTCTAGTACAAAAATAGCATTGTGAAAATGAAATTGAAGGCTTTCCAGTAAAAAAGTCACAGTCAGGTTTTTAATCATGCATCACTGGTCAGTTATGACTGAACCTATCAGGCCACACTCCTTGATGTTGTATGGCTTCCCCTTTTAGCTGGTTGTTTCAGTAGATTTTTTAAGTCTCAGCAGGGACAAAGGCAAGTCTTGTGAGGACACAACGTATTAAGGTAGCAATTTTTCATTTTTAATGACTGTCATGACTACCCCTCAGCTACTGGGTGCATCATTTAGCCCCTTGTTGTCGATGTCATTCATTGAACTGTCAGCATTTGTGATTTGCTGTGCACACAACACTGTTGCAGAGGTTAGTGTTTCTGTTAATGCCCAGCTCCGATATTTAAAAAGGATGACTTGTTCCCTACCTTCATATGCCTTCTCATGGTCAGAGAGGTAAATCCTCAGGGCATCAAGTGTATATGAGGTTCCTGCTTCAGCACTTATTTTTCACAGCATAGATGTAAATAAATCAAAACTCTGCTACAAGTATTTAAAAGACTGGGGAGGGACTAGACCAAGACACCTTCTCAAGCTTCCTTTTGCAAATATCCAGAGACAATCCATTTTGCTTCAATGGACTGGAGCTTTAAGCCCTATGAACCCAGTTGACTTCAGTTTTCTATTTGAAGTCCTTAACTGAGGTGAATGGCTAGTATTTTACAGAGCACTTGCAGCTTTGTTTAGGTATGACATCCAACAGGTTGCATCAAACAGGAAACAAGAAGTGTGTAGCTGCTAGGCTTTCCAGGCACAATTTTCTTATCCTTCCCACGTGAAATTACTAGTCTGATCTATGCAGTTGAAGCAACAGTAGTATTTGGCCCTCACAAGGAAATTTACAACATAAGCAAGCTTCTGTTCTCAAAAGGAGAGAAGCACAGGCAGGCCCCCGAACATCTATAACACTGCTATGTGAAAGGCACGTCTTCTGTGTGCTTATTCTCATTCCAGAGCCCTTTATACAGGAGAACAGGGGATAGGATCTACTGTTCTTTGGTCCGCTCCTCAAAGTAAGGTGACAACTGAGTGAGAAGAGGTGATAGTTTCTTATTTAAAAAGGCAAAACAAAACAAAACACCAAAATACAACAAAGGAAAAGCAACATGAAGGATACTTGGTTCAATATACAATATTTGAGTCTGCCATCATGTCACTGTGAGTCCTCAAACAGGCCACACTTTCTTCTCCCAATATACAAAAGCTGGGAATAGTGATGATGTCTGCAAAGCTCCTTGAGACCTGTGGGTGAAAAATGCTAACTGTATGCTGATTAATTTTTTTTTCTTTTTTTTGCTATTGTAAAAGATGGAAAGGAACAGCCTGCCAAGAAAACTTTGGCAAACTGCTTGTTCCCTGCTGTGTTCCCTGTCTCTGCTTGTCCCCGCTATATAATTAGTTTCTAAGACTTCAGTCTCTGGATATACTTTGCTGCTCACTGTTGTGTATCGTATTCATTGTATATCAAGCCCAGTGGAGCCCTCATCTCTGCTAGGTGTTCTAGCGAGCTGAATGAGATGAAGAGGAACAAACCACCTTCTGGAGAAAAGGTTATGGGAAGAAAAAAAAAAGTTAATACACAGCAGCTTCTGGGTTTTACTTAATCTAAAATTTCTGGGACAATTTATCTAGTCACCTTCTTCTGCCAGTGACATTATAAACTCTCTGATGTCACCAGATTGGCCCGTAAAGCACACATTTATTGGAAAGGTTTTATGGAGAAAGAAAACAGACATCTTTAGTTCGGTAGTAGTTCAGGGAAGTCTAAATAGGCAAGGAGAATTATTGCTGCTACCTACAGTCCAATATAAACTGTTTTGTTTACATCTGCTCTTTCTCTTCCGTTTACTGTTTATTTCCCTGCATTCTTTATGGATGGTTTAAATACAGAGAAACAACTCTAATGAGTACATGAATGAGAGCAGAGGGAAACTTTTTTTATTTTGTGGATTCCTGTCTACATGGTAATATATGGGGTATTTGCTGATTTTCAGGAACTTCACTGCAGAATGTTACTAGCTGCAAATGGCAAAAGAGTTTTCCAGAAAATTTCAGAGTATATTAGTACATTTAATCAATTTTTATCTTAACCGAAAAGGTTTGTTTGGGTTGGTTTTTATTTTTTTAAAAAGTGTTTGCCGGAAAGCTACCGTAACAAACAGATAAAAAACACATGGTGTTGGCACTTTTAGAATTCTTAAGGTTGGAAAAGACCACCAAGATCATTGAATCTGACTTAATCTAGCACTGCCATGTTCATCACTAAACTATGCCCATGGCTGCCACGTCCACATGTTTCTTGAACACTTCCAGGGGTTGTGATTCTGCCACTTTGCTGGGCAGCCTGCTCCAGTGCCTGACCACCCTTTCAGTGGAGAAATTTTTCCTAATATCCAACCTCAACCTTCCCCGGCACAACTTGAGGCCATTTCCTCTTGTCCTATCACTTGTAACCCAGGGGAAGAAACTGACCCTCACATGGCTACAACCTCCTTTCAGGGAGCTGTAGAGGGCGGTTAGGTCTCCCCTGAGCCTCCTTTTCTCCAGGCTAAGCAACTCAAACTCCCTCAGCCGCTCCTCATGAGACTTGTGCTCCAGACCCTTCACCAGCTCCGTTGCCCTTCTCTGGACACGCTCGAGCACATCAGTGTCCTTCTTGCAGTGAGGGGCCCAAAACTGAACCCAGGATTCGAGGTGCAGCCTCACCAGGCCTGAGCACGTGGGGATGATCACTGCCCTGGTCACTGCCCCAGTGTGGCCTACCTGGCCACACTATTCCTGATCCAGATCAAGATGCCATTGGCCTTCTTGGCCACCTGGGCACACTGATGGCTCAGGTTCAGCTGGCCGTCGACCAGCACTCACAGGTCATTTTCCAACAGGCAGCTGGGAGAAAAATAATTACTCATTGCATTAAAGAACAATGTTGCATATTCCAGTAAAAGAAAGAATTGCAAGAACCCTCACTAGTGTAAAAGAGGGGCCAGCGTCAAAAAAATGAGTGGTATTCTATCTTTTCTCTCTGCTACCTTTTGTCCCCAGAAGGGTTTCTTGTCATTTCAGCAATGGCTGACAGGAGTCAGCGAGTGCTGACACGTATTGTGGCACCTGTAAGCATTTTTGACATAATTGACACAGTTCTGCAGGGTTTTGACAAGTTTGTCAACCTAATGAATAGGCAACTGAGCTTTAAAACCTACACTAAAGGTCATGTAAGTTGTTCAATGGAGAATGAAAAATTATAGTAACCAAATTATAGTTTCTGACTTTGCTTGCCTGAGAAACAGCATGTATTAGGGACACTTTACAATGTTCCCCCACCTACATTGTTTATGACACTTCATGAGAAGGGGAGAGGGAAACCCCTAAAGAATGTTTTTTTTTCTGGTTGTTTTTTTTTTAATAAGCAAAATTTGAGAAACATTCATGTATATAATATACTGAATTGGCAGGGAATGGCCCTGCTTTGGTTGGTGCAACTGCAACTGTCTTTTTATAAAAGCAGAGTAGATCTTGTTCATGAAAGAAAATTCTTAACGATAAGGCATCTATAGTTTGCTATCACCACATATGTAACAGGTTTTAAAAGACTAAAAAATATTTCATTAAAAAAAATCATCTCCCTTAAACCAAAACAATTTTACATTGCAGACAAATGACTTGTACTAGCAGTTAGGTTATGGCAAGTAGACAAAGGTAGACACGAATCTGCTTTTGCAGCCACGTGAACAATCAAATTTAATCTCAGACTTTGAGCAGACTGAAAACCTACCCATGGAGACTCACCGCTAGCAGCTGACAAGCAGTAGACTCTTAGACTGATGCAACTCAATCGTGGCTCACATTGTATTTTCCTCCTTCCTCATAAGTAGATCTTACAATATTGGAAAAAGTGTTATTTTGTCTTATATAGGAGCATTATGACTGTACTTCTAGCTGTGCCTTCCCAAAGTGAAAAGCATACTGGCCAGGGACAACATATTTTTACCCTATTTTAGGGAAATACTAGGCTTGCTTCAGTTGCAGTTCCACACTGTTGTTTAATTGGCCCACAGCACAGAGGACTGCATATAACTCATATTTCTCCTCCTTGACAAGACAATGAGTCTACAGAATGACCTCACTGAGACTAGGATATTGACTGTGGTGGGGTTTTGTACCTAAATGGCAAAATAAACATCTAATCAATAATATGTTTTCAGAGCAAACCACAGAATGTTACACTAATTTTAGCAGAGTCATCAGATCAGTAGCAATAACGAATTTTTACAGGATTAAAATTGCTTAATTGCATTTAACGACCATTTGACAAGCACATATTATTATGGACTACATCAAAACAAGCTTTAGTAATGGAGAGGAAAGAGGGAGTAGAAAAGGAAAACCTAAAGCTAATATTTTTTACTAGATTCCTGGGTTTACTTAACTGCTTTTCCAGCTGCATAAAACTGATGTATTTCCCTTTCAGGGAAAGGTAATATTTGTGACACAGAAGGCAATTTTCAAGCTGTCTGTGAGGAACTCTATCCTCCTATTAAGATATCTAAGCAAAACATCTTGCTTTGTATACACTGTGCCGTACAGCACTTCTCTCTGTCTCCATGGTCATCTGGGGGTCATTGTACTGGTGGTTTACTTGAATGCATTCCTGCAGCCTGGATCCTGCTTCAAAGCAAGACAGATGTTAATGAGCTGTTACTGACGCTTCACCAGCAGGGGATAGCAAGAGGATTTCACCCTCATTTTCTGAGTAGAAATGGCAAATAAGAGATTTTGGGAGATTCAGTTGCCAAAAGAAGAGGAAAGGGTGGAGACATATGTAGTATATTTCTATGTAAAATGGGAATATTGACAGAAGAAAATCAGCTAGCCTTGATGATATTTGCAATTAGACAAGTACATGAATTGACCCATTGTGAATTTTTCTGTTCATTTGGAAATTCAAACATGTATCTACATCCCCCAGAAAGGTTGCACTTTTGTAATGCATAAAACCATTGACCCATGCAAGGCTGAACTCACTAAAAGAAAAACAGATAGATCAGAATTTTGGGTAGCCTTAGCTTGTTTTGCTATTTGTAAAAATGAGAAAAAAACCCCCCAAATAAACACAAAAGCACAACTTCTATATTTATTTGTTGAACTATTTAAGTACCAAGTTTTTAAACATCAGTTCTCTCAGGTGTTATGAAAATTTTCTCTTGCTTGTTCAGTTTGAGGTGGAAATATTGTGCACGTGTCTTTATATCGAATATTGAGTTTACTGCTATTTGAGGGCTTTGAAATCTCAGAGGCAAAAACTAGACCTGAAGTGCAGTAACTCTAGTAATATTCATGCACTTTATTAGCTGTAAAGTAGAATCTACTCTTGCTGTTCTCTTTCCCTTCACTTTTATGTTTTTAATCGCATTTTCCACTCATGTCACCCTGGGCAATATGACTCATGTTTCGTTTGTTAGATGTGAACAAAATATATGCTCTTTTATTGTTATGCAGATCATTGATATCATTCTGCCATATCTCCACTGATAATTCAGCAGACATTAGGGGACTGAATATAAGATAAACTAACATTTACTTTACATGAACTCCCCATGAAGACAATCAATCGGGCAGCGAATGAGAAATTGTTTGTTAGTCTGCAGCAGTCTTAGAAGTAAATATACTGATTTTTTTAAAAGGTTATAAACGTTGCATGTACAGCCTCCTAGTGAAAAACCTTTAAATAATTGACAACAGCAATGATATTTTTTCTTTCCACCTGTTGTAAATGTTCATGTGGTCTGGAATATTAGGATATTAGTGAGGAATTTCACCTGAATATCATAGAACTTCAACTTGCCACTTTTAAAATTGGGAGCCATGGAAAAAGATATAAAAATTTTGAATACTTCCCTTTTTTAACAAATACTACAGTGCAGACATCTATGAAGCCTTCCACTGGAACTAGAATATTGTGTATTTAATCTTGTGTTTGTAGTGTGCATCGAGAGCATGAATGATTGGGTTAAAAACAAATTAAATAGTTGTATAGTTAGTATACACCTTTCACATTACAGGCTCAATGAGGCAGGGGTTTACTTGAGAAAAAACAATATCTGATCATGCAATTAAAGATATTTTCAGGGAAGAATATAATGAAGGATAAAAAGGTGAGCTTAATTCTGCCATTTTCTAATTCTAAAGTATTTGACTTTAGAATACTAATACCATTTTCTTTGTATGGAGCACAAGAGTTCTCATGGCAACTACTTTCTCTAGTGTTTGTTTCAAAACCAAAAAAATATTTTTCATTTTCTCCTGACGGGTATCATTTCAGCTAAGACTTTTCTGTCTTTATACTCTAGATATTAAGTTTGAGAGACCCAAACTGCCATTGATATTCCAAGAGCAGCTGAAGTAACCAAGGGTATAGAAGAAATATGGTATGAGTTAATCTGCTAAAGGTTTTGGTGCTAAAGCTTCTATCCTCTGGAATTTAACTTCATTTTGGCAACAAAAATGAATTGGAAATTCATGTTTAGTCTGTAGCCAGTAATTTCCAAATCTGACATAATTTGTGTAAGTATGCTGTGTGAAAGAGTGTGGAAGACACACATGGAACAGAGAAACTGATTTGTTCTCTGACTTAATTAAAAAACCTCAAGCTAACAGAGACAAAAACCCCTTATATTTCTCTCTGAAAAGATACAGAATTACTTCTAAAATATAGTTTCTATTACACCCTCCATATTAAATGTTACTTCTGTGTTTCAGGAGAATCTCTGGTACCAGATATTGAAAGGAAGGTGTAGGAAGCCTCTCAGCAGACAGTTACATGATCATTTTGCCACAAGAGAATATTTTTTTAATTGGCTATGGTTAATAGCTGGCTCAGATACAGAAACGGGAAGGAGTTGCATTCTGTATTTTTTTTATGCTGTCCGTGACCTTGACGACCCCATTTTTTCAGGTGATGGAGGCCTGGGGAATCTCATACATTAGAAAAAATGCATGGAATATGAGCAATAAGGAACATAATGTGATGACACTTGAGGGGATTTTCATGAGGCCAGCCTGGAGCTACTAAGTGTTTTCCTACCAAGATGATTCGTGCAGAACTGTCCTGCCCCTTTACTTGGGTTGTGCTCCGTACAATGAGCTTTCTTAGATCGCAGAGAGTGGGGGAACATGAGATAAAGAGCGTGGAGTAGCCTGTCCAAGACTATGGTGGGCTTTATGGGCACAGATTTTGTTCTAACCACAGCTGGCAGTAAGCAGAATTGATGGCTTTCTGGGGATCCCACCTCATCTGCTCTAGGATAGAGCAGATTGCTACTGAATCATCCAGTCTAGATCTGAATGTCCTTTGTTCATATGGCTCTCTGCTTCAGACAGTACTTTTAGGTGTTATTAATGCCCAGACAGGACCACTGCAATTGTCTGGGAACCTGTAGCACATCTTGTTCCCAGTTTTCCAGCAAGTTTCTGAAGGTCCATAAATTCCTGATATGAGTGAACAGAAATGCAACAGGAAAGCATTTAGGTTCCCTGTCATGATAAACTATGTTAAAAAGCACCACCCTACTCTGCAAAAGAGTGTCCGCTGAATTTCATGTACATCTTTTCCTGGACTGGTGGTATTTGAACCCACATGGAAAGGAAAACAGCCATATATAGGAAAATCACTAACTCTGGATGCGCAGCTGGACAGATCCAAGCTCAACTCTGTGACTGGCTGCCTTTCTACTCTGTTCAGTGACCTGTTATTTCTTCCCCTGTTCCTCCTCACACACAGGACTCAGTGTAGGATAGCTTTTATTTGTCATAACAAACTGCAACACTAAGAAATCAAGTGATTCACTAATTTCAGTGGCAGTAAGCCTTATTTTATTATCCTTTAATCTAGGTATCCTATCCTCTTCTCTGCCCTACTCTCTTTCTGATTGTATAAGGAGCCTTACTACTCTTATTCCCAGTTTCCTTAGAACAAGAAAGTCTAATATTACCTATGTGCCTGTGACATTCTGAGCTCACTGGACTTGATGTAGCTGTGACAAGATATCCATAAGCTCCCCATTGTGTTGCAAATGGCTGTACATAATACTGGGCTAGTGTGCATCCTTTCCAAAACTGGTATCACAAGGAGAGAGGTTATCAAAATCTAGGACTTAATATGTTGCCTTAGTCATTCACTTTTGCTTCTGCCTCTTTGAAAGCATTTCTTCTCCACCTTTTTTCCCATGCAAATACCTTCCTCTATAGTCATGACAACCAAAGGCAAATCTATGTTTAAAACAAATAAACAATTAATATTAATCAAATATTTATGAGCATGCATGATGAATATTTATGAAGAATATCAGTAAGATGTAAAATAAGAATCAGCTGTAAGCTCTTTGTGTAAAAATACAAATATACAATAACTGTTAATTATGTGGCTACTACAATTAAGTACCACTACAGCTGAGTGAACCTTTCAAATTATTTATTCACTTGCTGATAGGCTAACCGAAATGAATTGTCTGGCAAAATGTTCTGGCCAAGAGAAAACTAGCAATCTCATTTCCAAATAGTCAGAAAAAATGTGTTGTTTTATTTTTACATTTCCAAATCAGTTTTCCACATCAGATGTACCAAAGTTTAATTAAAAAAACAAACAAACATTTGATCCAGGTTCTTTACAGAGACACAATAAAACTAGTTTTGGTTGATACAGAATGCATATTCCCAATATTTTTTGTTTGCTTGTCAAACAGAAAAGTCATTACTGGAACTGAACATAGTTCACCAAATTAGAATATTTTATATAACACTCTGTTTGTGGTATAGAATGATCTTTGTATTCTGTGGGAAAAGGAGGATTTATTTTTCTCTTGTCTTTGCACTTCAGGATGCATCAAGAATTCTTGATTACATCAGATAAATTTTAATGGCTGTAGGCTAGCCTGGTTAAATCCAGACTTGAATTCAAGAGCATGTTTTTAATACTGAATTTACTTAAGCAAGAAACAGATTTTCTCTGTCTTAAATGATATTGAAATAGGATGTCTTTCTAAAACTATTCTTGTGGTTCTGCAGCAGTTATGGGTGGAATGCAAATTTTTTTGCCAATGATACGTGGGAGGTCAGTCTAGATTAGTGTGTGTGGTTTCTTTTTTTTCCTTTGATGCTAAAATCTAGGCATAGGAACAATTTAATCTTTGATCTAAACTCTCCTCTTTTGATTTTTTTTCTAACTAGATAGCAAAGCTGCCAATCAAGGACAGCTTATTTCATAATTTATCTCTGTTAATCTGACATACAATTAGCTTTGGAAGATGATTTCTACACACATTGATATCAGTGTTTTGTTGCAAGTTTAAGTTCACAGCTCTAGAATCCTTTCTGACTTGGATATTGTCATGTGTCAATTAACTTGAAGGTAATCAGTGGTGGTGTTTATGAATCTGAAGCAAAGATCCTTAGCATCTATAGAAGGACAACTGCTGAATTTATGGAGTTTCAGGTCATATCACAAATTAATTATGATCAGATCTTAGAAACCTGGAGTTAGGTGGGTTACTCCAACCCTTTAATCTTCCCTGCTAATGTGCTCTTTGTCTTGGGTTTACCAGCCCCCTGCGCTGGGGTTGAAAAATAGTTAATTCCAGGTAGATTTCTGGTGCAAAGCCAATCACAAGTTTTAGTAATGCCTCTGTGAATAACATATTTAAGAAAATGGAAAAGAAACTGTTGCTCAGAAGAAATTCCAGAGGGCCTTTCCCCCTCCAGCAGGGGAAAAGACTTAAAAACTAAACCCTGCCACCCGTGGAAGATTATTTGGAGTGAGGAGACCCTCCTGCAGCTCATGAAGGAGCCTGTGCCGGAGTAGAGAAATGCATGGGGGAAGCTGTAACTCCGTGGGAGGCCTAAGATGAAACAGAGTCTTGCTGGAGACCTGTGGCCCTTGGAGAGAGAAACCTACACTGGAGCAAGTGTCCTGGGTAGGACATGTGATCCCAGTGAGGGATTTATGCTGGTGTGATTCATTTGTGACCCTAAAGGACAGCAGAGTATGGAAGAACTGTTGTCCGAGGGTAGACTCACACTTGAGAAGCTCATCCAAGGCTGTCTCTTGTGAGAAGGGACCCCACAAGAAACAGGGCATGGACCCGATGCCATTATCCCCTGTAACAGTGGTGAAGACCCTGGTGCAGCAAGTTGTCCCCTTGCAGTCCATGGAGGACCTCACAGGGCCCGAGTATCCCCCAGCCTCCGGTCCTGGCCCAGCAGGGAGGAGCAGGGACAGTCCTGAGGTCGACGTGCAGCAGAGAGAAAGTGAGACAGAGATTTCCAGCTACGGCCGATCGGAGCTGTCACCCTAGAGATAATAGAAGAAAACTTTCAAGTGCTGCAAATTTGATTTAGAGGAACTGTAACCTTTAAAGTAGAGAAGAGACTTTTCTCCTCCTGGACTGATACAGGAGGGAGGGATAATTTTGTAAATACATGAAATTTTCTTCATAAGAAAACCTAACTAGAATTGTTGTATATATTATTCTTTAGTTTTTATTCTGCTAGTAATAAATTTAATATTATTCCCCCACGTCAAGTCTCTTTTGTCTGTATAAAACTTCTCTCATCTTATAGCAATTTTGTAAAAAGTTTGAAAAAAAATAGGTCCAGAATAAACCCACAACACTCGTATACACCATCATTGCTGGGGAGGTCAATGCTACATGTGCAGTCTGACCCCGGCAGTGGACAAAACCTGATGGAGTCCCTAAACTTGCTGCCTTTGTGGGTCACATGGGTCAGCAGGAGCCTGCCTTTGCATTGGGACATGACACAGTGTTCAGGAAGGACATGAGCTGTCTACTCTACCCAGATCTTTCTTTGGGATAGAACTCAAAGGAGAGAGGTAGGAATGTGTGCTGGACCAGGCATGGATCCCAGGCACAGTCAGATGAGAAGGAGCTGGGAGCTCTGCATGGAAATCCTTGTTTGTTGGTGTGCTCCTGTGATTTAAGAGCAGTATCTCATCTCCAGCTTAGCCTTGAGGAAGCACATGAAATGTCAGTGAGCTTCTGTTTCCTCTGAAGGACCACGGACTGCATAGGGGAGGTGACTTGAGAGCTGCTCAGTGGTCAGTGACCGGGGAGAGAAAGCAGAGTGGTGGTTGCACCCACCTCCCACCCTTCCACACCCTGCCTTGCTCTGTTATTTGCAGGGGGCTGCCGAGGCTTAGCTTTGTGCGCTGGAGAGCTTCTACTCAGCCACGTAATGGTATATTCTGCTTGGAAAGTCTGCTACTTGTAACCATAAATACTCTACTTGGATAAACAACACAACAATATTTAATGGGTTTGGAGCTGTATTAACAAGTGATTAATTTTTTTTAGTGTCTTCCATATTAGCTTTGTTTTTCTTCACTAATTGCTAGGGAGCTACCATTCATCAGCTGTCTCATAGTCTGCTCAGCTTACCACTTAATTGGGAAGTTCATTCACTCATATGGTCCAAACTGAGATGAAGAAAAGTATCTTGGTGGATGTATACTCATTATATAGTGTGTGAGCACTACTTGTATATGTCAAAACCAGCTCTCTGGTGTCCTCGGAAAATGGTCTCAAACACTAATAAAAAATTTTCATGTTACCTTTCAACATCAGTTCAAAGAAGTCACCGGTGTCTGCATAAAAATAAGTTTTGCTGCAGAGTGATTGAATTTTAATAATCCCTTAGATTTTAGGACTTCAGTTCCAGTTTATTCCTGTCTTACTTTCTTTTTCTACCTCCCTCCTTCAGCACTTTCCCCCTTAATCTCTTTCTCAGTAGGAGAAAACCTGCCTCAAGGGTACAAGTAGGAGGAGCAGAGAGCATGAAGGATCAAGCTAAATTAGGATATCTTGAAACACAGAGGGTCACAACCCCACATTTTTCTGAGAGCAAATTTCCTGCTATTGACTCTGTAACACTAAGGAGGATTCAAACTGATTTAATTTTCAATCCCCCCTGCCCACTCTCCCCCTTACATTTTTCTTTTTCTCTCTAGACAACAGATGTCAATGTCTTTTTAAGTTGCTGATGATTAACTGCAAACACTGCACTGTTAAAAACTCCCAGTCACATTTTTCAAAACCTTCAGAAATGTAACTGATAAAGTGCACACCACAGCAATGAACATGAGCTTATTGCAGTTTTTTTGAAGTGGGAAGCTTATTTTTTCCCTTTCCCTTCCTGCCTTATTTCAAATACATTTAAATTCCTCCTAAAATGTATGCATCCGTTTATTAGAGTAACATATGCAAAGATTTATCAGAAGAGTGGGATTTTTGTTTGTTTGTTTGTTTGTTTTCTGGGGGGAGGCGTGTAGTCAATTTTGTGTGAATTTGCAGCACAACAGGCTTTGAAAGAATAGCTTTTTTTGTGAGGCTGAGATCCAGTCTTGCTACTAATTTAACTTATTCTGACCAAAGGCGTACATTCTTCTGAGTAAATCTATGCAAGCCTTGCCTAGGTGGTATATCCTCAAATAGGTGGAAAGGGTAACAGAAATGTGAGAGTTAACCCTGCTTTCTTCTCATTCTGCTGTTTTCTGAATATTTCCCTCTACTGAATCTTTTCTCTATTGTTGGCACTTTATTTATTTATTAAAGGAGGAAATAAAAATAAAGATCCCAAAGGAAGGATAATAATTTATTTCCCTGCCATGCACATGCATCACGTAATATAAGGAATATACATGGGCATGGTACTATGTAAATTAAAAATATCTTGGGTTTTACACATCTTTTAAGTATTAGTGTAAAAAATGTGCAGTTCTCAGGGGAAAGGGGATAGGTATTTATTTTTCCTGATTTCATTGTGTCAATAACCTCCTCTCCTTTGCTTTTCTTGTTTGTTTGGGTGGTTTTTTTTGTTTGTTTGTTCATTTATTTTGGGGAGGACTTGTTTATTTGTTTGGTTTTTTTGTGGGTTTTTTTTGAAGCTGCCTTCTTGTGTTTCTTAACCTTCCTCCACAGTAGAGAAAGAAGGAATTCTGCTACCTGCTGAGGTAACAGCAATTATATTTCCTACCCTGTTTGATTCAGAAATCATCTAAATGTTGGAGCTGTCAGAAATCTCCTGACAAGGCTGTCATTGGGCCTGTGGCAGATCAGTCAGAGTCAATGAAAAGAAATATAGGTGTGGTAATATGTTGCAAGAGCTGAGGGACTGTGGTTAATGCTACTGCAGAAGGCTGGGAAAACTAGCTGGAGTGTGGTCTGTCTAAACTGAGATCTTAATCTGGCAAATTCTTAAAACCTGAGCTTAACATTATGTACCCGTTCAAGTCAGTAAGCTCACTTGCACAGCATACATAGAAAAGCATTTGCACATAGCTTTGCAGGTGGGTGTTGTGGCAACGTGAAGTCTCCACAGCTGTTTGGTTTTTTTTCCTCTCCTGTCTGCAGTGCTGGTAAGATTTGACTGGCATATGCTTCTTAGAGAGCTATCAGAAATAGTTATCATTACTGTCTAGGTAAGAGTTTTGACTTTTTAAAGCTACAGTTGGACTGATTAGCTGGTGAGCAGATGAACTAAACTTCCACTCCCCAGTACTGTACCCTGATATCTCATTGCTCACTAATGGTCTGAGAAATTCCATGACCACTTCTGGGTATTTTTGAGGGGAATATTGAAAGCAGTGGGACCACACATGCAAGTAAATTACTTCTTCTGAAGCCAGAGGCATTTTATCTAAAATGATCCACCAGAATACCTGCAGGGCTGTTGCTTCTCCTGCCCACTCTTACTTCCCAGCATTCCCTTACATGGCTCAAGACACAAAAGAGTATCAGTGGGATGAGGACATTAATGCGGTAGAAAACTAAATAGGTGTTCAAGAGAAGGCAGAGCTTTGAGCAGGGCAGGGAAAATGACAACGTTTTGGAGTGGTCTGTTGCTACTTCAGCAGCAGGTTCTGACTTTTCAGCTACTTCTAGACATTTCATGTGGCTTTTGTTTTATTGGGGGGGGGGAGGTTGTTTAATACCAGAAGTGCCTTTATAATAGAAGTTGTCTAATTTTTACACAGGAAAATAAGTTAAAACTTATTGCTGAGCCCAGTAACTGTCGTTAAAGAGCCTCCTGTCTCCATGTAAATAAGAAAAGAGAATAATAATTTTAGGACATTTTAAGTAAGTTAATTAACAAATGTGTATTTGGAATAACACAGAAGGAGGTATATATAGTCTGCTCTTATTTTCTTGACATCTCTTTGCTGATACCCACTTTTTAGAGTAGAAAGGTACTCTGGGGAAAAAAAAGACATACAAGTATGTTTTTGAAAACAGCTTAAAAGAACAAAATTAATAGTTTGGGTTGTGGGCTTTTTTAAAATAAAAAAAATAATCCCACTGTAGCAGTAATTAGCCTCCTAAGGATGTGTACTATTAAGCTGTCTGCATGCATCTTGAGTGGCTAAAAGGAAAGGTATTGTACTTTCATTCTCTTACCTAATTCAACAAATCCAAGGTATGCACCAGTCAGTTATTAACGCGCACCATGTTGAGGCTTAATGCTATTGTACTTGTTCTTTTTCAAGATTCAGGCTGGTTGTACAAGAAAATGCTGCAGAACAGCGTTGGGAGCAAAAGTTGAGTTAGGGATTGTGTTCAAGCATTGAAGAAACTGAAAAAACTCTTTTGTTGTTTTCCTGGTTTTTGTTAATAAAGGACTGCTTTATTGGTTACTTTCAAGTAAGTTTCTCAAGCATCTTTAGAAAAACTGGTTTCAGCCACCTACATGTCTTAGAAGGAAAAATAAACTAGGCTGAATTTTACCTGCTTTTCATATATCACTGTGATGTCAAAGCAGCTGTTTATTCCTTAATGTGCCCTTCATTTTTCTATTGAAACAGCTTAAAGAAATCTACTTTTTTTTTGCTAGGAGTTGGAAGCTTCCTAACACAGCAGATAGTCACTCTTGAATAAAGCCTAGAAAGGCATCTCTGATGTTTCTATTATCTTGTACATCAAGAATGGGAATTAAGCACAGTTAGTGCTTCCAAAATGAAGGGAGGAGGGAGGAAACCTCCATGTGTAAAGGTTAGAGGGAGATAAAAGGGATATTTTTTGGACAGAAATGAAAAACAGAAGAGTGAGAAATAAGAACTCACTGAAAACTGAAAAATTTAAAAATATTTTATCCATAATAAAATGTGTCTGTTTTGGAAAAAAGGCTGCATTTATTAAAGACCATTTTGCCCAGCTCTTTCAACCAGCTCTAGGAAAAAGCTTGTCCACTCTGCTGTGTGTGTGAAAACGCAAAGGCTTCTTGTTTGAACTTTAGTATTCATTTGGGCAGAGAAGAGAGGTTGGATAAGCGACAGGGTATTTGTTGTTCCTGACACAGTGGTTGGTCCGTCTCCTGTTTGGCACAGAAATAGTCCTTGACTGAGAGAATGCACAAAAGCATGTTACTGGGCACCTCTGTGGTGGCTGGCCAGGGGCCCATTCACTAGCTGTACACAAGGACTGTCACTGAATAGAAATGGGGAAGTGGGGAACCTCCTCTGCTGGGCAGGGTGTCCCATGGTGCTGACCTTCCCTCTTCCTCAGCTTGCACCATGCTGAAGGTATGGCAGTTCTATCACTCCCGGCTTCTCTTCATTGTTTTTTAACCAGCTGTCTCTGTCCTGCCAAACAGTAGAGGTAGAGCATTTAGGAGAATAAAAATGGATGGTTTGTAACATAAAAACCTTGGGCTGTTGTTCTGTCTGTACAGCGTTGGGTAATACAACCCTGTCTGTATCTCTGGAGGGTGGTGTAAGCAAACCAGGCACATTTTTATGCCAGTCCTTATGACTCTTTTTGTTATTGTTGTCCTGCTATTGTTATATCCTAAAAGTAAGTAAATGTAATCCTCTCATAAATACCAGCTACCTTAACCAAAATCAAGCTGCAAACATGCTTTAAAGGTGGACCCCTGCAAATGCTTTTCTCTGATCATCATTTCATAACAACCTATGGGAAAAAAATGCAGGATTATGCTCCATTGCTGTATTTATCCTTTATACAATATATTCTTTACGTATCAAACATTAAACTAAATAGATTAGGAGTCTCTGTTGATAGATTCACCTGTGGGGGGTTGAAGATATGAGTATCAAGAAACCTTTTGAGATTTAGGGCTTAAGATGGTTTTTAAATATTTACCTTTTCCCCACCTCCATTCATTCCTATAAAAGCACAGTTTTGCAATGGCAGAAAGGCCTTAGGATGGGGATGTATGTGTGTGTGTGGCTACTATTTGTGGACACATAAAATTGATGAGTACGTATGTTGCCCAAATGAAACTAGACTCAAGGAACAAATATCTGCTACACATGTCTCTCCTGTGGGATGAATAACTTATATCAGCATTTCTATATAAATGTTAATAATGTGTCTGATGTGATGGCTATCGCGCACCTTTTGTGCTGTGCCACAGACCTCAACCACAAAAGTTTGCTAAATGAAATCTTATCTGCCGTCTTCTTTTCCAGGTTGCAGTTATTATTATTTACTTCTTTTGGCTATGAAGTGACAAAAAAAGATGAGACTTCTTGAACCATGGTGAACATCTCTATTTCTTAGTTTCATAATTCATGAACTCCTTGTCTGATTTACTACAAATTTGGTAGAAAAATCCTACCTCAGCTTGTGACCTAGGCTACAAATCTTGAGGCCCACATGATTTGTGAATCTGGAATTTAGAACTGGGGATAGGAGCCAAATTTTATCTTATAATAGAAATCCACATTTTAGCCTTTATTAAGGGGACTCTTGCTGCTCCTTAATATATCCTTCCCAGCCCTTCATGCCTTAAAATACAGAATATGAGGAACGAATATTTCTTTTTGCATCCTGTGCTTATTTAAAAATCCTCAAGTTAAGTGACAGAGCTACAGAGACATCAGCACACATGATTTATATTATCCTCACTGTTTACTCAGTGTTGAGGAATCCTGTATAACCGTGATGTTCTACCACTCCATGTTTTGCAGAAGTCTCATCTTTACAACAAACAGAATACCTTCAAAAAGGGAAAATACCAGTATACCCTAAATTGTTGTTTGCACAAGGCCATGAGAAAGCCCTTGGTAGAAGTGCTTTTCTTATACTTTCTTTTGAAGCAGAGCTGCAGGGGGAAAGTTGATGTGGAGAGATGCATCATGAATCTTTCCACTGTTTCATAGGAAATGGATTCTTCCTTGCTGGGTTACAGCCATTTTGTTCAAACTGTAGAGTTCATATTTTGTCATTTTATCAGCCTTTCTGAGTATGTTTGCTTCCACTTCAATGTAGTGGCTTTTATAAGTGAGATGCATAGTTCACTGCCTGGTTGTGTCCTGGGGCATCTTCCAAATATAATTAGAAAATGTGAATGTAATGGCTTTCTCTTTTTCTGCACTAGGTTTGTAGAATGATTATTTCAGCATAGGATACTGTATCACTTTATTATAATGTCAGGTGCCAGTCTTTTGATTGAGACCTGGAACCACTTATTTTTCTAATAAGATATTGTACACTATTTACAATTTCAATATTCTCAGCTTTAGTAATGAATGACAAACACAATCAAAACAAGAGTGTTTCAATATGTTGAACTCATTCCAGTCATTATCAAAATATGGTGAGATGAGGAAGGACAATTTCACCCTGGAGAAAACACTGTAACCTACATACAGCATAGAATTAAGTTATAAAGTGCAAGTAGATGTACATATTTGGTTTCTAGATACATGATGAATGTTTTCCATCTGTCCAGAAATGAAATGCTTTACCAATGAGTGATGTTTTACTGCTATTCCAATATGGCTTTTCTATATGATTTTTTCTTCACATAAAATAAAATGTCCTTTATGGAATTTAAAACTTTTCCCCAGATATACAGATTTATTTAGAGCTTACTTTATCTTATTCTGTGTTTTTTTTCCTTTATTTTTTTTGTGTGTTTGTTTTGGTTTGGTTTTTTGTTTTGTTTTTTAATGAAGCAACCTGCCAGTAGTGGGATTCCACAAGGCTTCACCTTAGGCCTTCTGCTCTTCAACATTTTCATAAATGGATGTGGGACTGAAAGGGATACTAAGCCAGTTTGCAGATCACACTTGGATGAGCTGTTCACTCCCTGGAAGATAGGAAGGCCCTGCAGAGAGACCTCAACAAATTAGAGGACTGGGTAATCATCAGCCATATGAAGTTCAACAAGGCGAAGTGATGGATTCTGCACCTGGGACAAGGCAACCCCAGATGTTTGTACAGGCTGGGGAATGAGATGCTGGAAAGCAGTGGCATGAAAAGGGACCTGGGGGTCCTGGTTGATGGCAAGTTGAATATGAGTCAGCAGTGCCCTGGCAGCCAGGAGGGCCAACCATGTCCTGGGGGGCATCAGGTAAAGCATCACCAGCCTGTCGAGGGAGGGGATTGTCCTGCTCTGCTCTGCAGTGGAGCAGCCTCACCTTGAATATTGTGGCAGTTTTGGGGGTCACAATATAAGAAAGATATTAAGCTGTTAGAGAGTGTTCAAAGGAGGGCAACAAAGATGGTGAAGGGCCTTGAGGGGAAGCTGTGTGAGGAGTGGCTAAAGTCACTTGGTCTGTTCAGCCTGGAGAAGAGGAGACTGAGGGGAGATCTTGCTGCAGTCTACAACTTCCTTGTGAGGGTTAGAGGAGGGGTAGGCACTGATCTGTTCTCTGTGGTTATCAGGGACATGACCCAAGGGAATGGCCTGAAGTTGTGTCAGAGGAGGTTTGAGCTGGACATCAGAAAAACATTCTTCATCCAGAAGGTGGTTGGGTGCTGGAACAGATTCCCCTGTTGGAAGAGAATTGGTCATAGGACCGAGTCTGTCAGAGCTCAAGAAGCATTTGGACAATACTCTTGGGCACATGGTGTGACTTTTGGGGATGGTCCTGTGCAGGGCCAGGAGCTGGAGTTGATAATCCTTGTGGGTCCCTTCCAACTCCACATATTTGAATCATTCATCATAGGAATCACTGCTTCCAGAAGTTCCAGAGAAGTCAGAGGGAGTCAGGTACCTAAATCCAATTTATTTTCAGTAAGAATGAGGTATTGATCTCAGTAATATGTTTTGAAAGGAGGAGTTTCTCTCATTATTTAATTCAAAATGAGAATTATAGTAATGAGAACATGCAAGCATTACTTACAAAATAATCCTTTGACAGGGCAACTCATATGAAGAGAGCTAGTCATGGCAGGAATGATATTTTATCCATTTCACTTTGGTGTTCAGAGGTGCATATAACTAATGAGTAAATCCAACTAGTGAAAAATCATAGTCCTGAAATTAAACCAACCACAAAAGGATGCATGAAGAAGAAACTTAAAATAGATTGTTTCATCTTTTCCCCCACTTAAAAAATTCCTGTTCAGTTTGTTTTCCCTCTCAAGAGACAGATTGGTTTGGTTTCTACACTGCAGAGAACCCTTTTCACAGGAAATGCCTATGTTTAAGATGTTTTATTTTCAAAGGCTTATTTAACTTTCCTTATTGTTCATTCAGGAATGTGCCTTGTTCCTTAAATGGCACAGTAAAGCCTTTATGTTGACAGGGAGCTTTTTCCAAAGGTTAATTATTTTTTGAGAAAAGGAATTACGCCTATATCGTCTGTTAACGTTTGTTTCTTTTTTTTTTTTTTTTCTTTTTTTTAAAATTATTTCCTTCATTTATATGACTGCTTGGGAATCACAAGTGCTTTTTTCACTTTCTAATTTAGCTTATCTTTTAAATATTTTTTCTCAAATCTGAACCTTATCTTGTAATCTTGTTTGTTCTAGAGAGAATAGATTAAATTTCTTTAACTGTCCACTTCATTAAATTCCTGGTATAATTGATTAGTCTAACAAAATCAGACAAGTAGGAAATTTAATTGCTTAAAGTGCATAACCCGTTGCTACTGCTGACTTTCTCATAAATGTGTGTTACATTATGAAAGATAATGAAAATTAAAATTGTTTTCTTTTAATTAGAATTTCATAATAAGCATTTTTCACTGCCAAAATAATTAAGTTTTCAAATTTTATGCTTTTATTTAAAAATACTAACTAATCCAAGGTCCTTATCTTCTCCCCAGAAAAGGAATATCTGATTTTTTTTCAATGTAAATTTTTCCATTTTCATCAATCTTGGTAAAGTGAAAAAACACACAGGTTCTCATTGTACAGGCGAGAGATGGAGGCAAGGTGACACTAAAGAAGGTGTTCACTCTACCTCCTTGGTGCTATTGCCGGTGTTTCACTAGGATCCAAACAGCCTGAAATTAGGAGACAGCTTCTCTTAGCAGCTGCTGAAATAGACTATTGGGGCTCCAATAGCATCCAAGATGGGGCTCCCAGTTTCCCTGGGTTTGACACCTAAGCAGAATGAATATCCACATTGTCCAAGACAACACACAAGGTCTGTAGCTGATCCAAAGAAAATTTGTCTATGGATTTGTTCAGCCAGGTTTTTGTGGCATTCCAGTCCAGTGTGACATTGGCAGTTCTCAGTAGTTTTTCTAGAAGGCTAAAATCATGAGCTTTTAAGAACGTTAGTCACACCCCATTATAAAGAGTTGGAAAGGACCTCTAGGTGCCTGACCAGCATTCTGAAGGCAGTCTTTGTACCAATCTCAAAGGCATCATCTACCCCTTGTTTTATACCAAGCCAAGTACATATCGGGGTCTGACTTTAGGGAGTTGAGTTGAGATATGATTAAGGAAGATCTCAATGTATACCCTGGTACTGAATCTCTGTATTTGACTCATGGAGATCCTGATAATTGGAAACACTTCTCATCAAATTCATTAATTCAAGTGTTTAGTGTTCCACACTCCACCCTCTTCTCCAGCACTATCAGGTTATTTTTATAGTTGTTGTTCAGCAGAATTCCTGGTCAACATTGTGTACGCTCAAGGGCTAATCTTCTGCTATCTGTAAAAATAGACCTCCATTGAAAAATAGGTCTCCTTGTAGATTTAGCTTAGAGGGATTTTTATATGTCTTGGATTTTCTGCTCTTTGTGCCATGTTGCGGTGGCAGTGTTTCACTGGCTTTTATTCTACTATTCTATGCCCAAGTGTATTTTCAATGGTAATTTTTTTCTTTTTTGGGGGGGTTTGTTATTTGAACTCTTCCTGTTCCCTGAATATTAAAAGGCATATTTTGACTTTAATTACTAACTTCTTTTTGCTAATGATGAGAGAAACTTTCTATGTAATCCACTGAGTTTTCATAAGATGACAGAACTCTGAAAAGGTAAGAGATGTAGATGAATTTTGACCAAAAGAAGCAACAACAAAAAAATCTAACCACCTGAAACTGATTTATGTGCTGTTTATGAGTTAAAAGCCATTATCATTAGCTTGATACTATTAATGACGAAGCAGTGACTATTCTAGGCTTTGGTTTTATAAAGGATGAGGCTGAAGGATGAATGACTTTAAACACCAAAAAATCATTTTAACCTAATTTTCTGAGGGAAAATTTTGTTTGATTCTAAGGTAAAATTCACTATGAAATACATGGTTTACACTGTGTAAACCTCAAATTCAAATATTAAGTACAATTCACTCAGTAATGAATGATTTAAGTAAAATCCATACAGAGTGTGCCTAACTTTCAGTGTTTAGCATTTGAATCTAATCAAATGAAATTATAGGAATTTTAATTGGCTTTTGAAATCAGAATATTTTTTATGTAGTGATGGATGGCAAAACCTGTAGGGAGGGTGTTCATGGATGTGTTCACTTAAGATGAAACGTACCAGGGTTTTTGTGAATTCAGTTAAGAATAGATACTGCTTAGTGAGTTTTCTTTCTTATTTCAGTTACTTTCAAGTTACAGTGGGGTTGTGATAGTGTTACATCTTCTTAAAAGAAAAAGAATGACAATATAAGGAGGTGAAGCCTGAAAACTTTCTTCAGTCTTAGATTTTGAAAAATCTTCTTATCTTGATCCCCAAAATAGGCATTCTTCCTCCTACACGCCTAATTTTTCTGCATATGCACGTTCCTTGCAAATCATGTCTGTCCATCCTGAGTTTTGGTATGACTGTTACCTGTTTTCCCTCTCTCCCTTAGAAGAATATTCTTAGGATCTGTACTGTCACCCACTTTTTTAACAACAAACTCTTTGTGTGATTATACTTGCCAAAATCCTCATGATTAAGAACCCCCTCCCTGCGTTGCGTCATAGTCTGGTTTTGCCTCCCATCTGATAGGCTGATTGATTGTGCTTGCTAATTAAACCTACCCTTAAACACAGTACAAAAGAACACAGCAAAAATCACGCCCATAGAGAAAGGACAGAGTAGAACTTTACTCTGTTAGACCATATGTCTCTTGGAGAAAAGATAACTGTTGGGATTGCTTTTTGAAAGATGTGGTGCTTTCAGAAACCTGTTAGAGGAGAAGAACCCAAATGCCCAACTCACTCCTCTTTTTCTGATTTTGTTCTCAGAGAAAAAGTTTTTAATATACCTGTCTGAGACAGCACAGTACCTTCTAAAGGACCAAGTCTCATAAAAGCATAGTAACAGCTGTCAGAAAACTGAGTTTACCACTCAGTAGAATGCTGTGCAATCCAGTACACAATTAGCAATATATTCTCTATCTGAGAAAGATAGGTGAATAAAACAGGTTGCCACATTTTCAAAAGGGCTTCAACTCGGCTTGTGATACTCTGCTTACAGTTTCGCACAAGCAGTCATTCAGGCCAGGATTTTTCTCCTTGTCTTAATTTGTGCCTGGGAATTGCAGCTATCAGAGTTGCCTCTTATGAATGCTCTTTGTATGGTCCAATTTGGGCTTTCTGCAAACAAAATCAGCCTTGTGTGTCTGGGAGCATTTTTTCTTTCTAACCCTCAGGCTACTGTGTTGTACTTAAGAGACATGTGGGAAGGCTTAGCAGCTCTTAACTCTGGTGAGAGAGTTGATGAGCACCCAGGATTTACTCTGACTGTGGACATTGGCTCCAGGTGCTCATGAAGTTTTCAAAACTCTGATTCTAATCTGCAAAATTCCTTGGCCTGACGTATTCTCATGATAACGTGGCTTAGTAGGAAGTCAGAGAAAACCAGTTGTTTTTAATATTCCTGCAATGGAAAGTAGCTTCCGAGGCATTGTACCTATCATTTACTCTATCCATACCTGGTGAAAATGCCCTGATAAATGTATCTTCATTTTTGTCTGCCCAGCTCACTCCAGTCTAAGCAAGTTCTCAGGTTACAGGTTTCAATGGATGAAAGTTCTCAGGTTACAGGTTTCAATAGATCCACAACCTGGATGAAGGGTTTTTTTGAGCCACAAATTCCATAGACTCTTCCCATGTTGCAGTAATATTAAAGCTTTGTGCATTGTAAACAGGGTCTCTGGAAGTTATTTGCTTGTTTTCCACAAATTTCACCAGAACTGGTGGTTCTTCGTTAACTTTCTCACAAGGTGAGAAAAAGAAAGGCTAATTAATTGCTTGCCTGGAAGAGACTGTGCTGCCCACAGATCCAACTGTGGGCCCAACAGGGTTCCTCAGAAAGTGGAAATGAAAGTGATTTTCCCTCTTGTTTTCATCAAGTCTAAAAAAAAAGGATTTTGTGTAATATGTAATGTTTGGTTTATTCTCATTTTTGTTCTTGGATTTTAATTTTTCTTTTCTTTTACTTTTCTGTTGGGATAGATATTCTCTTTCAGCTCTGCAGAGACAGCCAGGTAGGAACCCTCATGGCCAGAACAAAAAGTTGAAGGGAGGCACTGGGGGCCAAATTCTCCCCTGAACTGAGCTATGCCTAACTCTCTTGAACTCGTCATAACAGCACGAGAAATCAAACAGTCTAGAAGCCGGCTCTTAGTAATGCTATTGACTCCTACTAGCTCTTATCTTTGCTAAATCTTTATGGCACTGTAGGAAAGCTCATTTCATCCTTTTTTAAACGGAGCCCCTGACGTAGCCATTTTTCAATGGCACTTACACACCTACAGGGGTGCATGGGGTCTGCAGGTCTTCTTGGCTCTTGAAAAGGGATTGCTACAGGGTTAGAGCCTTGCTTTGGGCAGACCAGTAGCTCTCCTTAGTGCCAACATTAAACTAGAGTTGTTCAGGGAATTTTGGAAAGTGCTTTCTGAACTTTCCTGTTTTAAAAGAACTATCAGTCTTTCTGGCTGTAGCCTTCTTTGATTTCTGGGAAATGACCCATTTCATTTGCTGAATGGTAGGCTCCCCATGGTTCCTCTCCTTCCATTTTCCATGGTTTGCTCTGAGCATTCGCCATTTTTGTCTGCATGTTTGATCACTCCAGTTACCCCAAATTTACCGGACCTCTAGAGAACACACATATAACTGCACTGAAAGGCTCTTTGAGGAGAGTGAGTCCATCATTGCACACACACCTGTAACACCTGGAAAAGCACTCTTGCTGTCATTCTTCTGCATTGTCTCATTTTGCCTCTCTCTGGCCTTGTGATAATGAATCATGTTCTGTCCCTTAACCTGGTCTGGTGTCCCTTCAGCCTTATTTAGAAGCTTGACAGAGCTGGGAAAGGAAATCAGAAGGAGTGTTTTTAACATTTCCTGTTGTTTATGTCTGCTACACTGATGTAAAACCATATTACATCATTGCATAACTTGTTATCCCTTCTCTACTATTAAAGAGTGGACAGTTGAATAAATCAAGGGGAAGTAGTGGGGACACATAGAACTTAAATAGATTATGTAGTCACCTATGCAATTTTGGAATATCGCCACATCAGAGAAAGGGTCTCAGACCAAAGTATGGTATCCAGTTTTAGACACTGTACTTGCAGAAAGAGGTGGTCCAATGGAAGAGACTCCAGAAACTGAAGGGCATGTTGTGTGATAAAGGACAGAACATGTGGGAGTAGTTCATTCAAAAGAAGGAAGGGGTGGGATGGAAAGCACATGCTTGTATGACACAAGACATGGAAAAAGGACTTGTATAAACAGAAAGAGAATAAACTGTTCTCCGTGCCAAATGTGTCAGAAATAAGACATTTTTGTTGAGCAAGGGTAAAAATGTGTATCAATCAAAGCTTGTAAATGGTCAGGATATTTAAGCATTAGAAAAAAATTCTGGATAGAGAGGTAGATCCTCACTGATGGTCTTTAAGAGTGGATTAGTCAAATGTTTGGTGGTAAAGACGTAGTTTCTAACTGATTTTGTCTTGGAGTAGGACAGTGGGCTAAAGGACTCCATGAAATGTATTTCAGCCTATTTTATATTCTTTTTCTTGCTCAGAGAAGAAGATGGTGTTGAAATAGGTTGTATGCATCCAGGGAAATTGGTTTTATTCTAAGACCTATGAAATGTTAGCTGTCCCTCAGTTTGTCAACATGCAAACAATGGACTTTAATTTGCAGGTAACACACGTACAGTGTACTGCGTAGTGAACAGTGCTTCAGAATAATACAGTGAAAGATGAATACTTTTCTGTGCCAGTAAGCTTCATACGCTGCTTGTTTCACTGCTTGCATCACATTCCAAATATGAACTGCTGAGGTCTACATAAATGCAGGTTATCCACACAGCCACGCAGAAAATCTCCAAGATGAGCTCTGTATTGATAGCAAGAAAGGGTCAGACCGACAGCTTAATGGTCTGGCCCATAATTTAAATCCCTTGAAAGATGACTGCAAGCACCTCTGGGAACAGACATCAAACATGACCTTAACTTATAGAAGTATGAATTAAATCATCTTGTAATATTTCTGACACTCACTGTTGTCACACAAACTGTTCAGATTAACAGAACAGCAGTTGTCATCTTGTGGCATACTCTACACACTCCTTTTGATGTAGTCTTTAATTTCTTTCAAAGGAT
This sequence comes from Oxyruncus cristatus, assembly GCA_013399855.1. Classification (NCBI taxonomy): domain Eukaryota; kingdom Metazoa; phylum Chordata; class Aves; order Passeriformes; family Cotingidae; genus Oxyruncus; species Oxyruncus cristatus. Next base: position 196,419 of record VXAY01006782.1, on the reverse strand, counting down.
GCTCTTTCCACTGTTTTTGATTTCCTACATTAAAGAACTTAGAGGACCTTCTTAACAACGTTAAAGCTCCCACAATGACAATATATTTGAGATGTATTATTGTACTCGTATGAGGACTTTCCTTGTTATTCTGTAATGGAAAGATGATTTCTGATTATAACAGATAACATGTAGCCTTGACACTAAGGGGGTAAGCACTAAGCGTGATATTCAAATACAGTAGTTTCTCCAGTCTTGTGTTATAGTACAAAGAAAATAACTTGTCTCTTTCTCTCCATCATAGCATTTGTTATCTATCCCCAGGTCCCTAGTCTCTGTGGACTTTAATCTATTTGATAGGTTGTTCCTGTGGCTACTTAAGTTAAATCCAACCTCCCTGCTTCCCACTACAAGCTTGTTGATGTAACTTATTGTTATCAGGAAAATAATATTTTTTTCTAGTTTTTTTTTAAATTAGGTTGGAAGGTATCTTTCAATGCTGATTGCTGTTCTTAATTGACAGTCTTTCTTCCATTCGCTTGCAGAGCAAAGAAGTGGGGGAAAAAAAAAAAAAAGCAGCAGCTGTCACCCTCCTAGACAATAATTTTAGAAGTAAGGGCTATTCTTCTTTGTGAAGAAAAGGACTGAGAATTCGGGAAGATGAAGTTTATAGACACTGGATGAATCCTATTTTTTGAAAATTGTGTTCTATTGAGTTGTTCCTTTGCCATCCTGCTTGAACTGGCAGAAGACCTCAACAAAAGGGGATAAATTACTCTTTTGAGAGCTATGACATCATCACATTGTATTGTATGAGAACCAGCATAACCTAGTAAGTCACAAATGGAAGATATTTACTTCAATTAAAAATAATACAATAAAGTAAAAACAAACCCTTTTCTATAAGCTGCTTGAGATAGTCAGGAGACCAGCATATATAGGGTAAACCGTAATTTCAGTCAATATAAGCACATAATTTAATTTAATTACGATTTCTTTCTGTCTGCAAACACCTCCTAACCTGCACTTTTCAACCAATACTTTCACTAGGTTATACACAGAGATTTAATTTTATTATACAGCCTCTCTTTTTATAGATGCTTAAGAATGGAAGCAATATGAGTTTTGAAGGTTGTGCAGTACAGAATGATATTAAAATATTTTACTGTTTCTTAACCTTAGGAAATTTTCAGTCTTCCAAACTGAAATTGCTGTACTTCTCTTAGGAATTGAAAAGTCTTCCTCATTTTAAAAATTTTCCTCGAGTCAAAAGTTCAGGACCACGATTTGGAGAAATATATTCCCTCCCTTCATTTTCATGGGTTAATAAAAGATGTGTCAAATTGCCGAGGAGCAATGTAGTACGGTATTGTCACCCTTGGCACACAGTTTGCAAAGAATATGCCTTCTGTGTGTGGTTTGCAAAGAGAATCGAGAAAAAGTAAAACCCCTGTGTGTATACTTCAGCAGACTTCAGTGAACATCCAGCCAAGTCTCACTGTAAGCTGACATCACCTCAATGAAGAAATCCAGCTTCATGTTACTGTCAAAAGGTATTGTAACATGCTTGGTGTCAGCTTCTTCCATGGAACAGGGACTTTTACTTGCCTCTTTCTCTCCATCATAGAATTTGCCATTGCAAATTCTGCACCCTGGATGCTATGGACCTTTATCTATATGACATGCTGTTTCTATGGCATATTAGGTAAACCCAACCTGTTGCACTTTAGCATACTTGCTGTCAGCCTCCTAGACAATAGGACACTTTGCTTGTGTAAGTTTTTATGTGCATACATGCACAGAAGCACAAATAATACAGCACAGGGTATGCATAGTGCACCTGTCAAATACATAAACACAGAGTGAATACAGCTATCTGAAAGAGATAGTGTCAATCAGATCTATGAGAAGGGGGGAGTATTGTAGTAGATGGCATATCTGCTGAAAGCAGGCAATTTTAATTATCTAAGATAGTTTGAAGCTATGAATAATTTATTACCCACAGAAGTCTTTTTTTAAGGCTTCTAATCCTGGTGATCCTCTGATATTCAGATCACAGTCCCTCATGCTCCCCTATTTCAACTGTTACTCTGGAGGCACTGGATGGAAACTATATGTTTCTCTCCAGCTAGTCAGCATAGATTGAGTTGTTTTGACAGCCCAGCATGAGACTGTAATAGCCCAGCTAAAGATCTGAAAAATACAACACAGAGCGGAAAATAAAACATTTCCTTGGACAGTGATAACCACCCTGAACAACATAACACACTCCAGCATAAATATAGGAGGGTTTGGGGGTTGACTTCAGATGATTGGGGCAGCCTATACAGTACAGCTGTGAACACAGCAGTGTTTTCCTATAGGTTGATAACAATTAAGATGAAAAATACTCTTACAGTACACTAGTTAGGAGTTCGGTCACACCATTTCTCTGTTTGAACTCTTTTGAAGCCTGCAGTTTTTGTGCTTCCTGCAGATTGGATAGAATTTAGCAGCTAATTTCCCCCCTCCCAAAAGCCTGTTTCTCTCTAGGCTGCATATGCTGACTGGGGCAGGACTGTAGCGTTGGCATGGCTTGAAAGGACAGACAACTGCTCTCACATACACTTAATCCACTTCATTTTTTTTTTTTTTTCTCTTTTACAAGTTCCTAAGCAGCAAAGGAGCTGGGAAGAATAAATAAGATTGAGGAGCAGGTTTGTGGAGGAAGAGCTGGGAAGTGAAAGACAAGGAAGCATTCAAGAGCTGGGAAATGTGCGTGGTGTGTGAAGCACGTGTGTGTCATGAGGGTGACAGGATGGGTGGGGCTAAAGAATATCTGGGGAGGCAGAGAAGAGGCTGACTTCATTGGAGTGGTTAAAAATAGGGCCACCCTAGAGCTGCTGAGATGTCTTCTACACTTATCTTTGAAGTTCACGATGAAGGACCAGGGGCTCCACTGAGCAATGCACTCAAGCAAAAGCCTACAACTAGTGAATACCTTGAGATCTTAGTGAACCATGTCTGAAAGTAAAGCATGACTTAAGTTTGTCTGTAAGCCTCTGCTACATTTTGAGAGGCTGATGCATAATGAGAGAAGAGGATTTTCCATCTATATACATCCTTTAGAGGTGATGGATCTGAAAGTCTGGAAGGAGCTGTTCAAACACGGATTTTTGAGAGCTTAGAGGAAACCTGCATGTTTGCATGGAGGGGGTACCGAGGAAATCTATAGTGTGCCAGATTCCAAATTCTCAAGCACTGGAACATCCTGCTCAGTGAAGTGGTGGAATCACCATCCCTGCACGGTGAAAAATGGTGAAAGACATGTAGATGTGGTAATTAGGGACATGGTTTAGTGGTGAACTTCACGGTGCTGCATTAATGGATGGACTTTAATAAAGGTATTTTCCAGCCTAAATTATTCTATGATTCTTTGCCCCAAGCCCTCAGCCCAGCCACTAACACTCAGGAAGCGGGAAACATCTTATGTCAACTGAACAGTTCCTAGGTCAAAAGCGGGCACAGGATAAAGCTGACCAACAAAAGGCAGAGGATAATATACAGAGGATGGAGCTGAGATCAAGATGCTAAAGGAATTCTGTCCTACGTCATGCAACAGTCTTTTGCTACTTTTCTTCCTAGATATGTTCTGTCCGCTGTTAATTGTACTGCTTTATAGTCTAAATTATATTGTAAAATGTGCAGAATTCACAAAATGACTGAGGTAAATTTTCTGTAGGAACTTTAATTGCTGAATTGTTTTGTTTTTGCATGTTGTATTTCTCTAAAACAGCAACACATCACAAATTTTGTAGACAACATGTATGTAAAAAAGACACAGAAGAATGTATGCACAGAAACAACCCTACCTGCACAACCCTGGTGAGCATTTTGCTCAATTTCCAGTTTATAATCTGACTTCAGTGCCAGCCTTGCCACCAAATTATTTTAAAATGAGTTGTAGAGAAAAGCCTCTTGAGGCAGTGAAACAGCAGGTGGCCTGCTTAGTTTGTTGTGGTGGCACCTTATGAATAACTCAATTGATCTCCATATGCTTCCATTCACTCTCGCTCACAGCAACACTACCTTAAACACTGAGCACTCCAGCATCTGATAGCAAAGGTTTTATTCGCATAAAAAAATTACATTCTGGAAAGGAAACATGTTTCACTGCAGACATTACTTTGTCACCCAAATACATTTTCAGTGCCAAAAGCTGATGCAAAAGTCACATACTGGAACAGTGAAAACCAAAAATTCCATGAGTTGTTTTGCAATGATATATTAAAATAGGCTCTAAGATCGCATAACAGGTGTCTGGTAGAAAAATTGAAATTCACCTATACAAAATGTTTTGCTTCAGTTAATGGTTTGTGAAGTTTCTCAGACTAATATTTCAGCCTTGGAAGGCAAGCCTGAAAGTTTGTATGTGGTGAATGCCAGAGTAGTCTCCCACACAAAGCAGACTGTCAGTTATTAGGAGAGTAGGATCTTGTATTACCTGTGCACGGGAGAGCGATCTAGGTTTCAAAACTAATGCTCATAGGAACAAGCATGTTCACATGTCATGGTCATGCTAGTATGTTCTGGTCTCAGTGTCTAGTACCAACCCGTGCAGTAGCAGCCTGTCCTGAGTGATACACCTTCCTTTCCTTCAGTGCAGAGCCATACTAGTGTACCCCAGCTTCTTCCAGTTCAGAGCTAATATGACCATCACTCCCTTTAGCATAGCATAGACCTGGTGTACTGAGGTGGCTATGTATCAAGGAAACAGCATAAGTGGAAAGATTAAAAAGAGAAGGCTTTACATCCTGCTCTGAGAGGCAAGGACTCAAGGAGAGCATATGTCCTACTTTTACTTGTTACCTGACTGTGGAATAGGATCATCATAAAAACCTTATGATGTATTAAAAGGGGAGGGATGGATTTATATTTGCTAGGTTTGAGAAATTTAGATACTCATCTTAGAAATTTGGTCATCTTAATCTCCTTATTTAGTTAGATGAAAAAGAACTTTCCCAAAGAAATGGAGCTGAAATTTCTGTCTGAAATACTTATGTGGAGGAGCCTTTCACTTTCACTAGTTGGTGTTAAAATTTTCTGAATACTCTCCACTGTCATCAGGTGATCCCTCCAGACTGTATCCCATAGTGACTATAAACAACAGGGTAGTCCAAAAGTGTCAAGAGACTCTCAAGTGATTGGTGTTGGAAGTAACTGTATATCAGGAGGTAAAGACATAGCATGGTGGAATTGGAATTATTATTTTTAATTTGTAGTACTGTGTACATGTGGTTGTCCCCAATCCTTGGATGATAATTCACACCCAACAAAACTAAATATATGTGCACACTGCTTTTGCAGATATCAGGGTGCTGTAAGTGGGATACTTCTGGTATCAGGGATGATTCTGGGCTGCCAGTGCATGGTAGTGGAAGATGCTTGTTAGTTGCACAGAAAAGGACTTGGAAACAGATCCTATTAAAGGTGTGATCTTTTTCCTGATATTCCCTTGTTAGTCAGGTTATTCAAGAGTCTTGTCTAAATCTGATTTACTCATCATATGTTTCTTCTCACCAACTCAGCCTTAACAATGTAGTATATGCAATGGATATAAAAATAAATGTGTCTCAGTCAAGTTCAGTAATCAAATTTTTTTAATTGATACTTTTAAATCACTGCATGTACATATTTTTGGGTTTATGCTATATCTTATTATTGAGAAAGCAAGCCTCTCCAGTGATATCTCCTTTAGTGAATGAAGGTGGATTATTGCACTGCCATCTTTCACATGCTACCCTCTTGATTCAAATTAATTTCAGATACACTTAAAACACCAATTGAGTAGTAAAATGTGGTTTTAGATGAACAGTCATCACTAACTCATTTTAATGAACTTCCTTCTGTTTTTTCCTTTAAAATAATCTTTTTTAATTATTTTTGTCTAGCTATAAAATGGCTGAGTGATGCACTGAGACAAGACTGTCCAGTTATTGCTACATATTGCATCTCAGTCTGATTTGTTGATGGATATGAAAGATGACAGTTTTTAAAGGGAATGCAATATATATATTTAATGCAGTTTATATATTTTAGTTTTAGCACATACTTTTCTTTCATGGTATTTTCTGTATTTATGACGTGATTTTTTTGTTTCATCTAAAATACTGATATTGGCTTGCAGCTCAGCTATGATTTTTGGTCAAAAAAATATCTTTTTTCAGAAGTAAATGTTCTCTAGTACTAGTAGGATATGCTACAGACTATATAACAATATTTTGAGAAAAATTCTGAATAGGTATTTAATTGTTCAGTTGAGGATACTCAGCATGCATACTCTTTTTTTTTAATACTGTGCTATATTTTTATAATACTATCCCCAGACCCTTTCCAATCCAGCCTGTCTTAATGAGTCGAGCCTTAGAGTTACTGTAGTGTGTTCTCTGGGGAGATATCTTTCTAGTTAGAATACATGCAAGATTACAGTCAGAAAAATGAGCTAGGTATGGAAAAGTCTTTAAGAGATCTCATCAGTTTCATAACTGTATATTTCTATACCTATATCTCTACTAGAAAACAATTAATACCTTCCATGTCCCTTACAGAATAAGTACTATGAAAATACTGAAAATCACAAGCAGTATTACAAAATAATAGCTGATGAAGGACAGAATATTAACAATAAGTCAATTCGCTCCAAATGACTTGGTACTTGGCTCCTGTATTTAGGAGAGGCACATCACAGGCAACTGTTCTGTCCAGTAATTTCACTTAATCTCAGTGATGAGGGCCAGTTGTGAGGAGTGAGAAATGTTGCTACTCCTTCCCTTCAAGCTCTGTATTAAAGACACTTTAAAACTTGTCTAAGGTATCTTTGTAGCTCGTCTTAGAAATACCACTAGTGGTTGTGCTGAATTGCTACAGTGGTTCAGAGCACATATTTTCCTGGCCAGTCTCAGCAGTTTTCTTTCTTTTTTTACATTAGATACCTAGGATTAATTTATGTGTCGCTTTTACACATACAACTGATTCAGTAGAAAAAATTCAGTTGTGTCAATGCAGGGAGTTCCCCTGTTCATATTACTTTATTTTCCATGCAGCCTAAACAATTAACTTATAGAAATATATGTTAAAGGAGTGTATACATGAATCACTGACTGGGTCTGCATGTCAGAGTGGAGAAATTTTTGAGTCCTAATTCTTCTGGAGATACATGAACAAGATGTCTGCATTACCTATGTCACCTTTATATCGCAGTACAATCAGTCACAACTTCAGTCAGCTATTGCAGTTAATAGTAAAGTGCAGGAGAAATCCTATAAAACTGATCAAACACATTAACAATTTCATGAACGTGAACTTTAGATTCTAGGTATTTTGATTTTACTGTGTATTTGGGTGGAGGGGATGGGGGGTTGGAGGAGAAAAAAAATCTCAGAATTACCAGATCCTCTAACAGCTGTTGATACTTTATTTTGCCAAAACACAGATGTGCTGTGAATCTTCCTATGGGAATATGTTATTCCACATTACTGGTGGTATTTCAAAGTCCCAATGAAACAGAAAACTATAATGTTGAGATCTCTTCAGACATCTCTCTCTCCTTGTCCTGCTGCCACAACCTTGCACCTTTTTCAAGGGTAATCAAAGCAACACCAGCCACTGATAGCCTGAGGCTATCTGTCCCCATATAATGCCTATCTTGTTCTGGGCTTGACTCAAATCCAAAGAAGAGCCTACTGTTATTTCCTTTCTGGCTTTAATGTCAGATTCAGTTAAGGTTGCTTCAAGTTCAGTATTAGTTCTCCCATCACTTCACTCAGCTAAAAGACCCAGCTTTGTCATTTATGTGAACTGGGATCACAGTTCAGAGGCTCATTGTCTCTTTCCCCCTCAGTGCCCGACTAATGAGCTGTGCACCTTTATGTTTGCATATAATTTTGCAGAGGTTGATATTCTATATGCACTTAGTCTGGCAAGAAGCTTCCATTCTAACACACTATTTTATCTCTACCTTTAGCTTTGTCTTGGAAAATTAGACAGTGAAAGCACTGAAGCACAAGCTTAAATCTGTCTCTATAGAGGAAAGCACTCAGACATGTGCTTAAATGTAAATATGTGCTTAGATCCTATCATTAAGTCAAAGAGACTCAAGTGCATGCTTCAAGTTAAGCATATGCTTACATCCTTTTTGAATAGTGATGCTCTCCTGAATTAGCACCTTAACTTGGCCAAAAGATTTCCACAATTCTCATGAAAAAAAAGGAAATATTTCTGCAATGTCCAAAAGCACGCTGTCAAGAGGTTTTGAGGTATAGATCATTTAAAAATGTGCTGATTTGAAATTTGAATTTCTGTCTTAGCTTTTCTTTTCATCTGTCTAGCATAAAATTGATTTGTTAGCACTCAAGATTTTAAGACTGGTCATTTACAAGGCTACAGTTAACCCCTGAAAATGTTATAATGAAGGATAAGTAAGCCTCTGAAAAAGCTCTAAAATCTGATTTTCATGTTTGATGCCAATTGATGGCTCTTAAAGATCATGTATGAACTCAATGTGGAGGCACAGTTTATCAGACATAGGGTTGTCAGGAATTGCTCACACATTTAACTGGTGCTGCTTGTTGATGGTGGCATATGACTGGACTAGACAAAGCTCTTAGCAGATCAGATATATCATATTCTTAGTTTCCAGTCAGTAATAACTCCTTCAAAATAAATTAATCATCTATATTTGGAGGAAATAGATGGTGATGAGGTTACGATCACATTAGTATAGATATCTGGGAACAGATCCAATTCATATGGCTCTGTGCTGTTCATATTCATGTTGTTTAATCACTTCTGCTAACTTGTAGCTATGTCAAAAGAGTGTTTTTCCTTTGGCACCGAGTTTGATGAAGGTTGAAACCATGTGCTATAGGTGTGAGTATGTTGGCTTTTGTTAATGGTTAGTATTAGAAGTACTAGTCAGGTACTTTTACTGTTGAAAGCCGAGAAAGTTTACTTTGAATTGAGCAGACTAGAGCACGATGAGCATGGCAAATAACTGTTTGGGTTCTGAGACATCTCTATGCAAGAATTCAATGGCATTTGTAGCCTTCGTTGCTATGTCTTCCTGTGGAAATTTAATGATCCTGGGAAGTTCTGGACTAGTGACCCAACTGAAACAGAAAGCTTTGCTTCTGCATAAGAAAACTCTTTCAGCCTCCAGAATCAGGCAGCTACATGTAAATTACATGAAGCTAAAAGTCCTTGTCTGCATTCAACTCACAACCTGTAACTGGGCATTGTTTAGGAAAGTATTAGTCAACATAGGTCAAAGGTGTTCCAGGTACTGCTCAAACTGTTACAGCACAGACAATAGTGCTTCAGTAACTGTGTGTACTGCCTAGTAGAGTTTTGTTTACTAGTATGTTTATAGCCAAGAGGGCCAATTTTCTTGCCACAGCTGTGCAAGAGGTAATCCTTCCACTTTCCCAGATTAAATTGAGTGTATGTTAGACCCTCAAAATGAAAACATGAAGACAAATTTATTTAGAGTCCTGTAGACTCCATAACATTCAGGGCTTTTCCTCTGTGGAGGAAGGGATGTCAGGGAAGCAGGTAAAATATTCCTTTTCCAGAGTAACATTTTCTACCTTTACAAAGGGAAAAAATGAAAAAGTTTTGAGTGTGTGAGTGTGGGATCTTCTGTAGATTGTTCAGGCATGTCAGATATTCTGCATGACTTTCTACCTCTTGGTCTGGTAGCTGAAAAACAAGGGCAAGAGAAGGTGATGGACATAGACAGTGAGTGGGCCACCTACTATTTTAAGGTTGCCTAGTATTGCAATTGAACCTCTAGGTCTTAACCTCTAGGTTCAAACTACAGTGACTGACTTTCAGTCCTCTCAGCCCCAAATGACTTGGCCTCAGAGAACATCTCTCATTTTCACTTGATTCTCCTTCCTCTACATATGCAGCATTTTTCTTATGACTAGACCTCCAAGAGGGCAGCAGGTAAGGCAGCTTCCCATTCCACTGAAGGTATTCAGTGCTGAGGAGTGTATCCCTGACACTGGAGGAACCACAGAAAGACAGAGGTTTGAATAAGATGGTGGAATAATATGGTAATGCAATTGCAAAGCTGAGCTGAAGAGTTAGAATTTGTTCCTGAACTCTCCTGGAAAATCAGGAATACTGCTGCTTTGCTAATTCAGAGATTTTGTATGAGATGAAGTTCATTAATACGTGAGAGATGTTTAGAGAAAACTGGTGCGTGGCAATGTGAAGTCAATGCCTCTATCAGTAGTAGCTTGTGAACTGTTTTACAGTCTCTCTTATGGTGTTTTCCCTGTCTTAAATTATGTTGTGGGGTTTTTTTTCTTGTTTTTTTTTTTTTCTTTTAAAGAGATACCATCAGCAGGAGGCTCAGAAATGTCAACTGTAATTAAAAATGTAATTTTCAAAGGCATTTTGCAGTTTATTCACATGGTAAATGGTTTCCTACCCTCTGAACTTTCAGCCTGCTGAGATGAACTGAAGAGTTAGACATTTTCTTAAAATCCTTACATTCTCTCGCAAGTGTAACAATGCGCTTGTCAGCTGAACAACTTGGCAATGAAGAGTTCAGCTAATGGTGAAGAGCTTGAAAACATAAACAAGAAGTTTGTTTATTCACCAGAGTTTTCATCCCTGTCAAATTACTTACTGAAAATTCCATTCTGCTCTATTTTAATATTTTAGTCCTTTGTTTCTTCTCTCACTCCTCTTTTTACTTAAGGCATGACTTTCTTGTTTCATTATCCAAATAAAATACAGTACTATTAACCTCTAGTCCCATCTAAATGTGTCTTTTCTCTGGTCTCTGATGCCCTAGATCTATTGGATAGTTGATTATATTTTAGATGGTTTCCCTTGTCTGGTATCTGAGCACCTATCAAGCTAAAATAATTTTTTCCTCATGACATCTCTGCGTGAAAAGGAAGTGTTATTATTAAATATTCATTAAACAAGAGAGAGATTTATTACATAGCCCAGTGATAAGGACAATCACCAGGTTTGTGGTAGCCTCGTCCCTCTTCTGTCATTACTAACACAAAGTAAATGAGCACTTAAGGGAACTGTTTTACTCAAAGAGAATAGGTTGTTTTGAGCTCTTCCGTGGGATATGGAAGGTTTCAGGTCCAGTTTCTACCCCACATTGGGGTTCGAATCCTTATTTAGGACTTCTAAATCCCTACCTATTTTCCCTGTACTCCCAGCTGCCAGCTTGTAGGTTCAGTAAAGCTCTGCTCCATGTTGCTGGTCTATCCTAGCTCTGCTGCCCAGACTAACAGATGAACAGTTTTAGAATGTTCTTCTGACCATTGTGGGAATCCCTTTGAGAAGCTGAGCCAAAATCCCGAGCAGCTTATGCATTATTGGGTGGTGTCAGTGGTTAGGTGGATGTGGCAATGCAGACTGGCAGCAATGCAGAGGTTTATGAGATTAGGTGGGAGATAAGCAAAGGTTTTGAGACCTGCCAGGGATTTATATGATAGGTGGAGGTGCCTGCTATCTTGGCAGAATAAGGGAGTTCTATCAGGCTAAATCTCTTACCTATCCTGGAGAACTCTCTCATGGATGAATGGTACAGAGAGAGAGAGTTGAATGTTGGGGGAAGAAAGGCATAAATGCAGTGCATTGCAACTTGTGAGTCTAGTGCAGTAAGTGAATTAACAAATAAAAGAAAAGGAAGGTGAGGGGAGAGAGTTTGTGATTAACAAATGCTACTTGAGATTACCATTAAGATAATTTGTTTATTGTTACTCCTTTCTGTGACTGCTATTTGTCTTTTTTGACTTTCCATTCTAGAGCAAAGATTGTCTTCCTGTGCTTTGAAAATCTGCCACTGCAATGTAAATGAATTTTTGTAAAACACAGACCTTACGACTCTGCCCTGTCCTTAGCTTTTAATGTGAAAGGTTAACTAATACTCAGACCTCAGACATATATTTGAGTATTCCCTTATTTTTTAAAACTGTTATCAAAATTGTATCAGCTTATTCTCATGTCTACTAGAAAGCTTGGTGCTTCCTGTCTATGTGTTAAGTTCAGACTTTGTGTGGGAAGACAACCCTAAGACTGTGACCCTGCAGTGTGCTGCAGGTGTATAGAGTTCTGTATCTGCAGTCATTGGCACTGCCCACCCAGTATCACTGGAGCCTAAAAGGCAAGGTCCTTCAGAAATTTAGTATTCTGAGTTTTTTATATATGTGTGCTTGATTGTCCTCTGAAAGGGTGCAGTGCTTCACCTTCACATCAATGACAGATTTCGTAAAGGGATTCAGATTTGCTTTGTGCCTATAAATCACTGTGGAGGTACCACTGGGCAGGAGTGGTGCAACTCATCAGTCAATGAACAGTCTAAGTTCATTAATGTACTAAGTTAGTCAACTAAGAATAAATGCTGACTACCGTATTGTCTACTGCCTCAAAAGGTCTGAAATGTAGCAAGTAAAAAATTCTACTTGGTTTTTTTTTTTGTTTTTTTTGGTTTTTTTTTTTTTTTTAGATAAACTCCCTTCTATTCTCCAGAGTAGTTCTGCATGAGAATGCACACTCAAGTATTGCATTTAGGAGCAATGTATCAGCCCTATTTTATGCCAGTGCGTATTCTAGGTGTTCCACTTTCACTTGCAGTAGCAATAAGCTATTTTAAAGAAAACATTGACTGCCCCTTTTGCCTTGGAAAATACCTTTCTTTCAAATTAATGTGTCTAATTATGCTTACTTCCCCAAGATTACAGAAAAAAAAAATAATGGGGCAGGGGGGCTGGAGGGGGAAAAGAGTGAATATCTTCATAATACTGCATTGTTTTCTTTTAATCGCAACATTCTAATTTTTCTTTTCAAAATTGCATCGGATTTTAAATGAGGATATAGAATAGGGAAAAAACCCAAATTCATGTCAAAATGTTCTTTTGGGAGAGAATTCTGTGATGGTTGAAGCTTTTTATCTTGTCCAGATGAATCTAACTTTTGAAATCTTGAAATCCTCTCCAAAATGAATTTGAATTCTCTGTTCAGCTCCCGTTAGTGATAGACAATTGCCTAAACCCGAAAAAGCATGAGAGGAATCATAGTATTTACTAGCTGCATCTCAGACAGTTCTGCCCCTTCCTAGTTGGCAATGGCAGAGCTCTGTTTCCCTTTCATCTGTAATTTTGCTTCCTCCTCTGCCCAACTCCTTTACCTGCTGCCTGTATTTGTACTTTGCAAACTGTTCTTGTAAATTACTGAGACTCCTGCAACAAAGCTAAAAAAAAAAAATTGCAGTAAATGTAAGAGCTGGCTAAGAAAAGGTATCAAAAAGGAAAACGATGTCATATATTTAACAATTGTCAATACAGTTTTAAAGAGTACGTAGACCGATTTAGATTTTGCATTGTTTTTTGTACTTTAGAGTTTCATTCTTTATTTGCATCAATGTATCAGAGAGAGGAATCCATTCCAGTCTTTCTCCTAATCTATTTCCTAATAAAGACTACTGAAGAGGGCCTTTGAGGGCTTATCTCACCTCCTGTAATATATTTGATGCTTCAGAGATCATGAAATTATTAAAAATTCAGCCTAGTCTGTTGATTCAATGGCACCCTCTGGCAAGCTGACTGAAGTGCTAGGGAAATATTTTATTGATTTTAAGTGAACCAGCAATTAATTTAATGTGTGAAAACCTTTTAGTACTTTGTGAGAACCCAGAGGCTGTACCTGATAGTTTTCCCATAGACCTTCCTAATTTGAGATATTTTAGTTGAGTCTCTGTTACACCTCTTTCCAGGAGAAACTGCTCTGTAACCCATAACCTTGCCTCCAGTTATCCACAGCTGCCCTCATTTGGACACACTAGCAAAGAGTTTGGAGGTTTCCCATCAAGCAAAGGAATCCTTCATGATGACTAGGCTCAATGGCTGGGTTGAACTGCTTGATCTTCTTCATGATATTCAGTTTCAATGCATTTACTGCTCAGCAGGAGTCCTCTAATTCCAGTGTAGATAGACTGCAATAAACTTCCAGAGGAGAAAGTAATATACTGACTTTTAAAAACTGTATTGATGTTTAAAATCTCATCACTGCAAGACATTTAGCAGTGTTTGAACAATGAGATTGCTTAATCGACTGATTGTACTGAAACGGGGTATTTCTATAGATCTCTCATTCACATTTCAGTTTTAAAAACAGTAAAGCCAGTTGACTTTCACTCATGGAAAGCTGATTTAAGACTCTAAACTAATGACCACCGCATTCCACTAGAAAGTGGTTTTTCCCCCCAAGATATTCTTGGGTCTTTTACTAAATAATCAAAAAAACCACCAAACCAAAAAAGCTTGTGCTAAAAGATGAAAGTCTGATTGAATTTACAAAATATGCACACTTAGTTCATCAAATATCAAATCCTGTGCAAAGAGGCATTTCCTCTGTAGATTTCAAGTCTGTCCCAACCCACAGCATACAAGGGATTGAATCTGTCCTGTATTGTTTCACATCGGTGAGCTCTCTGAATGGCTCAAAATTTTCCTGAGAGGGCAAGAAAACTTAAATAAAACCAAATAAAATTGCACAATTTCTGTTTGTCTGTCAGCTCTGCAACTGGAAACACATTTATACCATGCTCCAAAGAAACTTTGTTTTGTAATGACTGTCTTTCTTCATAGTCTATTCTGGGATTTTTAATTTTTTTTTATTTTTTAATCTGAACCTCTTGCCTGAACAGCTCTTGACTCCCTCTTTAATTACAATAAAGACACCCTTAGGATACTATACCAATTTGTCAGCAATGTATTGTCCCTAAAATGCTTCAGCATTAATCATGCAGTAATTGCCTTAAGTTGGTTCGAATCTAAAAATAATGAGAAGAAAGGTGAGAGTTGTGGTTTTAGTGGCCCTTTGGTTGTTGCAGGAAATTGCAGCCTGGCATGCTTCCCGTCATAGGTCACATCCCTCCTTTAAAAATGTCCTTATCACTGCCATTTTGGGAAATCTTTGAACATCTCTCCACAGCATGCCTGTCACTGCAGTGCTTTGCTGGAAGCATTAATTCCCTGAAGAATAGTCAACGATAAATTGGTGCATTTGATGTGGGAAAGGATGAATGAGAGGGAAGGAACAGAGGAAAAAGGGTGAGGCTGCTTTGCTCTGAGAAAATATAGAAATCATGCCTGGGTATTTGTTCATATCTTTTACATCTTGAGGATGCCGTCCTGCATCAACACAAAGGTTTGTTAACAGCAACTTTCAGTGAAGCATGGCTGTCTTTAAATGGATTGCTAAGGCAGAGAAATAGTCAGGAAACTGGAATAGGCCCAATGGAAGGAAAGGACCAGTTAGGTGTACTGATAGGGGTTCTTCCCTCATGAACATGACAAAAACACTGATGTGCCACAGTGAAGTTCACTGACCTCAGCTTGGTTGTTTACTGGAGGAGAGGCTGAATGGATAGTCCTTGACACAAGAGTGAGTGACCATGGCAGCTTCTGCTTCTCAAGACTCCATGGACCAATGCACCAAATTCCTGAGGCTCAGGCTATCCTGGGGAGAAAAGCATAGCCTCTCCAGCATGGTTAGACTTGTAAAACTGGTGCTGAGGTAACAACTTAAGCCTTGCACAGAACTAGATGAGTGAGAGGCAGTGTCTAGTGACACTGTGTGAATACTCTAGCCCGTTAGTCTATTTTTGCAACAACAACTAGAATGTCTTTGGAGCTGAGCCTCCATGGAAAAATGTCATAGTCTTGCATGTCTTTCCAAGCTCATCAGCAGCTGAAAGCTGCTTCTGCTTTGCCCAGCATCCTTTGGATATTTCACCATTTCATTCCGCAGCGCTTCAAGTTCCTAGCAGATGGTGCAGGGAGCCATTATCTGCTTGGGCACAGAACAAGCCCAGGGACAGAAGAGGTGATCTGTGCAGGTCATGTGTGGTCATCTGATCCCATATAGGACTCACTTACCATCCACGAGTGGTATATCTTCCAGTACTTATAGATGTCACTTCTGTTTTCCTGTTGCAATTGTTGCTATTTCTGTCCAGGTGTCCTTGCAAAGCTGAAAATGGGAATTATCTGCTGTAGCTTCTCATGGTTCTTTCAGGAAAAGGTGCTTCTCCTTCTTTTGCTATAGAGATTCTGTGAACTGTGGGTTCTTCAATCTTTGTTGATTGTAAATGCAGAGAGTTGGTTGAGTACAAGGTACTGGATCTCCTAAAACACAACTAAAAATATGCTTTCCCATGAGAGGAATATCTATAGGGTTACTGTCATTATGTGACTGGGAGCTGAAGGGCAAGTGATCCTTGGGGAGAACAGGGTAGAATAAGGGAGATTTTTTCTGAGGTGGACAACCTGACAAGATGTGTTTCATTCTAAGAAAAAAAAAAAAAAGTTTATGCCCAGTTTTGTATGGATATGGGATATATATATTTTTGATACCCTACCTATCAAGACTGCATGCTTTCTTGGCTGCATTTCTTTTCCTGCATTGTTTTTGCATAAGAAATATTCTTGTAGTGGAAACTTGAACTTGGACCTGAATAAACAAGAACCACTAAATAATGTTGCCTTCACTTTAAAATATTGCTTAAAAAAATAAGAGGCACCTCTCTTTACACCTTGCTGTTGTAATCTGGACATCAAAACCTGTCTGAAACTGTTTTCTAAGATCTGCTAGAAAACTTCAATTCTAAAAGAGCTTCGGATTTATGTCACTCACCTGCAGAGAAAACCTTGCCCCAGATGCAGTACATATCCATCTCACTATGTATAGCAAAGTGATGTTTCTTTATGCTAGACAGAGAAAGAGAGTGCAAGGGAGTTGTAGATCTTCAGTTATGAAAGTTTAAAACATATCCATATTTTCCACATATCATGTTTACTATTTAAAGCTGCTCCAGTGCTCATCAGCAGTAAGTTTTACACCTGAATTTTAAATATGGCCAAATATTCAGCCAGTTAATGGTGTAGCTTTTTGATTCCAAAGGAACTATACTGATAAATACAGAGGGTTGCCTGCATAGTATAATCTAAAGCTCCTTTTCTTTGTATAATCTAAAGCCCCTTGTCTTGATCTCTGTGTGAAAAATAAAATGCAATGTGTATCACTTTACTCAGAAAGTGTGCTGAACCATTAGGAGAAGCAGAGTCAGGGATGCTGAACAGCTTATGCAAAACAAAAGTGTGAAATGCAATTCCAAAATACCCTGGAAGGAATGTAGGAAAGGAAACTTGTGTGGGTGCCTTTCTGCTCTCAACTGGTCTTCTTCTAAATAAAAATGTAGCATGAGGGCCTTTTATGCAGGGCTGGAGCACTCAGGCATTCACACAGCCCTTTAGAGGGACAGGGAAAACTCAGTGTCCATACATGTGGGGGGTATATTTTTTGCCTTCTGCTACTGGCATTGGCCTATTCATTCTGTTCCTGATTAGCCAATGAAACAATGAAAATTGGTAATTGAAAACTGCATCCTTCTCATAGCAGTACTGTCTACTTGTACAAGCAGCGGGATAAAATAAAATTATCTTTTAGGATGGTTTTCTTGATGTAAACCAGTAGAAACTGGGGGAAAGGGAGGGGATGGGGAGAGATGTGGAATACTCAAGCAATTTTTCTCTGTCTGTGTAACTGTGTGTGTATACATGTATAAGCATATAGGCATTCATTCTGTAATTCTCTATTTTTTAACCTGTAAGGGGAAAGAACCATCTAAAATATCTCACTTGTTATGAAGAGCTACTTCTGCTGTGTCAGTCCAAGACCTGGGGATCTGTGCAAATACAAGGAACTAAGAGAAAAGTACTTTGTATTTTAGGGATGAGAAACAGTAAGTACTGTCATGTAACTTAACCTGCTAGAGTGACTAACCTCCACAATTACTACAGTGAATCACACAGGCTTTTAGGGTTCTGGCTCTTTAAAAAGCTGAGTCTCTATCTACAGGCATGACTTTTGCTGTGTTTTCTGGGTCAGCTTTTGGTGTTGAGGCATTGGTGCTTTCTCAGGACTTGTACCATAAAACCCAGGAAATTACATATGGCCCCTGGGCCCACCTTTATGAACCTCAAATTAATTCATGCAATGAAGGAAGGTAGGAGAAATAATAGGGTAGAAGATAATGATGTGGGCACTGCCTTTGGAAAAAACATCTCCAGTAGTTTTGATGTACATTTTCTTCACCAGGACTGATTTTTCTCTTGATGATTTTATTCTATTGTTATAGCTCTTTCGAATTAAAAGAAGAGAGAAAAAATGAAGCCTTTGATTAATATCTGATTTGATTTGAGCTTTGTCAGTGATGGATGCATTTAAATATTCCTGTCAGGGTGAGCAAGAATGAGGTATTTTTATTAGGAGCACAGCATGCAGCCTTCTAAAGAAACACAAACCTTGCATCTTGAGTTTCGGAGCTGTTCAACCAGCAGTAAGACCGGACATGAAAGTTTTCATCAGCTATGAACTGTAAAATAAAGTAAAAAGCAGAAAGAAAGGATTCAACCTCTGACAAACCAAGATTGTATGCATCAGGGATATTACAATAATCTTCCCCTACTTAATGTTACTACTTTCTTTTTCATCATGATAGGAGAAAAATAAAAAAGACCAACCTTAGAATATTTCATAATTAGATTCCTCTGATAAAAACTGAAGTCAACTGTGTTACACCAGTGAATTCAACCTGAAGACCTGGCCTAAATCTTCATTGGACATTTAAAAATCTGTCTTTCTTCCTAAAGCAGATTTTCTTTTTCTTTGTTTTTGTTTTTGCTTCTTTTGCCTACTCATAATACTTTTTTTTAGACTTCACAGTAGTTGCTCACCATAAATACAAATCAACTGTTTGTCCATTCCTAATTTACTCATCCACACACCAGGACAGCAAGTTAATTGCAAGAGTTCCCTGTGGGGAACAGTGAACTTAAATATGCCTGGTGTATATTGTTTAGGCAGCAGCGTGAAGAAAGGCACAAGTCCTGAAGAAAGGCACAAGAGTGGAACTGGGAATGAAAAAGGATATAAAAAAAAAATCCTCCCTGTCAAGGGACAATTGATTTTGTAAATAATTGCCTTGCTCCTCTGGGAGGCTCAGGGGTAGGAAGGAATTTAAAGACTGTATTTTTTTTCTCTAGGGCAGGATCCACAGAGGTATTCTGGTGTTTTAGTGGTTTTTAGTGGAAGCCACAGTCACTTAGCTGTGACTTGTAAGTCCTAATATGCCATACAAGGGTCCCAGATCCAAAATCTTTATTCTCATAGATGCTTGCACCTGCTCCAGCCTTGGAAGTATCTAAAGAACATAGAAGCCAAAATTCCTGCCAGAGAAATTCACATTTTATCTGCAGCCTGTGCATAAGTGTTTTGATCTTGATATTTCTGAGTGGCCTGGCACTTTACTCAAGCCTCTTTACCTTGTTGTCTCAAAAGCACAGGGCTTTGATTTCACAGATGTTCTCAAAAACAGGCTGTGCATAAAACATAGCTAATAGAACATGAGCATCATGTCCTTCTTAGACAATGGCATACCAACTAGCATAGTCTGTTTAAGTGCCAAAGACCAACCTTTAGCTTCTCCCAGCACCCGTGGAGATTTGAATCCAGCAGAATAATCCTGCTAGTAGCAGCGTGATGCTGTGAATGCAACAGCCTCAATCTGTCCCACCAACATCCTCCACTATGGTATGAAGCAAAAAATTTATCTGTTGAACTTGAGATAGTACCAGGCCTAGTGACTTGGACACTTGGCACAACAGAGGAGCTTTTCCCTAGTTTCTGTGCTGGGGACTTTTATGTTAAGCACTCAGTGCAGCAAGACCCCGAGAGTCACGGCTTCTCTTACTTTCCCCTTCCTTTCTGTTAAATACCTAGTTATCCCATGCAAGGGACGAGACTCTCACATTCTTGTACACATTGATTGGTCTGTGTTTTAGCAGCTCGGGCTCTGTGGAGAAGATGGGTGGTCCAATATCTTCAGCCAGAGGGTGGACGGTAGCTCTGTCCTTCATCTTCCGGACACCAGCTGTGGAGCAGTCGGGATGCAGTGTAGTCATATTCAGATCCTCAGTGAAGCTCGGCCTGAGAGATAGGTGAATCTCACTGTAGCTGTGAGTAGCATAGTCTAAATATTGGGATGCTCCTGATGTATTTGAGGTATGTCTTGCTGCAGATACATACAGATCTGTATGTACAGTTTTGAACTGTAGCTAGATTTACGGTGAAAAATAAATAGGTATTTTCAAGATTTCTGTTCTGACTTTGAAAGCCGAAAGTGATGCTTGGCAGGAGATGTCATTTCATGAATCTCTCCTTTACTGTATCTCAACCCTTAAGCTGTACCTAAATTGTTTTCCTGAACAGGAGATATATCTTGTTTCTACAATGGGGAGATATGAAGTAATGACCATTTACTGCCTTATTAGTATGAAAGCAGTGGGAGGTCGGTCCCGATTTGTCTAGAAAACAGCAAGGTAACAGCCACCTATACTGACAGTAGAGGAGAGTTTGCTAACTGTTATCAAAGCCCTAATGGCACAACCTGTCAATAGAGAGGATACAAGGAAGTAGTGATCAGAATAACTAGTCAGTTTCTAAACAAATCAAGGGTTTGCTTTTACAGACAGTATGCGGGCCTGTATCTTTTTTAAAAAACCTTTGTGATCTGTTTGTGTGATTAATTCTGTAATCACAGGGGTGTAACATCTAAGATGTTACATAGGAAGACTTCATCATGTACCCAGCAGTCTGTAACATCAAATATCAAGAGGCTTTCAATAAAACTACTGAAGTTTATAACATGCAAGGCCAAAATTCTTCTCCTTCTTTGCACTTAGTGGGTTCCTATGTGCTGCCTTTTGCACTGCATCAGAGTCAGAACATCACAACCTTAGCTTACTCCCTGCCTCAAGCTGCTGAGATCCTGACTTACAGAGCCAGCAGGGAATCATTTTTACCTCCTGAGCAGGGCAACCTGCAATGAAGGAATGTTCCACTGCTTTTGGCTCTATACCACAGCTGAGCTGCTCTGTGAGGGCACCTCTCAGACTGTCTGTGATGAGAGCAGACACCCTGCCTGCCCATGTGCCTATTCCAGCAAGGAGAGTAATAGTGGCACAAGAATTTTATGATAAGGTGGAAAGCGAGTGGGCACTGTAGGGAGGTGGAGAGATTTAGCTGCTGAAATTATTAGAGGATCTCATCGTGTATATTTTGTTTCTTGTCTGTAATCAATGAAAAGTGACATTTCTGTGGCTCATCAGCGTTCTGTGAAGATAGGCAGACTCGATGGCTGTGCTCAGTGAGACTGGTAAGAAGACAGAAGTATTTAAGATATATATAGTGTTGCATCACTGAATACATTTGGCTTCTTCTATTGATCATGATATAATCTGACATTTTTAACTTGTCTTTGTAAGTTGTGCAAGGAGTACTTTTTAAAAAGAATATTATATTGGTCAGTTACAGATTTTCTCAGTGTTTTCCTTTGTTCAAGTTTTAAACAGATTCTGAAATTATCAAGGGGAATCAATGCTGCTCTGCAACAGGTATGACTGCCCATACACAGTACCCTTCCCCCCCACACCACTTTTATTCCATGTTAAAATATGAATTTACATGACAAATTGTAATGGTGCATTTCAAGCAGTTATAGCCTGTTGGGTAAATGATTAACATTTCAAATACATTTATAATTTAATTTCTGAATACTTACTCAAAGGACTATAATGGCTCTATTCTAATTTATCTTAAATTCAATCCAATTTTTGAAACATTTATTAATTCCTTTTATTCCTGATTCAGAAGTATAGCATGCTAATTAGAAACAGATTAAAAAGCTTATTTACTCCAAACCATTTCATGCTATCAGGTAAATAAAACATTGTAAAAAAATTAAAAATCTGTGATTATGCACAGTGCAATAAGCATGCATACAATTACATATTTCTGTAGTAGACCATAATATTTAGCACAGTGTCAGCTGTGTCTCTCATGTGTTTCAATGACATATTTACATTTTTTATGTAATTCAATAACTTTCTCAGGTGTTTCTACCTTAGCTTTCCACTGGCTTTCTAGCAGCATAGAGCAGCTATAATTTGTGCTACCAGACTCCTGGTAAAGAAGTGTCTTGAACAGCAATTTCCGGCTTCTCTGTCAAGTAACTTGCTTGCTATAGCTTGCATGGACTTTTTCACATACTCCATTCAGACAAAGAGCTCTCAACATATTAAATAATGTAAATTTCTTGGTTTTGGTAGCATCCATAAGGCCCCACCCCCAGTCAGATTTCCATATCTGACAATATGAGAGAGGGATAAATGGTTCTTTGATTTCAGCAGAGAACAATATCAGAAAACAGGGGCCTTTAAATCACCCTTGTTTTCTGCTAAGCCAACAGTTGGGAAATTAGAGAAGTCTTGTTCTGTCAGTTAATTTACAGCAGCCCCATGGAAGATCCAGGTAACTCACTCATGACTGGGAATGGTCCTCTTCCAACTTCCAGCTATCAAACCTCAAAATAAGTTCCAGACCTCTATTTCAACACCCAGGAATGCATGCTTTGCTAAGATCTAGGGAACTTGGTATAGTTCTGCTTATGACTCCAGGATTAGGCCTCCATTTTTACTAAAGTCAGGAGAACAAATTGTTGCAGCCTTTCCTTTCCCCACAGCACAACAATGTTTGGTAAATGCTACCTTTTCAGTGTGAGCTAAGGCATTGAAACGAAGGCTTGTGTACTCTGTCATAGGACTATGTTGCATATCAAGGCTTATACCAAGAAAGTAAATGTACGCTTGTAAAAGGGCATGATCCTCTCCAGAGAAAGAAAGGAGCATGTTTAGATAAATGATTTTGACTGCTAGCTGTAGTAACCAAGAAGGCAAAAAGAAACCTCTGTGGTTTTGACCAGATGTAGCAGAAGCTTCTTTACTAACTCCACATGACATCTAACCAGTCCACATCTTCTGCTGTGGGATAGCAACCAAGTGGAAACATGCATTGTTGTGGCCGTACAGGAATATGAAGTAATGCAGAAGCATTGGGCAATCCTGTGACCCAAATCAACTCAACCAGAATCCATTAAATGATTTAATTTTTGTCCATCCATCTATTGATTGTACTACCTGTGTAAGAACAGCAGTGACAGCAGTGGTACTGAGAGTCTGAACGGAATTATTAAAAGACTCTGCTTGGCAAAGTGAATGGATGTGTGATAGAAAGGACTTAAAACAATAAATCTTTGACAGTGTTAATTCAGTCTTTGTGAAATGACTAACTGATTGCCAGAGACTTTAATGTCAAAACATCAGATTCTGCAGGTGCCTGAGAATAAGCATGCATTGTAATACTGGTGTCTTTTATTTTTTCCTGGCAGTAAAGAAATTCTTTCAGGTGTTACAAAAGAGGATGTGTGATATGAAAAATGGGGATAACACAGACTACAGCTAAGAGGGGAATGCTAATGTGTTATTACGAGAATGATGATATACTCACTGTGCATTTGTGGTGCAATGGTTTTCTATACCCAGGTAGATGGCTAATTTATCTCTCTAACACATGACCTGTATCAATAGCACAACAGCCTACTAGCCATTGAGGTTGCTTCATAAAGGGACACAAATCACTTTCTAGGAGTCTGAGGCCTGGAAAGTACCTTGCTGTGGATGCCTTCACTTATGTCTTGCAGACTTTCTGGAGCACATGGGCATGAGAGAGTGAGTTTGCCCCCTCCTGGCTTGCCAGTGGCATCATAGGGTTTGCAGATATGGTTCAGCTACCTGTAAGTAAAGTCTTGCTGGTAGGCAGAAGCAATGAGGTGAATAAAGTACGTACTGGTGCCTAATTTCAGTCTAGACATGTAGAGAAGTAAGATCGCGTGGCTGCCTTCATGATTCAGAGTGTGGGTGAAAAGAAAAGAGGAAGAGACAAAAAATTTGAACGGATCAGAGTTGCTGTGCACAGCCAGGGCAACCTAGTTGGCAAAAAGCAAAGTGGAAATCCCCCAGTGACAGACAGTTTTATCCTGCAGGCAGAGCAGGGACTGGCAGGACTGATCCACGTGTCACTTTGTCATAGCCTGAGATCACTACCACCCTGGATGGTGGCCAGGCACATGGGTTGCTTGCTGCCTGCATGGTGCCTCCCCCAGCTCTGCCCATGGCCCAGCTCTGCCTGTGGCCCAGCTCTGCCCTGTGCTACCCAGCCTGAGGTCACCAGTCCTGGTCACTATCCCCAGGTGGTCAGGCAGTGCAGCAGGGTACCCTAGCAGGAAGGGCACTGCCTGTGCTGTGGTGCCCCTTAGCTGATCACTTCTACTGCTCCTTGGCACATTTGTCAGTGCAGTCTCATCCTCAAGCACTAGTAGGACTTGCACACATGATACATCAAATCTGGCTGGTGCAGGCCATGGGAACAAAGATCTTAGGACTATAAACTCTGTGCTAATAGATGCTGCAGCACTGAGACTATCGGACCTCAAGAGCTCAGGTGCCTGTAAGGTATTCAAGAGTTCTCTAGAAATATTGCAAAGCAGGCTTGCAAAAGGCAGAAGAGAAATAAGAGAATATTAGAAAGAGAAATTAGAAAAAGAAAAAGGAAAAAGAAATAACGGAAGTTAGCTGAAAGCTAGTTCCCAGATCTTGTTAGGCTATAAACAGGGGAATAAAAACAATCACCTTACTGTACAATGTGCCTTTGTCCTTAACACACTGTACCAATGCATAAGAAACATGTACTGCAGTGTCTTTGAGATGAATTCTTTCTACTAGACATTAATGAATTTCAGTGCAGGCTTCATGCTAGAGACAGCCCAAGAATATTAATGGGAGTGAGGAAGTCCAAGGAAGCATGGGACAAGAGAGAGAAATAATTTGGGAAAGTGTAAGGTAGTAGCTAGTTTTCCAAAGAGGGTCTTCATCAAACAGAGAAAGACAGAATAGGAAGGGTAAAGTGTAGTGAATACCAGCAGTAAAACTAACAGGATACTTTATGAGCATACTTGGACTTCTCCCTGTGCCAGCTTTCACTGCTCCTTAGTAGACAGACTGAAGAACACAAGCCTGTCTGTTTCTGTGGGACCACGGAGGGTCTACTTACATCCTGATTTGCTACAAGCATTTTGAGGAAAACTGCCAGCTGCATTCCTCAGGGGCAGAGAAGATGAGCAGAGCAAAGAGACAAAGGCAAGTTCACAGCTGACAGAGTGTCTCTCTGGGCATCAGTTAGTAGCAATGCCACTGCAGTCTTGATTGGGCTTTAATTGTCAGTCTTTAAAGGACTCCGTTGTGACAGTGGGAAAACCATAAGACAGATCTCTCTTCCCCTACATACTGCAGTAGCAGAGGTGAAGGAAGGAGCATATTCTTCCTTTTTTTGGATGCCTCTTACCACATTTCAGAAAAGACTGACAGAAGAGACATAAACCCTTCCCTTCTCAATACCACCCATGTTGCATCAGGTCCTGCTACAGTACAGATCAGCCCTCTGGACCCATACTCAGTTCAAAGACTGTAAACAAAGGCTGATATTCCTTTTCTATGAAAAGGAAGTCCCATGTGCTAAGATAAGAGTACATTTTAGTGTACATATCATAATTACAGCACTAATGACTTACTGCAATGTTGTTTTTGCAAGAGGCTTGAAAGGTTTTGCATGCACAGTTGCCATGTAGAAATGCGCAAGTGCTATTTTTATTCTTCTGCTTTGGAAGTGTGGCTTTACAGTGTTCGATGCTGAAAGAAAATAAGTGCTTCACCGCAAGTTGTGGTTCACATTTTGCCTAAAATCCTCTTTATGAGACATATCTGTGTAAAAGAAATGAAGTCAAAAGTTGTGATCACTCCAAGGAAATGTATAGTACTTATGCATTACCTTAAGAATAATTTATTTAAGGAAATATACAGGGAAAAAAACTATTTCTGTCATTTGGCATAAGCCCTTTGCTCTCTTTGTTAAAGAAGAAAATAAATATGAAAATGAGAATTAAGACTGTGTTTAAAATGCAGGATTTAATATGCCTAAGAGTTATTACTGAAACTCATGCTGAAATCAATAGCAAGATTTAGCCCTAACTATCTGCAGCATTCATGTTTGTTCAGATGCTGAAGTGGAGCTGTGCCTATTGCAAATTGTTCCTTTTATGTTCTGAAATCCAAGAAGATAAACTCTGTGACACAGAATAATATATGAATGTATCTTTTCTTCCATTGTTGGGGGGCTTCAAAGCAACATGATACTGCACTGTTTGATCTTGAAATCCTTGTTTTAATGAAAGCTGGTTTGCCCCTTCAAAGATTTGCTCTTTTTAAAAACACGGAAAAGAATCACAATCATAATCTTATGCATATACACACACGTATATGTGTGTATGATACATTTATATACAGATGAGAAGCATTGGATATGATGAGAAACATACCATTTTAATCCTTTTTAACTTAGTTTTCATTATATAAAAAAATCCAATCTCATGATAATGAGTGTCATCTCTGTTCTTTGCAAGATAAAACCTCACCATTTTACAGTGCTGAATTCCTTTCTGGCAATTGCCTCTCATTTTGAGGAAATGAGCATTTCTACCAAACTTACTGTTTAAAATGTGGTAACTTGTGTGCAGTGCCTGTCTCAGATGTGGTAAGCCTGACAATTAGGCTATGATACATTATGTGGAAAGGTTGATGGAGAAAAGGTGAACTTTTCTTGGTCTCTGCAGAAGCTGAACCTTTACATCTTGAGAGAGTGATCTTACCAGCATATGGTCAGCCCACAGAGAAAAGCATGCCATGCTCTTGTAGCACATGTGCCTGGAACTTTGGAGGGCGTTGCAGCCCAAAAGCTAATAAACAGAATTATTTATTAGAGAATGTATAACATGTTTTTTCTATCAAATGTTACTTTAGTGTTTAGAAACATAGGGATCACAATCCCAGGTCAGATAGATGGTTTATCTTGTCTAGCTACCCAGAGAAACTCAAAAAGTCAGTGAAACAAAAATACCTATTTCTGGAGAAGTTCCTCCTCGAATTCTTATGACCTTTTGCACCTTCATATATTTGCTCATATTCCTTCCAAAATCCTCTGTGTGTGCTGGCTCCAGCTGCTTCCTGAAGGTAGACCCGAGTACACCCTGTGGATAGGACTGACAGGGGACAGCCTGAGCTGGCATGCATCCTGGAGTTGAGGATACTGGGGGTCTCCTTCATTGTGACAGGTTCTAGGATCACAAGCATCCATTAGATTTGATGTGAATCAATGTTTTCAAATAGGCTGTTGAAATGCAATGCAGTCATCTGCAAAGGAATCATGCACATGGGCCACGGCTGGAGGGGAGCATGTGCTGGGCTCACAGATGCTCCAGGCTCCACTGTTTCACCTTATTGAAACTGCAAGCATTCCCATTATTGTGGGAAAGTGTAATCCCTCCCTGCATCTCAATTTATTCTTGGTATCCCTTAGCAATAAGTTCCATTGGTTATTTATGTAGTTTGATATCTTTGATATATTTATTATATATTCCTGAACATGTCAATGAATATCACTTGGTTCCTCTTTCAAGGAGGACGAATAAGAAACCTTCATTCTTTGCTCTCACTTTTTTTTTTTTTTTAAATGCACTTATCTAATCCTTTCTGTAAGACTCTTCCAAGTCTGTTGAATTCAATTCTAGATTCCCAACAACATAAATTATGTGAACTTTAAGGAAAGATTGAATAGGGAATATGGTGAATAAAGGCTGCACATCAACCTAAGACACCCACAGCAGTTTTTATAAAACTAAACAGGAACATTAAGAATGTGTAACATGTTCCTTCTCCTTTTTTTTTTTTTTTTCTCCACCTCCACTAAGAAGCACTTTGGGAGAAATGAGAATCACTGAACAGCCAAAACCACCAAACGCTGTTGCGGTTCAGGATATCACCTGCTGCCTGTGAAATTCTCTCTCAAAGAAGTTTCATTTCTGAATCACCAGTTGGGGAGAAGTCAAAGTGATAGAATGAAGCAGTAACATTTAACTAAAATATCTCTCTATGTTCAAGTAGTGAGAAACGGCAGTATTTATGTCTTTCATATAGCAGTCAGAAATGCATGTACTAACTGAAAAGTGACATTTTATTATAAATAAATAAATAAATGAGTATTTGTTCTCAGGATGGACTTTGATTCCAGGACCAGAATTGAGCTTTATGCCTTACTTCGCCCCTGAACTGATTAGCTTCTTAAGCTCAGTCATTTCACACCTCTGGGTCTCAGTTCTTCAGCCTGAGGCTGGCAGTGTGTGCTGTGGCAATGTGAGGTATCTTTCCAGTGTGTGAGTGTATCTAAAGTCAGAGTTTGATGCTGAGCACTACCATAAAACAGTGTGCATATTGTCTGAATGGTCTGAACAATTCCAAATCTTCAGATGTTGATTTTGATGCTAGCAAACCACCGGGTTCTCTGTAAATGTCTTAATTATTTTGAGGTTCTTTTTTCTTCTGGGTTCCAAGACTTTAAGGTGTGTTTGCTTCTTTTTTCAGTCATCCCCTCCTGAATGATGAAGATTGGAAAAATACTTAAGAAAATCTGAGATACCCACAGGATGTAAAATAAACCGCATATGTCATAATAAAACTGTGAGTGTTTTGCAAACAGTGTATACAATTAAAATCACACTGAACAGTAAGAATTAAAAGAGTAGGGGCATTAATTATGAATAAATACAATTATGAATAAAAACAATTATGAATAAAAACAATTATGAATAAATACACACTTGCTTCTCAAATGGTTTACCAACATTTAAAACTTAGCACAAGGAAGGGGGTGATGATTACCTAGTTGAAATTTTCACAGTGATTTTAAGGAAAGTGCTATTTAACTTGTAGTAGTCTTTATTGTTTCATTATTAAGCCCTCCAAATCTCATCTAGTTTGAGGCTTCATTACAAACTGAAAATTCAGCTCAGTTTCAGTGAAAGGTTTATGTACCTTTCAAGTACTATTAGGTAATTTGCAGTTAGAAAACAATGGAAATTAAATCACAAGGAATTGTGTTTTGCAAGATATTTAGATTATTCTTTTGTGGGAGTGTCTTTTGGTTGCACTCAGCTAAACTAAATCTTTCCTTCATATTTCTCATTAAAAGGAAATTTCAGCAAATATGTTTTGGAAGCAGAAAAAAAAGTAATTAAAATAAAATATGCTCCCTGGGGTACTAAAGTTGCCAAGTAAAGCAGAGGCATTCTTGACAGTTCTGCATTTGTGGCAGGTGCAGGTTCTTCCAACAACTTGTGGGATCTCTGGATATGGGACAGGCCAGTCTATGGAGGGCACTGTCCCAAGCCAGGGATTCATTCACACTGCCCTTGACTCACTCAGTTCTTGTCAGAACTAATGCTGGGGTTTTTTTGATTAATTTTTTTTTTTTTAAGAATTCAATGTTGCCTCTTCCTTCATCCCACTGCAAAAAAAAATGAAAAAAAAAAAAAGAAGATTAAAAGAGAAGAAATACCTCTGTCAGCTAAAATATCTGAGTTTTGTAGACTCTGAGGCCATTATAGACCATTTGGAGAGCTGGTCTGTCCTCCTGTTTACTTACGGGGCAAAAAACCTCTATAAGTAATTTCTGCATTAGACCTATTATTTTTGCTTGAACTGCACCATGCTTTCCATTCTCATTACTGGTGTCTCTTCCTAATCATTATAAGAAATGCTTTTATACTAATAATGTTATTTATATAGGTTGTAAATCATCAGTACTTAGAAGAATTTAAAACATGGTGCCAGTTTTGAACAATTTATAATCTAACCTTTCTTTGCTGTCTTGTCTGACATTCTCTGGGCTCTTTTCTGCAGTGTAGTACTTTTTATTTAATGAATAACATTTGGCAACAGACTGTCTCTCTTTTTTCTCATTTTTCTTGCTTTTTTTTTTTCCTTTTTACAAACTGTCTGAACTCATCTAGTGGGTCTTTTTTTTTTGGAAGGGGGCAAGTTGCTTGGGGTTTTTGTTTGTTTTCTTCTTTTTATTTTTAATATCTCCATATATTTGTATAATTTATAAGTGGTTTATCTCTTCCTTCACTTTTAAAATTATCCCTTCCTTTTAATAAGATTCACCTGGGACAGTGAGTCAAACAATGTAGAGCTCTTTCCCTGAAAAAGAGAAGAAAAACTCAGCATTAACTCTCTAGACAAATTTCCTGGAGCTTGTCCAGTTCTAGCCTAAATTATCTTCATGAGACTGTTGTTAGCAGTTGCACTGTTGCATTATGTATGATTCCTGACTGCTTCTAGTATGAATAAACCACGCTGTGTTTGGTTAGTGGTTTTCAATTTTATGCTAAGCTGTACAATTTGTTGGTGTTATTTAGGTTAATATGCTATTATTTTGCATATTTGTTCCTCTCCCATTACATTTTTATTAATAATGATGTCATGTCTGGTAGCAAGAATCAATAAGGCTTCTAGTGTGTAATGTTTACATATATTATTACAGTATAATAAGTCTCTTAGGCAGCTCTCTGCATTGGAATCACTTTGTAGATGTGTCTTTCAGGTAATTGGATGCCTACAGTGGCTGCTTGAAGAGCGGTGATACACTGTGCTGAGATGAGATCTAGCCAACCACTATTGTGTAGGTATCGCAACAGGCAATCTTTCTCCAAGGTCTGCATCAGAAGATAAATGGTGATGTATTACCTCTACTTCCACTTCTCTTTTACCTATTGTGTTTCTTTTACCCTTCCACAAGTGGTGTTTTCTTTAGCATAACTCTGAAGAGCATTTCTGCACTGTCTCTCACAGTCATACCTTCTGGAGAAATATATTGAGCTTGTGGATGTGTATAGCACTTCTTGGAGGAAAAGCTGCAGGCTCTCCCATATAAAATTTCTGTTTCTACTCCCTAGATGTTCTATTCACTTCCCTTTGCATTGGTGGAAGGTTGATTTAGTTGGTGCTATAACCTGCAAAACAGCAGCAACCCAATATTGCCCCTGTTAGTGCATAAACAACTTTCCTGATCATTTTGCATACTAAAAGGCTTATCAGTGACCCTGACCCAGCAGCTGAAGTAAGGGGGTACACACTGGCAGCTGGCTGTTGCAGCTGGGACTCTTTGGGCAAAAAGCTTTGTTTGACAGTCTCCCACTACGCTGCCTATTCTCACTAATAATAGTGATCACTGAAGTGCGAATGAGTATCGCTGACTAATAAGATAGAGCTAGATTGCATCCTGTTAATTCTTTAATGTGTGCAAGAAGCATTCTGTCTCACCCGTTCATCTTGCCTGTATGTTTGTGCAGGAGCACGTGCACGTGCAGTGCTGCACTGGAGTGTGCTGAGACTTTTCTGCAGTGCGGGCTAGCTGAAGGTGGCTGGGAAAACCTGGAGTCACCAGTTCTTCAGTGGTTCTCTAACCTGCCCTTTCCCCACAGGCACATCCTGATCCTCCTGACCCAAACTAGAGCTTCCTGAATGAGAGTCCAGCAGTATGCTCTTTCAAGTTGTGGAGAGGATGCACACGAGTAAGCTGTGAACTCTGTGCAGTGTCAAAAGTTCATGTAGTGTAGGTGACTGGCATTGCCAAATCAAGTGTCAGAAAGTGGCAGGGTATCACAGGAAGCAAAGTGAGATTATAAAAAAACCCAAAACAAATCACTCAAATGTGATTGAAAAAAAAGGAAAATGGACTTAAGTTTTTATTTAATATTGCATATTAGGAAACAAGTCAGTGAAGATAACATTTCACAAAATGTCACTTCTGTATTCCTTCCAAAGGCACCTTGCTTGCTTACGACAGGCTCCTGTTCCTCTGTGAAGATGCTCCAGTTTTATGATGTTTGATCTCAAGGGAAGAAATGTTATATGGGATGTTCTTACTCAGACTCTGGAGTAAGGGTAAAAAGCTGGAGCATGGATAATTTACCTAACCAGATAGACTCTTCTCTATTCCCTCATCATTCTTTAAGTGCACCCCTTTATTGCCCTTAAATTTGTTATTTCACGGCATGAAAAATAAGAGAATAAAAATAATATTTTTTCCCCTTTATGATTTTAAACACTGAGTACTAGAATTTCTAGACTTTTCCTCGTTGCCAGAAATTACTTTTTCTCTCTTTAACAAAGGTCCTTCTTTAAGAAAGACGTGTTATACATAGCACAGCAAAGACTGAACTTGGTTTGGTGATCTGGCCCATGGCAAACAGCGACTGACACAAATGCAGATCAAAAATCCTCCACCATCAGCAAAACTCTGTGAAGAATTGTACCTACAGATACAGATGCCTTCTGGAGAAATAACCGAAGCATATGCATGCATCTGGTTTCTCTTTTCTCTACCCTTCTTCATCCTAAAAGTCATCCTTGAATCAAAGCCATGCCTTCTTGCAGGGACTTGCAGGAAGCCAGCGGTCTCCAAAAAATCTCAAAAAACTCCAGAAGGCCTGGGTGTACATCTTTACACAGCAAATATCAGTTTCAGTGTCTGAGATTATTTTTCAATTTTGATTTAAACAACAGTCAAATTTACACAGTGATTTTAACACTTGTAGCTCTAGAGGGAAAAACAGAGCACAAAGAAACTATTACTACAGGGGTTTTTTTATGATACATTGGTAATGAGTCAAACACTAGTGACTAATTCCTTCAAAGATATAAAAAATACTGGAATGTGAACTTGCATAGAGGTGTGTATTCACATACACAGATTATGAGTTTGGGTCTAAATTCCATTTCTTCCTTTAATTTCTGAAAAAATACAGTGCAGGTTGTAGTCATCTGGTTTGCTTCTTTCAAACTGTGTTGACATCTGCTGGTCCCCAGGCTTTAGGCTAGGCCTTTGACTCTTCCCCATGGCCCTTCAAAATGACACAGTTCCTTTGCTTTGATGTGGACACTGCATTTCCATTACTTATCATTAAAAAATGAGATCTGTGTTTATGGCATTTGGCCATGGTTTAGCCACCATTCTCCACCAATGTCATTTCAGGGTGTTGTGCACATATTTTTTATGTAATGTTGTGGTATCCCTCAGGCTACAAATACGCAAAAACAGGCTACAAATTTTTAGCTCCATTTGGCACTCCTGAGGAGCAAAGGAGTTTATAATTTTTCTCTTCATCTTTCTGCTTTCAGGTACTGTACTGTTGGTTTATTTAGTGTGATTCAGGTAGCACAGCACCTAGTATTCCTACTAGCATCCCAAATACAAGGATCTTTCGAGAGCAGCAGGTCACATTTGAATCTTTGTCTGTGAATGTGGTCTTGAGTTTTAGCTTCAATAGAACTAACAAAGCTGCAGCTGTTTGCACTTCTGCTGAAGTTACCAATTCCATAAATCATGTGAACTAATCGTTGTAACATTAAATCATATGAAAAACTTGAATAAAGAGTGTTCTTCCAATACCTAATTGTGCATATGTTTGATGTCTGCATTTAAGCATTTTCAATGCATATTCCTGTTGTGACTAGTGTGCTCCACTCACAGAAAACCTACATGTAAGCAGCCATAATATACTTGGATAAAAATAATACATATTGTTTTGCATTCAGATGGTCAAAGAGAGAGCAAAAAGCCTTAAATTGTGCATAGAGATGAAAACCCCTGTCCTCTGCATTCTCTGCAGTTCAGAAGCATGCTTGCATTGTTTAGGAGATGTGTACAAGTGAGCGCAAGCATCAGAGACACATACAGAGCCAGTTTCTTATTCTGATGAGGCCAAATGTCATCCTTCTGTATTGAGACACTGAGAAGGGCTATAAAACCAGCAGACATTGGTTCTGTTCTTATTTTGTTTACGGACCATAAGAGAAGCTTATAAAAAAGTCATGTTCAGATCACTGAAAAATGAAATCCTCTCTTTATTCTAATTTTGGCCTCATACACACTCTTTTACTCTGCCTGTATCTCCATTTATATGGAAATTTTTCTCCTCATATTGCCATAGAGTGGAATTCAAAATAAAAAGATGTCTCAAATACTGTTTAAAAGCTCATGCACAGGAACATACATACACAAATTCCTACCTATTTTAATGTCTGTATTATAACCTCACAGATAATAAGATAGGTACCTTAGTCTCAAAAATTCAGTTTACATGTCTGATTTTCCTATTTTTTACACCAGATCTATTTTGCTTTATCTCAGTTGTTGTGATTAGGATGTGAATGATGCAACAGCAATTGAAATCCAGTCAGTCAAACTGAGTGGAAAGCCATTGTAGCATCTGTGTGTTAAAATTAGGAACAGAAGTACCATGACATTTTTTATGTGAGCAATTGGATGACTGACCTTTTAAAAATGTGAGTCTCAGGTTAGCCCCTCACCTTCATCCTGCTTGTCAGACAGAGGTTACTGTTAAAGTATATCTATGAGTGTCTTAAAATAATACTCACTTTTCTCATTCTTCTTACTGTTACCAAATCCTGCCATGCTCGTCTGTCCATCACAATCACTGCAAGCTTATATCTCAGTGCAACTTTGGGATTTACTTTCCTAAATGCTCATCCTCTTGGGCCTCCAGGGCTATACTGGAAAGGGTACTCTGCAGTTTGGACCACAGTGCTGACAGCTTAACTGGTGTCAAAGGCCCCCCCTAATTAAGGCCCCCACAGTAATTATTTTCACATTGGGACATTTGGTTAAAATTACAAATTTGTTTTCAGAGACAAGTCCTGTCTTACTCTACTCCTCTGACTCTTGTTTCTAGTCATGTCTTCTTCAAAATTTTACTTTGGAACCTACAAAAATAATACAAATAGTTGTTGATTTTTTAATACTATATACACGAGTGTACATAGGCACATCTATAAATTCAGTATATCTATTAAACATGAAACATGTATAGTTGCT
Organism: Oxyruncus cristatus; assembly: GCA_013399855.1. Lineage (NCBI taxonomy): Eukaryota > Metazoa > Chordata > Aves > Passeriformes > Cotingidae > Oxyruncus > Oxyruncus cristatus. The sequence goes on along the minus strand of VXAY01006782.1, from coordinate 161,622 downwards.
GGTTCAAGTTGTTATTTGCTGCATGGCCAAGAATTTGTTTTACAACACAAAATCTAGAGTGATATAATTTCATCCTGCTCTTTCAGAAACACTTCCTAATATCCTTTTTTTCTTTTTTTGAGGGGTGGGGTGAGGTAGAGTATGTTATTATGTTCTATGAAATGAAATTCCTCTTCATTTAGCCAAATCAACACAACTGGGGTCCTAATATTTTGCAGGAATATATTTAACAGAAATATTATTGAACAAAACAGGAGAAGAATAAAAAGAATAAAAAGTACAGTAAATCTTGTGTAGTTCAGAGAGTTTGCTATTTGGTTTTAGGTGTTTTTCTTTTTTTCTTCTTTTTTTTTTTTTTTTCTTAAATGGGATCCAGTTCTATTAAACTACCTTTTTGATTTTAGAGAACCAGAGGCAATTTCTGATAGATGGCACACAGGTGAATGACTGAAAAATCCTGCATGGGTGCTGAACTCTTCCCTCACCTTTCTCAATCACCAGAAAACAAATAGGAAAAGTGGAAATAGCAAAGTCAGGGCAGGTGAGTGCATACTTAAACATTTCATAGGGTGCAGGGTGCAGAGCAGTGATCTGCTCTCATGTTCCATTAATTCAGAGACAGCTGTCATTTATCTTTTGATGAAAGCTAGAGGTTGAAAGCTTGACACAACATATCAGGCCTAATATGGAAAGAAATAGCAATGTGGGCCTGGTTCTGTAAAAGTGACTTACTGTGCAAAGAGGTTTCATAATTCCCCTACTGACATTTGACAGAACTTTGGCCACATTTCTGCAAATACAAATTGCCCAGCTATTGTTGAAAAAAAAAAAAAAAAAGAAAAGTCTACAGATTGCATGTGTAATTAACCACATAATTTCTATTAGAAACCATATGAATTGCATGGCTAAATCCTTGTGAAGCTTCTTAAATACTTAAGAACTATATGTCCATAAGTGAGTCTTAAAGACAGCTTTTGAAAGACAGGTAGGTAGGCAAAAAGTTAAATAAATTGGTGGTGAAACACTGCTTTTTGCCTCTGGAAAAACTGCAAGATGACAACTCAGACATACCTGCTTCTTTAGTTGTCAAAGTATTAGCATGTGCAAGTCAATTTGGTGGGAAATACCATTAAAAAGATAAAAGAGAACAAAATCAAAAACAATTTCAGTAAAGATTCACTCAATAGTGCCGTAGATCCAAGAATAAAAGTGCTTTCTACAAAAACCAAAGTGTGTGGTGGTGGGGGCTGAAAGCAAGACACAAAAGCAAACCTCTAAAAATCATATTTAATACAAGAAACTACATCATACGCAAGAGAAGTAGCAGAGAAAATCAGCACAGCATGCTGCTCACTCAAGATCTTACATGTTACAAGGTATTTAGGAGCAAATCAGATGGTGCTTATACAACTGTATCTCTCACCTCTCCCTTGTTTTAAAAATGAAAAGGTCTTTCCACCATCTCTTACAATTTGGATGGGACTATTAACGGTACTGGGTCTAGGTAGGTCCTTGCTTCTGGATACTCCAGCTTCACAGGTTGCAGTGCTATGAAGACATTATCTCACTGATGCCTCTTCCCTTCTATTTACAGTAGTTTGTGTCTTACCTTTCTGCACATGTATAAACAGACGATATTAACAACTTGGAAAAGAGGTGTTGGGAGGTGTATATGCCTTTGCACAGTTTATGGGTAACAGAACACAGGCCAAAGCATCATCTTGTGTTTCATGGAGCAAAGCTTCAGATACCACCTGGTCTGATCTGATTTTGGGAACCACAACTCTAAATTTACAGGGTGACACTTTGCTCTCTGTAGTTTGCAGTGACAGAAAAAGTAGCCAAATCCGGATTTTCAGTGGTTGTGGATTATTGGTCTTAACTCCTCCTGCTCATGACTCACACTCACAGTTTGTCCAGCCTAACCTGTGGTATGTCTATTCTAGTCATGTCATCTTGGTGAAGGTCTCAATTTGAATTCATAATTTGTACCTCCTGAACTGAAAAGGTCTCCAGGTCTAGGTATTTTCATCCAGTCCTATCTCTGGTAGGGGAGCAAGAGCACCAGGAATTGCTGATATATTTCCAGTTCAGCTTCTCATGACTTCTAGAAACTTACTCTGTAATAGCAGAAAAAGTTCCATACTTATCATTGCCTAAATGTTGTTGTGTGATTTTTTTTTAACTTTGCTCGAGTGTAACCATTTTTGAGTCTGAAGAAAATAGAGGTGAAACACTTTTTCCTTGATAAAGAAAAATAATTTAAAATATTTTCCTACCAAAGCAAGAAAAGAGAGTGGAAAACAAAAGTTCTGTGTCAAGAACTGGCTTTGACTACAACAGAGAAAAGGGGTTTTAATCAGTTTGAAATTCCCTTTCCC
>VXAY01006782.1:88648-159196 GCA_013399855.1 Oxyruncus cristatus | reverse complement strand
CTTTCCCTTTCCCTTTCCCTTCCCCTTCCCCTTCTCCTTCCCCTTCCCTTCCCTTCCCTCCCCTCCCCTCCCTTCCCCTCTCCTCCCCTTCCCATATTGAGAATTAATAGTTTGGTTGGCTTTCTGAAAAATTCTTTTCCTTTGGATTTTTTTGTTGTTGTTGTTTGTTTGTTTTGTTTTTGTTTTTTGTTTTTTAAAGTATTTTGAAATACATTGTTTCAAAATACTAGGCACATCCAGTGCTGTGGGAAAATCTGCGAGTCTTGTAAGATGTCAAGGAGGTCTAAGAGAGCTTTGATATACTCACAGGAAAAAAACCCCACACCCGTATGATTTGATATCACATTATTTGAGAAATGTGTGTTACTGGGTTATTTTGAAGTTTCTCTGTGAAACACAATGTTACTTGGAGTAAACCAGACAATTAAATCTCCCCATAATGGCTATTCTCCTTCAGCTACAAAAACTCCTGTGTCCTGATTTTATCAGTTGTTTTCAGGTAGGGAAATAATAGAAGATGTTGAGGGGGAGGAGAAGGGGGAGGAGCCTTCTTTTTCCTGGGCTCTGCAGCTCAGGTGTAAAGGCTCTTACTCACACAAAAGAAAGAAATATGTGTTTGTATATTTCAAAGACACAGGCAGCATCCTAGAGCAATTAAAGGAGAAATAAAGGAAGGTCTTTGTGTTCACTGTCACTACTCAGCCACACGAGCTGCGGCACAGGATCCTGGTGTGTTTGAAGGCCAGCAGCACGTACAGTGGTAGGTGCCTTCAATGGTCTGCGTGGGCTCATCTGGATGCCCTTCCAAGTGGTCTGTTCCTCTACACAACAGTAATGCCTCAGTGGCAATGCTTAATCTGTCCCTCAGAGGGTCAGCCTGATGCCCCCCAGGCATCTGCTCTTAGATGTGTACAGCATTTTTCGTCATGATTCTACTCAGCAATTCTGAGTTCACTTGTAACACGCCTCCGCAAAACAAACTTGGCTCTGCTTTAGACATCGCTCCAGTAATAGAGTCAGTGTTGCAGTTTGAAGTGTTGAGCCAACCTGGTGTTTTAATTCAAATTTCATCTGAGCTTTCTTTGATCCTTTATTTCTTAAGAAAAATAATCACCGTCTTTAGGGTTTCTCTACACTTCTTGAGAATTTAGATCAAGGCAAGGGATACAACAGTTTTCTTGAATAAAAAAGAAAGCAAAAAGGTGAAAAATGTAGATTTTCTTGGAACAATCCTAAGCCCTTTATGTAGGTTGAGGTCATGATATTTAAATTAATGCAATACAGAGTTCCCCATACTATTGTCTGTACTCCTTAGATCTTAGATCCTAGATCTTAGGCTCACTGCATGGAAGAAAGCAGAAGCTTGCCACCTCCCCTGTGAGCGGGAAGGGACTGCAGTGTGTAGGAAGTTATGGAGTGTTAACAGCCAAGCTGATGCAGAGGAGGTGGCATGCATCCCACATTGTAAGGCTGGAGCATATTGCGGCCTTCCTGTTCTAGGGGAGAAGTAATTCCTCCACAACTATATTCTATATTTGTTGGATAGTAGCAGGACCTTTACCTGGAGGTGTAATCTGCTCCTTAGGGCTTCTGCTGAATTCAATTAGAGACAGGTTGTTGGTTTTTTTCTCACTATTTTCTGTCATGAGCAATAAATAAAGGTCAGAGATTTATCTAGCCTGGGAGTTTGACAAGACTCTCATATTCACCTTTGGTAAAATAGGACTGGCACTTAGCACAGGGTATATGCAATAGCTTTGAAATGTTTATAATCATATTAAATTCTGGAGAGGGGTATGACTTTGCCCTCCCCTTCCCCATGCTTTTCTATTTTTCTCACTACAAGAGCAGTTATTCTTTTTTCAGACTTTTCAAGTTTAAGGAAACCACTAATTTATATAGGGCATGCTCAGAGGCTTAGCACAATCATTCCCAGAGTAACATGACTGTCTCCATTAGCATAATTTTGCCCTTACTCATTAAATGATTCATATTCTTACTTTTTTTTAGTAGTCACAATTCCCTACTTTATTAGATTTGTCTTTTCTGAAGGATTGTTCTAATTTTTTTAACCATTCCTTATTTTTCAATTTAACTTTCAGATGTGACGTGGGAAATTTAGTTTCTTTCTGAGTAACTTCCCCTAGTTGAGACTGTGACCTGAGTCACTCTAAGTCATGCAAGGATAAAATAGAACTGAAGCCTATGGTTCATAGAAGCTGTGCCCACCTGATTATTCTGTCATATTTACCTTTCATTTTTGGTTCCTGAGGGATAGAGTTGCGTTTTGACCTTTGTTTCCTGCACTCTCACTGTTTCCTTCTAGTTGTCAAAGGATTGTATCACCCCTACACCTTCCTAACTGAATCAGGAAAACACATTATTCCAGTTTCAAATTCTGCAATGTGGGTGAGGGCATATAGACCTAAACTGAATGGACCACTTAGCAGATAGCAGTTTGCTGTATCTAACTATCTACACATAGAAACTCATCAGGGCTTAGCTGACACAGACTATGATGGGTTTCTTCAGGCTTGAAGAGTTGGCCATTTCCTTTTTAGAACAGCTACTACATAACTCTTTGTTCCATGGCAGCCTTTAGGAAAGTGTCCCATAAGGAAAAAAAAACACCCGTATTTTTTATATATAAATATATATAATTTTTTTTTTATATTATTTGAGGATGATTTCTGCAAAGAAAGTGTCTTGATTTGCATGCCATTGAAAACCCTATGTCCCAAGAAACCAAATTAAACAATATGTTTCTGTTTCCTACACACAGGACTGGTTAACTAAGGAAGGAAGAAGGAGATGGTGGAAATGCAAAGCTGCAGTATTTCTTTCATTACTTCTTAGTTCTAGAGAAATGATCCCAGAAAAATAATGCCCTGTCTTTACATTCCATATGCAAAATACTGTTACGTTTGCAGCTTTGTGTCAGTCGAATATGGGCAAACTCCTTTTCTCCAGTGCTAACACATTTCTGTGTGTTGTTCTTGTTTTTACGTAGACAGAGATGTGACAGAGTTTTTGTTGTCACAGTTAGAATAGTGAATGATTTCTGGCAGTTTCCTGGTTGGAAGAAGGGGCTGGAAGCTGTATTCCTGATTTTAACATGGTCTGGACTGGCATGAGCTTGACCTCAGCAAGTTCCCATTAATACTCACTGCTGCTGAATGACTGCCAACACTAAATTGCAAGGAGAGAATAAAGACTCATGGTGTCTAACTTCAGATACCTAAATTAGTTTGGAAATATGTACTCCACAGAAAGAGATTTCTTCATCTGAAAATCTGTATTAACTAACTAAAAGGAGTAGACTTAGGTGGAGTCACTACTGTTGTTTACCGAAGCAATCAATAGCTCTGCCTCAATTGTTGAAAGTGCAAAGAGTTCCACTGAAGCCGATGAATCATCACTGCATCCTTACCATTACACAACTCCTTGAGTCCCTTTGCCCTACATGTTCAAAAAGCAAAAAGGCACCTACAAGGGCAAGAAGTGGCTTTTATCAGACATGTTGATGTTTATTTTAGCTCAGCATGGAAAACTGCTGCGCAGATGTCTTTGAAGAGTTGGGCTTGGAGCTTCAAACTGTTTCATCACCCAGCCATTTACTTATTTTTTTCTCTGAACTTTTTTAAGTCTGTGAATGTATAAATTATGATGCTCCCTCTGTCTTGTGACAATAAATGGCAATGGGTTTCTTGAAGCAGGTTAACCTTTGAGAAGAACCAAACTGAAGAGCCCTCTTAAACTGTAATCATTGTCCATTCTAATTTCAGGATCCACAATCTTAAGGACTTCCAGCACTTGCACAAATTTCCCTCATAGTGACATTGTGGTGAAATACAATCCTAGTGAAGCTTCTGATCTCCCTTTGTGTCCTTAAACTTCCTTACTAGTATGAGCTACTTCCCCCTGGCAACACAATTTTGCTGACGCTGGTTACTATTCCTACCCATCAGAGCTAAACACAGTTCATATAGTACAGCGGAGGTAATAATACATTTCTTTCTGCCATCTATCATTCTGTAGGATCTTTCCAGTCTCATCAGAAGGCCCTTCCCATGTGACAAATTTGGGTAAGAATGTCCTTATACTGGGACATTCGTGGCTTTAAAAAATGTTACATTGGGAATGAGGTGACTATTATTACTCCATGAGAAATTGCTCAAAGGTATGGTCTTGTTAAATCTTTTGCATTATCTAAGCTTAATCAAGGTTGGGAATGTAGTCCTTCTGAGGTCCCTTCTACTGACAGTCAAAAAGAAACACAGTTTGATAATGATGTAGTCCAGCTAAAGTCTGGGGTTAGATCTCTATCTCTGTATTGATGATAAGAGAGAATATAGTTGTTTCAATTAAGTGAGACCACTCCAGGCCTGACCATTGAGAACAGAATAAAAAATTGCTGTAGAGCTAATACCAATCACTGACTCATACTGCTTCTCAGACAAGCTATTAAAAGTCTGTATGTTTGTTTCTACTCTCATTTTTTTAGTCATCATCTTTTTTTTCAAATAAACCCAAGAATTCAATGGATTATGCATTATTCTCTGATTGAAAAAAAAGAAATAATTGCTGCCTTGTTTATCTTCCTTTACTGTTAAATAGATGTTCAGGACTAGATATAATTTCATTTTTAAATGTTCTTTATGTTGAAGGGAATATTGGGAATGGAGCTCCTCACAGCATCAAAGAATAATTTAAGTTGGACTAGAGGTCACCTATCCCAAATGCTTGCTCTAAACATCTCCAGTCAGATCAAGTGCTCAGGGCCACGACTCAAAAAGTTTGTCATTCCCATCTCTGAGGATGGGGACGACACATCCTCTCTGTGCAACCTGTTCACTACCTTTTTTACCCTCCTTATACCAAATAGAAATTTCCCATGTTCCAGCTTATGTCTGTTGCCTTTTGTTATGCCCAGAGAAGTTGTGGTTGTACCATCACTGGTAGTGTTCAAGGCCAGGCTGAATGTGGCTTTCAGCAACCTGAACTAGTGAAAGATGTTCCTGCCCATATCATGGGATTGTTGGACTAGATGAATTTTAAAGGTCCCTTCCAACCCTTCCATACAATTCTGTGATTCTGTAATTCTATGATCCTTCCTCTGTGCATCTCTGAGAAGAGCCTGGCTTAGTCTTTTCTACACCAGCTTGTAATATATCATACATAGCATTTAAGGCATCTCCCTAGCCTTCCCTTCTTAAAGCTGGAAAAACCCAGCTCTCCTAGACTCTCTTTGCACACTGTGGGATCCAGCCTCCAACCACCTTGGTGGTCCTCTGATGGACTTGTTCCAGGTCTGTGGACAAGTCTTGTACTGTGGAGCTCAAAACTGGACACAGTAACTCAGTACCCCCAGAACCTTTTTTTCAAAGATGCTTTCCATCTGGTTGGACATCTGCCTGTACTGGTGCATACCCCTTTTTCCAGCTTGCCTATATCCTTTTGAATAGCAGCCCTGTCCTTCAGGAATTGACTGTTGATCTTGTCCAGAAATTTGTTGAGGGTGCACTCTGCCCCATCGTCTAATGTTATTAATAAAGACACTGAATCATACTGGAGCTTGTATTAAACTCAGGACACCACAGGTAACTAACTGTCAGTTGGACATCACACTGCTTTGCACCATACTTCAAACCCAAAGATCCAGCCAACTTTCCAGCTATGCTTTTTTCCACCTCCACAATCACTTCCTAGGCCCATAGGTAAAAAACCCCTTTTTGCACTGGGAAGGGGAGGTCTCTGCTTTGGTCATTCAAAAATTTTGTATACAATCAAAAATTTTATTTTCCCACTATTTTATACAAAGGGTTTTTTAATTAAATAAAAATCAGCATATGTAATGCTCTTGGATTATTACTATCTTTAATGCAAAGGGCCCATATAAATATAGATATAGTTTAACATTTCATGGAAATCCTCAAAGGGAACTGGCTAAAGATGAGAACTACATGGGTTATTTTAATTTATACTTTTTTGAGGGGTTTGATTTTTCCCCACACCTTTCTTATAATAATATGTGCCATCTCCAGGGTGAAACACATTTGAGATCATTGGATGAAAAGCACTCAGTAGCAGCAATGACCTCCTGACAGCGTGATGAAGAAAATGTAAAGTTTTTCCTATATTATTCTAGTATTTCCTTCACAGAGAGAGAGAGAGGCCAAAAAAAAAATGGACTCCTGAAAGCTTGTCTCTATTCTCATAAACTGAAAATCTCCTATTTCTTTTCTGTGACAAGTGGACTTTAAAGAAACAAAAGACCATGAGCTACTTTTACAACCATTTAGCTGTGAACGACTCCCATGACAAATGAGTACCTCAGGGAGACTCTGGAGTTAGTCACCAGAACCTCCTCTGTGACTTCCTTGATGACTTCACTTCTATTATTGCATATCAGGACTATAATGCCAGAGTTGCTGAGTAAAACCCACAACAAATCTTTTACTCCCCTTACATACTGAGACAAGGTATGCTATAACTCTTGGTAAGTATGAGATATGATTTCCTTGTGGCAATGCTGAGGTGCTCTCCTGGTCTCCAGACTGCTTAATTTCAGAGGGGAAGTAACCCCTTTTCAGTCAGTGAAACAAATGGCTAAAATTCAGCCTACAGATAAGTAAGTGCCAACATTGGGGCCTGACTCCATGGCATTTGGAAGGAAGCACTTGTTGACAAAAGTACAGTTCATCTGATACCTGGCTAGGTCAAGGCTAAGAAATACTTCTGATTCTAAGAAATACATTTTGATAACTGCCACAGGCACAGGAAAATATGTGTTGTTATTATATGCATGTTGATTGTAAGCTAACAAACACAGAATCACATGTTAATGAGCAAAATAGAGATTGTTCTTCTGAAACAAGTCAGATGTCCTTGTTCTGTGTCTGTCTGTTGTGTGCACTAATACCAATTGCTTTGGAGGAAAGAAAAATTGAGCTTGTAGAACAATTATGCCATACATAGATCCAGAAACATGTTCCCTCTTAGTGACCACTATGTAGCTAGATTATGTCCTGAAATGGGGGGATTAAATCCTAGAAAGCTGAATTTAATCTTAAAAATGTGGATTTGGGTACCATGCATCTTTTCTGCGTTTACGTAGCTTTCCCGACTCCTATAATCTTCCTCAGTGTTGCAACACACTGCTAATGAAAAATGTGGAGGCAGCAGAAGGAGGAGAGTAAATGTTTATTCACCTCACTTACCTTCTAACTAGGTAATGGAGCTGTATCAGTGAAGAGGTTTGCTTCCCTGAGCTCCCTGCACTGTTAATGGAGACAAATGGATTCCTCCAGATGGGGACTTGAGGTGGAAGCACCACTTTGCTGCTCTGACTCTTTCCAGGGTGGAGTTGTCCTTTCTCTCTCTGTTGATTTCACAGACAACACAGAAACATTAACCTGCTGCCTGAAGCGGTCACTCCCATAGGTGACAATGACTTCCACAATGCAATATCCTTTTCCAGTTTCTTATGTGTGTGTGTAAGAAACAGGGCTATGGACTGAATTTTTCAGTATTCACAAAGGGCTTTTGGAGGATGAAGGGTAAGGGTAGAAAGGTGAAGGGTAAATGCTAAGAAACAACAACTGGAAGTGAAGACGTATTTATTTGACTTGAATGCCTACATTGCAACTCTGTTTTCCAGCTTTCAATAACAATCCCATATGGTCGTGGCTGAACCATCTCATACTACTTTTACTGACTTTTTAATATCTAGCAAAATGCTTTGAATCAATATAGCCAATAAGATGTCTTGGTGATGTTGTAAAAAGTAATGAATGATTAAATAAACCTAGAGCTAAAAATTGATTTTTAAAAGATTTTTAATCTTATCCCCTCTCTGTTGCTAGATTTGTGCTGCTGCTAAAAGTGTGGTGCATGTAAGCCTGTGTTTGCAGTGATAGCTGGGCCCACATATGCCTAGCTTTGTGTGTTGGCTCCATGTGATTAATTGTAACACAACATACTTCCACAGCTGGAACCCTATGGGTAAACCTGGCTGGTTGTATACCTGCCATAACCTGTTGAAAATGACTGCAGAAAATGTTAGGTAATGGCCCTGTGAGCCCCTGGTATTTTGATTCATTTTAATCGTCGGATGTAGAGGGATTGTGAAAAATGAACTAAGTACAGAAATAAAGTGAGCCAGTCTCAGGCGCAAGCCAGCATTTAACATTCCTTTATCTATATGACCACATAATCATTGGGGCTAATCTCAACTTCTGCCTTGAATAAAAGTAAATCCATCAGCATTTTTGCAGGAGAAGTAGTCCTTGAAGCATTTATACATTTCTGGGGGTGAAACTGTTACAAATTCATTGATGGGGTGCTCATGGCTGCTTGTATTAAGACTAATGAAATGTGAAAACCCTAGCTGCAGTTCCTGTGGGTATTGGAGGCAGACAGGGGGGCTCAGAGAACCTAAAAGGATGTGTGGTTCCCAACATGCAGCTTTCCCCATCATGCTTTTTTTCATGTTCACTCCTTCAACATAGTTGAATCCTCTTCATCCAATCAGTGAAATTTCCTTGTTCTAGAGAAGGTAAAAGACAACCCTACTTGGTCATTTGGAAAAGTGCTGCTTTGATGGGAGGTTCAGCCCACCAGCTAAATCAGAACCTGCATATTGAGTTTTGTCTTTCTGGGTAGCCCTCTGCTCAGTTTCAATCAATGCCAACCTACTTACAATAAACTACTTAAGGAATCTAGTATTTGGTCACCCTTTTTTTCTGTTTGTACATATTTCATACTTCAGGATTGGGTGTAGAGAAGCCCAGAGAGTCAAGAAAACACCATATGTCTTTGAATGTCTTTTCTTACAGCATGTGATGACCTCTAATCCTTTTTCTGAGCTTCAAAGCCCTCTGCTTTTATTACCTTTCCCACTCCTGCTGCCCTTTTGGAGTGACTTGCCTAACCAGCCAGCTTACTCACCCCTTCTACAGCACCAGAATCCCCAAGATTATCTGTGCCATTTGCAAAGGTGTGCCAAAGAAGGCATTGTCAACTTTGTATCAGCAATAAAGTGAAACCTCTCCATTGCCAAGCTTAGTGCAAGGTCCAAAGCCACCCCACTAAAGCAGAGCCACCATGGCTATAGTGCCATATGTCTGCAGCCATTGAATTCCAACCACCATTTGGCCCTGTATTTCTCTGCTTTCAAATCCCTTTATGTTAGTTTGGATGGCACTATCTGTGAATATAACTACAAATGGCAGCATTTATTTATTTCTAGTTGAACTGTAAGTAGATTAGACTGAATCAGAAACACCCTGAGAAAAATGGAGAAATATTTATTTTCAAGGATACACATGAAAGTTCTGCTCTGTAGAATATTTTATGACTCATTCAAGGAGATTTTCTTTTCCCCCACACACTGACTTTTCCCCCACACTCTAACTTCCCAAGATGTTTGTCACCTTCTTGTTTTTCAGAAGATTTTCCTCTCTGAATTGCCATTAGGTTCCTCAGCAGCAGCTACTCAAGAATCCAGTAATGATAGTGGAATTTTTCAGAAACATGGATTTCTGTCTGAACCTTCACATTTTCTGTGTTGTGTTCAATTTTTTTGAATGAATTAAGTGCAAAAAAATGTAGAAAAGGATTTTCTTAAAAGTTGCTTTGGCTTTATAATTTGGAACCTTACCACCATTACTGTAGCCTGTTATACAAGAAAGAGAGAAAGAGCGTCTTGGGCAAAGACGTGTAAAGAATATTGCTCCAGTAACTGAAGATTTCTTCTCTTCAAATTTTCTTGCATTGTATTGAAGTGTTTGCTTCTACAAATATAAATTCAGAGTTGTAGGACTACTTTCAAATATACTACTCCAGAACGGTAAATATCTACTAGAAACTTTGCACTGGTGAAATGAGGTGGAGAATGAATACCATTTACCAAAAGTCAGTCGAGGAAATCAGTGATGGAGCAAAGTTCAGAAATATGCAACCTCTAACTTGAGTAATTGTGTTCATACCACACCTTGGTCTTAAGTTATGATAATAGTAATGCTTATTACTTCCACCATTTTTCCTTTGAGTAGCTGCCAAGAATCTTACTTCACAGTCTGGGGACAGCAGAGACAGTGTTCTGCAATTAAAAGTTAGGGAATTTTTAATGAGAGCTTTAAGGCTGATTCATAGTTCAAAGTTATGCAGAAGGTTTCTTTTTCTTTCTTTCTTCTATTATTTTTTTTACATCAAAAGCAGATCATTCATTTTTATCTCAGACAAAAATATGATAAAGGCTAATTCATTGGGTGGGAAGAAGGAATATAGGGAGTTACTGATGGAATTTAACTAAAAAAATTTAGAAGTCTAGTATTTTATTTCATTTCAGAAATGTAATAAATCTTATAAAAGGCCTTTCACAATTTCTCCTTGAAGATATTGCAATGTGATAATGATGCTGTGCCCTTGCCAGCCAATTTCTTGATTTGTTCAGGTTATTCCAATAATATCTACATTTCACGGGACAGTATTTACATTCAAATCTTCCCTGAGATTTGTCATGCCCTGTTGTCATCATGTTTTCTCCTGTGTCACCTTCAAGGACTGATAGGGCATGAAAATCTGTAGGAATAAACAGGACTTGAAATCCCCAGTGAAAGAAGCTGTGCTGTGGTCCAGTGGGGAACTGAGGAGTTCTTTCACTCCCACTGATGTCATTAGCACTCCAGGATACTCAGCGTTTTGGGGAGGATGCTCAGTGCCTAGCAGAATTAGGATGTAATTGCCAATTTCAAGCCTATGTACAGAACTGTGTCTCAGGCCAGGAGATAGGAAGGAAGTAACAGGCTGGTTACAGAAAGTCATATACAAACATCACCAGTTGTTTTTGTGGAAGTATATGTCTCTTCAGAGAGGAACTTTTTCATTTCTAAACACTCATACCCCATAATAAAATACTGAAAAAGAAGCACAGCTATCCTCTCAGAAACACATATTCTCTCTAGTTAGCATGTTTGATTTCTAGAAACAGGAGTACAGAGAATAAAAATGGCTGTGTTTAATCAGATTAAATGGATATCTTATTAGCTATTCCACAAAATTTGAATCTTTCACAAACTGAAAGAATGGACCTCTAGTATAGCTCAGGAAAAACTGGAAATTTATTGCTGAGATCAGAGATTATGGGGGAATTTTAGAGCATAAAGACAGGTCTGGGACAGACATGAGAGATTAAGACTGTGATTGGAAATTATAGTGTAAAGGGTCGAATAACTGGGTAAAAATACTATTTATACATAAATACTAAGGGTCTGTCTTTATAGTCAGGGGCAGTTGCATTCAGAACAGGTTTTGTTTGCTAATTAACCAGTCAGATTAGACCATGTACTGGCAAGATGCTTGAAATATCCTTTAAAGAGACTTTAAATTTATGGAAACATATTTTGCATCCACAATACTCAGTTTGTGGGGGTGCAGGATAGGTGTGTACATATGAAAGGGTATGAAACTGAACAAACAGTTCCCTGAAGGGTTGTTTTTTTCTCTTTGTTTGTTTTTATTTCAGAATCTCTAAAATATTTTACATTTGGAAGCAAAACCATTTCTGGAGGTGTAGGGTTTCCTCATTCTCTCAGATAATCTCATAAATTGACCATGCTTTCAAGACAGCAAGAAGGATTTCTAGAATACAGAAGGATGGAACTTGTGGTTAATTGACATTTTCTATTTATAATAGTGTAATGAATGTGCTAACTTTGTTTATATTTAATGGATGATAAATTACACCCCCCAACATCTTCGATGTCAGCCCTCATTAAAGCTATGCCCCACCCGTAACAATCAACCTCTGTCCACAGCCTCATTGGCAGCCTCACTGCCAGATAGCCCTGCCATCACTCTAAGCACCGCTGCATATTTGAGCATAACCTTAAGCTACGTGTGCATAGAAAATACAGGTATATTTTTATGGTGTATGTCCAACAGGAAGAAATTGCATGGTCTGACATGAGAATGTGACAAGAGTAACTGCAGGCAAGAAAAGATCTTGAGTAAAACCCCTCTATTTTTTTCCAATCTTAGCTCACAGGCTGATTTCCCCTCTGCTCATCACAGACTATGAGAAAGGGGGGACCCAATACCCTACTGACAACACCCTTCCCTCACAGCTGGTCCCTAAAAGGAAAAAAACGATTACTATTGTAATCTCTTCATGTCAATATCAAATGTTGTGAGCATGCATAAAATTCTCCTTAAATCAAAAAGAAAAGGCTGCTCAAGTTGCCCACTGCTGTCTAAGCATGTATTTGGTCACTAAAGCTGGTCTGTACTGCCAGGTGATGTGAGTCCTGGATCATACCTATGAATGCTAAGCCCCTTAATGTGCACATTTGCCTTTTTTCTAGACAACTGGATGCAGTGTGGCTTGATCCAGAAGCATGCCAGCAGTCCTTGCAAAGTAAGGTCCTGCAAACTGACCTTTCTATTCCAGGAATACTGGAGGACAGACCCCACTCCAGTCCCTAAGAACCAACACTGAGGGTGGGAGGGAGGCTGAGCCACTGCACATAACTGAACCACACTCACTTCTTGATGCAGATACCATACAAGATGGTATTTGAAAGTAACCGATAGTCAAAATTAGGACATGCAACTTGCACAGCCCCAGCACTTGACTGCTTGTCAAAATTCCTTCTGGTGGGCATTTGTTCAGAGGCAGAGCCAGGCTTTCCCAACTAGGCCATGTTACACATCCCAACATTAGCATATTTCTATTAAAACATATGTTATTTTGTTCAATTATGACATTTTTCTTCATTCTTAGCCTGAAGCGATATTTGAGATATCACCCCAACACTCCATAATTGTAAAGATATACCCTACACATTACACTGAAAAACTGTAAGACCTGAAGAGCATACAGACTACTCAGGCATTCTATTCTTTGAATACAGTATAGAGAATAATTATGGTTTCTCATATTCTCAGAGTAATTAATTTGAAGAATTTAATTATATTTTTCATATTAATTATTAATGTATTATTCACCCAGCATAGTCAGTTCATAATTCATAAATGTATTAGTCAAGTAATTTAGTTGATGAATTTCATAGTTTTGAATAAGTTATTCAATTTTTTAAATTATTCACTCAGCTCTAGAGTATCTGTTGACATGAATTTCAGCCATAGTATGGCAACCTCTTTTTTTGCATGGTTTGTGAACACCTGGTATTAAATCCAAAAGATAATAAAATGCTGTCCAGCCTTTTTATGTGCTTTTATGTAAGGTTACTTTACAAATAAATGGAAGTTTAATCTTATTAACAAGTTGAAATTTGGGACCTTTGTGCCTAATCACATTTAAACTTCAGTTTTCTTACAGAATCTCCTCATAAACTAAGGGGCTTATTTGCTACATATCCCCCTCATTTAAACTTATATAGAATCCAGTCCTCATATTTCCCATTTCACTGATACTAGAATTACACTGATGATGACATATCCATTTATCAGTCTATGAGTTTTGTCTTTAATTTTATGCTCAAATGATTCTGTTTATATCAAGAAACTTCCAACAATGGTAGAAGAGAACAGAAGTAAGGTTTCTATGATATGCTGCCAGTTCAGCAGGACAAGTTATCTTAGCCTGAACAGCAAGCATACAAGTGACCTAGAAAATTACCAGAGAAAATAATGTGATCACACTGGGAGCAGCACCTCTGGATGTATATCAGGTAACAATTTTGTTCTGGCAGAGGAATAACAGACTGGATCGTTTATCAAATCATTTCCTATCTAGGTTTAATGATGATATCACATAACCGGGGTCAATAATTCTGATAGAAAACTAGAAAATAATGCATATCTAGATGTGTAGTTTTACGAGGTTTGGGGTTTTTTTTTAGTCAGAAAAAACCTTGAATGTGAGTATATAAAATAAGCCAATTCTGGGAAATAACAGCAAGTGAAAAGCCCTGAGTGCAATATACTTTATTCGTAATATATCTGGGTTCCTTATTTTGCTAAATAAAGTTACTTCTATTAATTATTTTTATTTATGCCAACATTATTTTTCTGAGAAAAGTTGGTCCTGTATTCCAAAACATTGCAATAACTTTAATTGCATTCAGATGATTTTTTGAAAGGTTTTAATGGTAAACATGGCACTGTAGAACTGATCTTTGGAATGCAATGCATAGTTTGAAATTTTCTTCCCTGTACAAAACTCAGAGAGGTTTCTTTTTAACACCTACAAAAATAATGTTGCCATTTTTTTCCAAAAGAATCCTGTATTTAGACTACATTTACTCCAAGTTCACTGCATATTAATCGTATCACATTTACCATTTGTGTATTGCTGTTTCACACAACCTCAGTGTTTATGTTAAATCCAAAACACAGAGGTATATGCCAAACCTTTCATGGTTTCCAAATCCATTATTGCAATACAATATTCTAAAAGAAAAGTCTCCAGCTACAGGTTGCTTCTTTCAGTGAAGAAAGCGTTTGTGTTTTGGGTTGTTACCTTGCTAGCAGGCAGGCCATATGGTGCTAAATCTTGTAAACTAACTATAACTAGGTATAAAATTCATAGGGAAAAATGTAATTTATCACAAGTGCACAGCTGGTGTATGGTTCTAAGTGGTTGTTTCCTAATCTGATACCAACCTGTTCACAGCCCTCGTATAAAATCAATAGCAAATACTGTGCATGATTCCCTGAGAGATTAACTATTTATTCCAGCCATGAAGAACAACTGAAGGTTAAAGCAAAGTATCTGCTTTAAGAAAGGGGGGGAGGGGGGTGTGCACACGAAGTGAAATGAAACAAAGTAATCCTCTTATAGATTATTTTATATTAACTACAATAAAAACATAGGATGGCTTGTTTGTTTTAATTATGTTTGCATTTTAAAGCAACTGGTTTTCAAGCTCAGATTTACATGCAGTTTGTTTTCTCTGTCTTCCCAAAACTGCTTCATAAGTGATTTACATTATTTCTTTTCCCCAGATGTTTCACGTTTTCTT
The DNA here is from genome assembly GCA_013399855.1 of Oxyruncus cristatus. Taxonomy (NCBI): domain Eukaryota; kingdom Metazoa; phylum Chordata; class Aves; order Passeriformes; family Cotingidae; genus Oxyruncus; species Oxyruncus cristatus. The sequence goes on along the minus strand of VXAY01006782.1, from coordinate 144,209 downwards.
TGCTCTTTTCTTTAGTTGCAAGTAATATCTCAGGGAGAACTGCCTGGGGCAAATTGAGCATAAACACAAAAACCCGCAATGGTAAAAAATACCGTGAGTGAAATTGTCATGCCCGTTCTTCCTGGCTCACAGCTGTGAAAGCTGGGGATGTGTTAATGTGTGCATGTGCAATGGGGAGGAAGCGAGGGATCAGAGTCGTGGTGAGCAGCAGCAAGGGTGAGAAAAGAGTGGGAGGAGAGAAAGAGAGGAGCGAACTGGCTCTGGGTGGGCAGAGGGGCACGGCGCGGGTGTGTGTCCAAGGGACCTAGAGGGGCATCGGGGGAGAGATGAAGGCTGTGTGTGTTGCATGCTGGCCTCCGAAAAGTGAGCCGGGGATGAGCAGAACTGCCACAAGATTTTGCTGTATTCCTCGGGATTGACTGTGCTGGCAGCCTCTAAAAACCTAAATTTTTAAGCATAATACAGCTGTTAGCCTTAGATGTGGTAGAACCAAACAGAAAGCAATGATTCCAAAGTGGGAAAAAACTCCAAGTCAAATTCTTTGCTGTTTATGTGCAGATATCTGATATAATCTCAACACCAAGACTGCCTGTCTCCCTGCACAGTAGTAAAAAAGATGCTAACATCATTTTACTGAAATCAAGCATTTCTCCTGTGATCTTCAGATTTTTTCAACCCCTGTATGATGGTGCTTCTTAACCCCTTGTACCAGCTGGTCTTCCTCCTTTATCTATGAGTTGGTTGCAATTCATTGTTTTGCACTGTAGGTAGTTTGTAAAGGATTTTACGATGAAAGACACTTATGGTGATTTTACTTCAGCCAAATTCCATCAACTGCAGAAGTGCTGCTCTTAGTTTTGCAGAAACAAGATCAGAATTTGACCTCGAAACACCCCAGTGAGAACAGTATTATTTATACTTATTTTGTAAAAGGATAAATTGAAACACTGGGTTTAAGTGACTTGCCTGAAGGCATGAAGCTTCTCAGTGCCATTGCAGAGACCTGAATTGAATGAATCCAGATGCCAATGTCCTTTCTAAATGACAGATGAAATCTGCAATCAGGACTGTGCTCAGATGGAAAAAATCTACTAACACCCCTGGACTTATTAAACCAAGTCAGGGAAGAGTCAGGTCTTTACCTACTTTCCATGAGCAGAAAAGCAGTGCTTAACTGCTTCTTTTTCTGCAGGTGCGTAAACTGCTTAGGTGATAGAAAAGATCATCTTTGAAAAGAGGAGTTCTGCAGATTTGGAGACTGTCCTGTAACAGAAAGGCAATTTTTTCCCTCTCACATCTGTGAGAGAACTACCAAAGACAAACATGTGCCAGGTTTAATTTAATATTTTTCTCTTTTTACTCTATCTGTAATTTAATGTTATAATTATAAAGATTTATTATAACATTTTAATTGTTTATTCATCGATCTGAGACACTCAGTGGAATTCCTTTACTGGGAGCATTGCAGTAAAATTACAACACACAGGAGACAGATCAAGCTTGTAACATTGGCAGTCTCGTGGGTGCTAAAATATCTTCCAAGTCAACACATTTGCTGATGGGCAATAAGAGAGAAGACAAAAATAACTCCAGTCCTCTGCTATTTTTAGTGCCTCTGTGGTTGTCTTTATAGTTTTTTTCGTGTAGTCTGCTTTATCAGTCATGAAGCTGAGCTCAGCTCCAGCCTTGGTGGCACTATCTCAGGCTGTCATATGGATACACTGTACACAGAAGTGCTGCATACCGATTGTGAACGATGGTCAGCAGAGACAGTGCAATGGGGGTAATGTCATGTCTGAGTTTTATACTGCTTATTCCCTTTACAGATGTAATGTCAAAAGTTTGCTGCACTTTAAAGATTATGCTGGATTTTTTGAACTGTTTTGCAGTAAGAAATTTGATGCAATGGATACTGAGAAGAGCTGACAAAGAAATTATTTGATGTTCCTTTTAAGCCTGTGGAAAATCTGCTCTCAGACCGTAATTTCCTGGAATTTATTATTCATAATTATTCACTGTATTTTGTTTTGGCAAATCTTTTTAACTCTGTTTTGATCATGCACAGTCTTCCATGAATAATCATCATTTCAGACTGGAGCTGTTGTGATAGGTCAAAAGAGAGATGTGGCATCGTCATGTTTGTGACTGCAAATGGAAGAAACCTCTTTTAGTGCAGCATTTGCAAATGTGGATATAAAATCTGGCACCTGTAAATATTCATGTACATACACTTGCAGCTATGCTCTGGGCATGATACAAAGCCACTAGAGGTAACAGTAAGAATGAATATTCATGTTGGTAAAACTTAATTCCTAGATGGTTTACTGAAACCAAATGTAAAGAGAAAGCAATATAGGCAAAAAAATGCATTAATACCACTAAATTTTCACAGGAAAAAAGGTCCTAGATATTATATTCAAATACTGGTGGGGTGTTTTTGCTTATATGTCATTGAAATAGTACACATGCACACAAATACGATTACAGTCTCCCTTTTTGGATTTTCTTTCCAAAACACAGAAACTCTGCTCCTTAACAAAGAGAAGTAAGGAAAAAGCTGGAACTCCAAAATATGTGAAACTTGTCCAGCCGCAAGGAAACACTTAGTTTTTTCTTTTTCTGTGTATAACAGGAAACTCAAAATGTTGGAAAGTGTTATTTTATTTAGCACAGTTTCCCACGGAGTTCAATGTATAATATAAGTGGGAGTTACTAGCTTCATTGTGAATAGTGATGCTTTCATTTTCTCCTAGGAAGTTCACCTAATCTCCCACATATGTGAAATTATGTACATCTCAGTCCTCTAAGTTGACTGAAAAAACAGAGCAATACAACCAAAGAAGAGTGCATCTGGTGGGTTTGGGTCAGCTGTTACCGTTTTTTTGATCTTTTAAATTATTTTTTTCTTTAAAAGAAAGGTAGAAAAATAATTTTAAGAGTTAAATGATCTTGGATGGGTCTGAAAGGGAAAATGCAGAAATTTCTGTGTAAGGCTGAATTTGGGAGATGCTGTCTTTTGATTCTGACATTGGTTTTGCTTGACTTGTGTTCATTCAGTGCCATGTAGCCAACTTCATATAACACTGCTGTGGTACAGCTTCCAGGTGTAGGCATCCCAAGCTGCCTGTAAATTGACCTCAGTTCTTTCATGAGAAAATGAAGTGTGGGTTTAGAATATCAGTTATACTAGACGATAAATTTCTATACCATACAAAACTATCACCAATTCTTCTGTCAATGGTCTAGTTTGTACTCAACACAATATATATAGTCTAAAAGTCAGACTTTATAACCCTGAGCTTTGCACCTGATCTACCCTGTTTCAACTTCCAGACGTGAAGAATAACGTCCAAGTGTTACCACTGAATTAGATGGTTGTGATTAGACAGTGACGGTAGCTCTGCAAGTTTGAACGAACAGTCTCCTCATTCACGCTTCATCTGTAGGGCTCTAAAAGTGTTCAGAGAAGAAAGCAGATTTTTTATTTTGCCGTCATTGCCTCCACCACTAGCTTTATAAACTGTTTGACAGCATGTTTTCCTGAATATTTTGGTAGCTTTTCTCCTAACAGGTGTTGTTTTGCCTTGACAAATCTGAAGGTCAGCACAGGGCATGTGTGAAGCTACAAGGGGAATAATTGCTGTAACTGACAGCAAGGAAAGCAACTCTTTTTTATGGATCCTGATTAGATTAGAAAGAAGTGTCTTGTATAAACCATGGACAATTGTATGGAACTCTAAATAATGTGAAATTAATTTTTGGTTCTCCCAAAGTCCTTGAAGTTTGAAGTGAGAGGAAGAGCTACGTTGTATTCCTAGTCTTCATTTTAGTTCAGAAATGCCTTTCATCTGAAACTGGGACAAAATAATGTAATTTCTTTTGAGATACCATTTCCAAATCATTTCACCTCAGAAATATGCAAGTAGTCCCATGACTTGTATAATTTTTTTAAGAATAGAGAATTTCTTTTAGACTTGTTCTGACTTTTCTATAATTAGATATGTATAATAAGGTTTTTGTTGAATGTGATGTTTATAAAATCACAAACCAAAACAGTTGCTTAACCAAGGTTCTTTGACCTTGTCAAAATGAAGTGTTTCAAAAATTTTGTGTAAAAAACTTGTTTATCTGTATATTCCAGAAAATGTTTGATGTAATTGAATTAGCATTCTACAATGGAAAACTGATTTATCTGTAAAAATAGTAGATCAACTTTAAAAAAAACCCCTTAAACGAAAAGCAGTGGTTGTACAATATTTTCAGAGGGCCTGAGAGATACAGTAGGTCAAACTATATCACTGAAGCTGCTAGTAATTCCGTCAATTACTGTAACATGACTAGTGTTCTACCCTGTACTTATGAAAACATTATATATTTGATGGCCCAGAAAACAGCAAATATATGTACATGTATATATGTAAATATATACATGTACATATATATATACATAGTCAACTGAGGATGCTGTACACCAAAGTGCAGCAGCTACACTTGTGGGTATTTCAGTCCAAATGCATAAATGAAACTTCAGTATTTGTATTTTTAGTCCATCATGATAAACTATAAACTAAGTCTGATGAGCAGTACCCCTTTATGGCTAGTTTGGATGTACAGTGGGTGGATCAGAATGAGATGTTGACTTCATTTGGATGTCTGCCCTTATGTCCACAGGACTTCAGTTTTGGCATTGTTTTCCTGTGCTATAAAGTTAATTTCTGTTTCAGCATCTGCTCATGTACAGGAGTCTGCTTCTGCTCCTTGTGTGGTACATCTATTGCTGTTTCACCACTATGTGCAGCTGTTTGCTGCTCCTGCTTGCTTTCTGCAACAACTATGCTCTTTCTTCTCATGTCTGCTGTGCCAAATTCATATCTACAGATAGCCAGGCCTCTGCCTCAAGCATTTAATTTGTTCTAGGAAGGAATGATCTTCATTTTGGTTCTAAACTGATCTCCTTCTCACTCAGATCTGTTGTGATAATTGTACTTTTTCTTCTGTAATGTATTTAAATTACAAATAAAGAATCTTATCTTACAAAGATGAGAGGAAAGGTCAAAACCAAGAAATTAAATTAATTTCCTATCATTTTAAGACTTTTTTTTCAAATCTGCTTCTGTTGAGAGGTAGGTGGGAGGGAAGTTTCTTGTTTCATGTCCAGTCATTTGGCATTTGTAAATATTTTCAAAGCTTCTCACAAGGATTCAGATGTGTATCACAAATCCGACTGATAATAATAATTATATAATCAAAATGTATAATCAAATCTTTGCACAAATATATGAAAATATAAGTAGAAAATGTCTATTTTTCAGAGTTATTTTCCCTCTTTTTTACTATTTTTTTTTCTTTTCATTTGGTCATTTTGTTATTAGAAATTTTCTGCTGCAACTTCCAGATCAATATCCCAGAATTAAGAGTCTTTTTGTAACAAACTTTCTGTAAACTGTTCAAAGACAACTTTTAAGTCTTTCCAGAATACCTTCTCAAGTTTTATTTTTTCATTGTTTTGCTAGAGAAGCTGTTTTTTACTACAAGGTTCTATGGCATTGAACAGAGAAGCTTTCACCCAGCGCTAGATGCTTCAAGCGCACCTGTGGCTTCAACTGCATCTGAAGTTAGCTCCAAGAGACGATAGAAGTGCACCAACCATGATCATCCCTTTCAATAGCTCCTGCTCAAAAAGGAAACTCCCTGAGATAGCAAATCACCTTCAGACATCACACTGTAAACCAAAGAAATAACCTCTTGGGTTAAAGTTACTTAGTCATACAAAGGATGGTGTTCAGATAGATCTGCTGATGCTATTTGCATTAAAATGCTGGAACGTTGTGGCTACAGGTAGGATAGTAAACTGGATAGTGCTAGGACATGTTTTCTTGTTTCCAGGTTAGCTGACACAGTCTGGATCCCTTACTATTGCTAAATTCTCTTATCTTCAAGGCAGCCTGCTAACAGCTAGGCTACCACCTGGGGACATGTGGAGAACAAGTCCTTGCTCAGTGTTAGCTCCCAAATTTTGTCCAAGAAATGTTTGGGAAAGGCCTCTTTTTCTGGGCCAAAACTACGCTAATGAATGTTCAATTATGAACAGAATATGACCAACGAAATTCCTAAGAGCACCACTTAGTTTATTAGAATACATGTTCCTTATAATCATATCCTTAAAAAAAAAAAATAGTTTTTCAGGGAAAAAGGTGTTTCTTAACATAAGTTGTCCATTCCAAGAATCGCCTCTTACAGTCAGCTTCCTCTTTATATGGTGTCTGCAGAGAGCAAATAGCGATAAGTTCACATGAAAAATATTGTACTTATTATTCCCTATAATATGTTATATGTAATGTGTGATTTTACCTATGCATCTTTAGAAGCTTCTGAAAAAGAAAAGCAGCCTAAAGTCTGCTGGGAATATGTTAATTAAGAGATGTGATGGAAATGTTAATGAAGATGTTCTAAGGCTGACATAGGAAGGAGATGTCTTAATTTTCCACACTACTATGAGACCTTCCCTTGCCCAGTCACAGCAGAGAAAAATCAAAAGAAATTGAGATAGAAAGGGGCCCTGCCCATTGTGGGCTAGGAGTCTGCTCTGTGTCTAATATTTGCAGTCAACAATAGCACAAAGCTAAAGCAGGTCTCTGCAACTTCTCTTGAGCATGCCAGATCAGAGACAGACTTTCTAGGCTAATTAGTAAACCTCAAACACTTGTAATGATGAATTGTTAGCAGCAGCCTTAGAAATTTATTTTTCATTTAGGGTGTTTGTTCTGTTACTGCAGATCTATGTTTTAAGTAAACATGCCATTTAAATCTTGTCTAGTAATAAAGCACATGCTGAATAACCTGATAAGACATTGCACCTTTAAAAAATAGAATCACAGAATTACAGAATGGATAAGGTTGGAAGGGACCACATTGGGTCACCTGTACCAGCCCACATGCTCAAGCAAGGTCATCCTAGAGGACATGGCACAGTATTGTGTCTAGGCAGTTCTTGAATATCTCCAATGAGGGAAACTCCACAACCTCTCTCGGCAGCCTGTTTCAGAGTGTGGTCACCCTCACAGTAAAGAATTTCTTCCTCATATTCAGGAGGAACTTCCTGTGCATCTGTTTCTGCCCATTGCCTCTTGCCCTATTTCACATCATCAAGAAGAGCCTGACATCGTCCTAAAACCCTCCCTTCAGATACTTTGGTGCAATTCCCACTCAGTTGTCTCTTCTCAAGGTTGAACAGGCCCAGCTCCCTCAGCCTGCCCAAGTGAGAGAGATACTCAAGTCCCTTAATCATCTTTGTTGCCCTCTGCTGGATTCACTCCAAGAACTCCATGTCTCTCTTGCACTGAGGAGCCCAGAACGCAGCACTACAGGTGTGGCCTCATTAGGGCTGAGGAGAGGGACAGGATCACCTCCCTGTGCCTTCTGGCAATGCTTTTCCTAGTACATCCTGGGATGCCATGGGCCTTCTTCACCACAAGGACATAGTGCTGGCTCATGGATATCTTGTTGTTCACCAGGACCCCTGGGTCATTCACAGAGCTGCTTTCCTGAAGGACAACCCCCAGCCTGTGCTGGTGTGTGGGGTTATTCCTCCCTGGGTGTAGAGCCCTGCATTTGCCTTTGTTGAATCTCAGACAGTTTTTCTCTGCCCCTCTCTCTAGCCTGTTGAGGTCCCTCTGAAAGACAGCACTGTACTCTTGACTATTGACCACTCCTCCCAGCTTTGTATCATTAGAAAACTTGCTGAGGAAGCATCTGCTCCTTCATCCAAGTCATTGATGAGCAATTTGAACGGTACTGGGCCCAGTATTGAACCTTGGTGGACATCACTAGTGACAGGCCTCCAGCTAGATCCTGTGCCATTGATTATGACCTTCTGGGATCTACTGTTTAGCCAGTTCTCAATCCACCTCCCTGTCCACTCATCCAGTACACACTTTCCAAGTTTGTCTGTGAAGATGTTGTGACAGACAAGTATCATTCTTCAGGATGGAGGCTGTGATCCTTGAATATTAACTAGCTCTCTTAGACCCCTCTTCCCTGCAGGACCTGTTATCATGAAGACCCCTAAAGAGGATAAGTTAACTCTCTTGCAGTCCATGGTTACAATCTGCTGCCCTGCTTTCTCCTCACCTGATGCTGAACTCCACAGTATCAAGGCTGCCCCCAACTTTCACATCTCCCTGTTTGTAAGTATAAGACTGAGCCTTGTGGGATCCTCTGCTACCTTTGTCAGAAAGTTGTCACCAATACTTTCCAGGAACCTCTTGGACTGTTTGTACTTCTCTGTGTAGTTTCTCCAGCAGATGTCAGGGTAGTTAAAGTCCCCTACAAGAACCAGTGCCTGTGACTTCAAGGCTGCTTCAAGGTGCCTGGATTGGACCTCTTTTGTCATGTCCAATACCTGAATGCATTTATACAAAGCACTCAGATGCAAAAAAGATGGACCTTCACAGAGTTACATGAGTTCAGGAGCAGGTAACAAAGTTTTGTTGTAGAGGACCTGTTTGAAATCAGTGCTAGTCAAGCAAGTTTGGCAGCAGGATCTTAGTGAGAGGGTTTTCAGGTATTTTGGTGTCTTTAAAGATGCACTTAAATAATTTGTCTGTGTATCAGATGTTCTTTAAAGTACTATATATTGGGTTACTATGTGGCTTTGGGGGGACTTGCCATTTTTCATCTCTGAAATTGAAGGAAGACAAAATTTTATCGGCTGCTGGTTAGCTCCTACATTTGTTTTAAGGACCTCTCCTTTTTCTTTGCTCTTATTTCCTCCAAGCTTGTCCTAACAGTCTTGAACTACATCTTCATGGATTGCATCACTGAGATGAACCTGTTACTGTTGAGAATTTGAAGTCCATACTACACAGGTTTTTTGAGGGAAGGTATGTTACTTCAGACTATGCCTGGTGAGGCCCCTGGACTAAAACCCTCTAATATTTGAACCTGGTTAGTTGTGCTTTTGGTATTCATTTTTCAGTTTAATTTCATCCAAAAGGGATATCCATGCAATCTTAGACTGCTACATGGTGTGAAACAAATGATATGGTACATGGGATTGAACTATTTTCTTCAAAAGCACACTCCTGATCTGAACTAAAACACCAATGTGAACACACTCTGTTCTTGAACTGCTGTAAAAATACAGTTTCAAAATTTATCAGTGATGTCATAGTGATTTTGATGGCATTATTCAATAACATAAACCGAAAGAGGGCATCTAAATCCTTTAGAAAATCATTCTGAACCATACTATCCTTTGCAGTTTTAAATCTCTCTTTAGAACACTGCAAATATCAAGCGAAATATGAACAGAAAAAAATCCAGTGATGCAGTACTACAATTACGTACAAAAATATTAAAGTAAATACAGCCAAACTAATATACTTATACCTGTCACTTAACTGGCACTGGTATGTATTTGTTTGGAGCACTGGGAGTTTTGGTTGTTTCATTGAGTGTAGATTTTTATTGCTCTTCTTTGTTTTAAATTCTTTATGTAGTTGACCTTTCTGGCACAGCAGTTTGGGACCACCACTGATGAAATGTTATTAATATCTTAACACAACTACATTAATAATCCAAAGGCAACACAGCTAAACATCATCTTTTCAACTTGCTCAGTGACTTAGCACTGATGGTGTGCACAGCTTGTGCAGGTGACCTGTTTTCAGCTGGAACTCTGGATACTCTCGTTCCCTGTGGTGAGGAGAAGGTGATCCTTTTGGCTGCATCATCTTGGCCTGACACTGCACTCGAGGCAGAAGCTGTTTCTCAGTACAACCTTTGTGAGCTCAGGGCAGCTGACTTTGCTGGAACATCAGTTGCAGTGGATACTCAGGGCCTCTGAAAACTCAGTGTAAGATTTACACAGACATCTAAGTGACTGAGCTATTTAGAAGATGCACTGAAAGGGAGCTGCCGAACGCTGCACACAAATTCTCTGGCAAGGCCAGTGAGAGAAAACTGAGTGTTCTGTCTTCTAGTCCTCTTTCCAGATCACAGGATGGATTACTTCGTCTTGATAGCTCATATGACTGTTAGAATTATTAACATTTATTAACCCCTCCTGCAGACTGTTAATTAAATAATGCAGAGTCAAACCTTAATTCCTTTGGTGCTGACTAGATATTGCTTCCACTTGACACAATTTCATTTATCATTACCCTATGTCCCTTGTGTTTAATTTTCAGATGAACTAAATGACTCCATTAGGTATTTAAGATACCATATTAAAAGTGTCTGCAAACGTTAACAAACATAAGCAGCATTGCCAAAAGTCATCACGGTGAAGCCAATAAACAAGCCTGACTGTAGGAAATTGCATCCTCGAAAGTGTGAGGAAAGAACCTTGAGTAAGTCTGTCTTTTAATTTAAACTTATGAAGAATAGCAGTTAATAAGCCTTTGCTGAAATGTGGCAATGTTCTCCACATGTGACAGGTTTAAGTTTACACATAAATGCTGGAGCAAATGGATGAGCTGACTGCCCAAAATGTGACCCTAAGTTATGGTAACCCTTTACCCCAGCTTGACTTTTTATTATATCATGAGGCTGTAAGCCATACCAGGCTAAAGGAATGACTTGATGAATGTGCTTTTGAAGCAGTTAAGCTAAGGTTCCCATAAAACTTGGGGAAGTATGTAAATGAGTGTGTTCTTCTGGATGCTGATAAAAGGCACTACTAATGAACAGAAAATAATTGTTTGGCAAGCAAGATAACTTTTTCATGGTGGTTGTTATGCAATAAACAATATCAGACATTTTAAAAACCTGGTACACAGGAGCACTGGGAGAGTAGTGCTTCTCCCACTGGAATTTTGCATTGATTTCCAGAGCTTACTTTAAAGATAGGCTGTGCTTAAGAAAGAGAAGATAGGTTCAAGGATGAATACAAACTGCCTCCTAGCTTACCACCCTCACAGCTATCCTTTGATAGGTCTGTCTTTTTCCTACTTGTTTTGTCCCAGTTGTGGTACCTGGGATCATGGTTTTCTGTACCAAGGGTCAAAGGGATGGAGAAGTAGCAGAAAACAGGTAGTGCTTATCCAAAAAAACCAGAAGCAAACTTATACAAAATTTTTCTTTTCTTTCACAAATGTTACTGAGAAAGGCTTTCCATCCCAAAAGTAAAAATGCATGTGGTGAAATGCTTGAGAAAAGTACTGCACAAGAGCAGAGCTTGTTGCGTTGGTGTATCTCACAATTCAAGATGGAAAAGGGCAGACCAGACTTTCTTCATCTCTATAAATAACATGTTGTGTTTTATCTGTGTTAAAAGATTTACAGAATTTTTTCTTTTGGCACTTGATCACTCTGGCTGGCAGTATAAACACAGTAACTCCATGAACACAGAAAATCAGAGGAGAAGAAAAATGGCTGTGTAATCCTACTGGGATCCATTACCATGGAAGTTGGGCCACTCACACAGTAAGTAATGTTTCGTGATTCTTCTTCCCCTTTACAGCCAACACCAGCACAGTGAATAAAGAGTACAGGAAAGGCAGCCAAGTGTTCAGAAATTAAGGGGAAATTAAGTTTTCACCCATGAGTTATCTAGACCTTGCCTTAGTGTTCCTAGCCAATCCCAAAGTGCTCCAGCTGTCTACACTAAAGCTCTTATAGTTACTGAAACGGAGACAAAACAAAACAGATCCTATGGGCCGAGAAACAACTGCACTGCTACATGAATTGCCTTATTTACTACCAAAGGCACACATTTGATATTAGAAACATTTTTAAATAACTTGTTTATAAAATTTCAAATTGAGTCTAATGACACATATTAATTTATTTTGAACTTTATCTCACTGCCTATATTCAAGATAAGTAGAGAATATAATCTGGCCATTCCAGCCTATAAAAGCAAAAATCAGTTGGTTGATCATGACAGTCAAAAAAAAAGATTGGAGATATTTGGTCATAGGTACTGATTCAGAGGGATGAAACTTCCATAGTTCAAAGAAGAAACCAGTATGTTGACAAAGTACTGTACAGTACCTTTACAATAACCTCACAAATACAACAGAATTTTACACAATGAAATTAGAATAAGCTTGGAGCTAGATATACAGTGATGAATCAAATCCCACAAAATACTTATCTGGAGCCATCCCTTTGCTTATCAAGATTTTGGCAAAATGCTTCTGCATGGTTTCAAGAATATTCTTGAAAGTTGTGAAAGTCATCTTTCTTTTGCTACTCCAGCATTTCTGATCTTATAGCTGCTAATGAAAATTTTGAAAAAAAAAAAAGTTGAGTAATTATAACTTCCCTCATCTTTCCTCCCTGATTCTGAAAGATGGAACAAATTAACAAATCTTCAGAGATAACTTTTTTCTCTCTGTTTTCTATTAGTCAACAAAATCATTCTAAAAACATGTGAGAAAAGATTGTAAAATCATGCTAATTTTGATCTTTTAGGCTGTGGTGGTTTTGTGGCATGCAGATTTAGGGAAGAAGGAGAAGATAATTCCTAGCATTTTTACTGTATTATTAGAACAGTTTTTTGTGCTTTGTTTTTTGGAGTTTTTTGAGATAATTAGATCACAAGATGTAGCAGTAGGATCAAGACCTCCATTTGAACACAGTTAGAGTCTAACATAAAGTCTCACAAACTACTGAGGATATGTTTTCCAGAACACACATTTATGCATATAGCACTGTACACTTGCATTTTTTAGTAATAAGGCAGGAGGTCTGTAATTTTAGCAGCAGAATTAAGAACTGTGTGTCTAATGCTAAAACCACTACCTTTCGAAGATGATTTCCTTTGATCCTGAACTCTGAGATTGAAATTGCACATGATAAGAATTTAATATTTAAGGTTTTAATTCTTTGAGGTTTTCTTATTTTTAAATTTTCTGGACAGTGTATCTCAGGAGCATGTAACTTGGAAATGTTACATCAATTGATTAGCATTAACTCAAGTAAAAATACTGAACCGTGACATTTAGAAATGTAATCTTGATCCCACTTAGCTGTTTCTGACTGATATCTGAAGGATACAATATGCTACAAAATCAAGCCCTGATGATAACACCAGAAAGAAATCCACAAAGCAGTTGTTAGGTTTGGTTTTCTTTGTCTTGGTGTGGAGCAAAACTAGTTTCACCAAAGTGAAGCTTTGCATGTTAAAATTCTGATAACGTTTTTCCTTAACAATCACAATTTGCCATCCCAAAAGTCAAAATTAAATGTTTTAAGAAAGGTAACAATTTTTTGCCCCTGGGCTTTTGCACTCTGTGCAGGTTTTGTATTTAATGTTCCCATCTCACTCTCTAACTCATGCTTGTGGGTAAGTCCATTTCCCCTTGTACAGCTCAGCCTCCTGCCAGGCCGAGCATTGATCCATGCTGCAGAGCTGATGCTGGTGCAGATGTCAGGAGCCTCGCTGTAGTCAGTGATGGGTTGCACACTGTAACGTGCTGGCACCAGGTGTTAGCTGCACCTAAGCCAGAAAGGCAAAGCTGAGCTGTCCTTGGATACAGAGCCTGTGCGCTCACCAACATGAATCCCTTTGTGAGAGTTCAGGTTAAGGAAAACTACTGTTGAAATTTTTAGAAATATAAGACAACAAATTTTAAGCACTGTTTTGGATTTCTTTCTTATTTAGTTACTGCATGTGGCTAGCTGATTTTCTCATCAAAACGGAAAATGAAGACAAAGGTTGAAATATTTGTAACTTCCCATGCAATGGACTTCAGGGTTTTTAAAGACCTTGAGAATGATACGTTGGTGCTATCACAGCTCCCAGACTAGGGCAGGACAAGCACATACACTGCCTCACAGCTAGTGTAGGAACTCCTCTAGGGCTAAAATACAAGTCATAGCAATGTAGGGCACATGTTTAAAAATCTGGAATCTTTCTCTTTGTGCTGCTTTGAAGAAGGTCTAGATGTTTACCTCAGATATATAAGGCCTGGTTTTACACTGACTAAGGACATTTTAGTACTTTCACAATGTAGTGGTTTTGATTCTAGGCCTTCCTTGGTGACCAGGTTGGAACCAAGGCCATGTTCCCAGTATTCCATGTGATTTTTACGTAAGCAAGGGTATAAATGAGAAGGCAGAGGAGGCTCTCGCTTCTCTTCTCTTTTGGTGGTCTGAACTGGTCAGTCCTACTCGTGTGGAGGAGAGAGGCCTAGTGAGGCCTTGTAGGCCTTGTGAGGTGGAAGGTGCGGTGGTCGTTTGGCACGATTCTGCTATCTCAAGGAGGTATCTCAAGGAGGGTAGTAGGCTTTTCTTTTACTATTTCTTTATTGGTTACTCCCGGGTTTTGATTGTGCATATCTGTTTTCGCTTTTCCCTTTACCTTTTCCCTTTGGAGGGCTGTGTTGGGGGCTCCTGTTATTATGTACATAGTAGTCTAACTGTATACAGATGTAAATACATATATATATATTTATACAGCTTTGGTTTGGTCATTTTGGTGTTTTTCAGTAGCATTTTCCCTTCTCCTTTTCCCTTGTGTTCATAGAAGGGAGGGAAGTGGGTTATTACTGTGAGTTCGGGCATTTGGCAGGGAGCCAGGTCTGAACCACAACACACAAGGGGTACATAAGCTTTAAAAGAACTGCAAATATAATTACTTTTGTAAAAAAAGATATTCAATACTGCCACACTGAGAAAAGGGGAGTCGAAATGCAAAATTTCCTGAAGTCAGTGATTCTGCTTTTTCTTCTGCAAATTTTACCCAAGTCCTTAACTCTTACCTCTTCAATAACTTTCTGAGTGTTTTTTTTTTTTCTTTTTTTTTTTGCTGTGTAGCAAAACGTGTCTTTTAGGATGAAAATCCTCTGCTCTGGTACCTTGTGCATATTCTTTTCTTTTGAGGCATCAATAAAATATATCTGTGTGCTACCGATTCACTTTGCTTGGATATTACACTGAAATGTAAACTATACAGAAGTCAGACAGGGATTTGGAGACAATTTTTTTTTTCCAGAATTTTGTCCCTGCTAGGGAGACCAGGCTAGGATTTTTTATTTTTTTGGACTCTGTTTTTCTGGTATATTACCATATTGATGTGCGTAAAAGTAAATTATATTTGCTGAGCAAAAAACTGTTTAGTAGAGGAAAAACTAGTTCGTTTTTGCTTTTTATAATAATGTTGCCTGTATTCAGGCTATTGTTGATGTTTTATTTCCTTGATAGTGGAAAATGGGAAAAAAATAAGGAGGAAGAAAATAATAAGGAGGGGGAAGACTGTAAAATCAGGATGTTAATTTTTTTTCCAGGAATTTCAGTGATAGAAGACAGAACTCTTGAAAATTTGCAGATTCAGAACAGCCTCCTGCAAAGCATGATCCCTCTCTTTGAAGTTTCTCATTTGCGTTTGCACACAGTTATGAACATGTTTCTTCTGTATGTGGCAATAAGAAGAGGAGATGGAAGGTCCGCTGTTTGTCCCAATGAGGTACCAGGATTTCCTCCCTCTCCTTGCCAAATAAACTTGTTACAGCGGCTGTAGCTGCATTCCTCACTGTTTTGACTTCGTTTTCTCTCAGTGACTATTACAGTCTTCCTCTTCTCTCAGCTGGGACTTAATGATTTTTTCAGTTAAAGACAAAAAGGAGGATCTATTCTACTGTGTGTGTTTAAACACAGCAGGTATGTGTATGTGGATAGAGGGCACCAGGACTTCTTTCCTGGGTTTGCAAGAGTTGCCACCTGGAAAGAGCTGAGAAAAAAGACAGCAGTTTAAATTTCACATCACGTTTCTGAATATAACTCTCCAATGTCTCTTTTCTGGTTTTCTGTTATCTCCTGTCAGACTACTTTCGTCTTTTCTCATCTGGCAGCCTCTTCACATGCATGTGAATGACAATTCAAATGGTTCAGAAGCTGTTGTTTTCAACTTTTATTAATGTTTCTCAACTCATTCTCTTGTTTTCCTACTGACACACTGCCAAAATCACCCACTGGGGAATTCTGGAAGGGTCTGGGTAGCATAAATTGGACCCAACATTTGTTGCAGTTAATTACTTGATCAGAACTTTGTCACGGGAAATATTTGACAACCTACACATCTCTATTTCTTAGCAGCCCATAACATAGAACTATAAGAACGTTTCTTTCCTTAAGAGTAAGAAGCACATCACTAGATCATAGATACTTCATTTAATTGGGTAACATACTTGATTCTACACAATTTTTTGTTGATTCTGGTGATTAAATTTAGGCTGGTATTTAGACCATGTCCAAGAGTGTACATCATTCCCTCATGCTTTTAGGAATAAAATATTGTAGTGGTTATCAAATCTGAGTTGTTTCATCCCCAATGTCATTCAGCATAGCATTACCAGTAATAGCCTGCCAAGGAATATTTCTACCAAGTTCCAAACCTAAATCTTGAATGAAACAAAGAAAAAAAAATTTCCAGCTAGAAACCAGCTAGAATCTGTGCTCTGATTACAGTCTATTTTTGAGATTGAATTTCAGGAATTTAATAACTGCTGTGTGAATACTCATAGATATAGAAAAGATCAATAAAGTTCATACTTTAAGTTTCCCACTTGTGAAGTTTTGTTGAATTTCATTTATAATTTTTTCCTAGCAGCTTGGGACAAAATATTAAAGATTTATAACAGAGAGTCAATTTATAGTATTTAATTTAAATGATGCTGTAACACTGTACAAAAGTTGAGGCCACTAAAACAAATCTTAAGTCTCTCAGAAAAAAATGAAATCTTTTCTTAAAAAAGCCCTGACATAAGAAGAAAATACAAAACAGAAAGAATAGGAGAAAAAGGAATTCAGTGGGCACTGAATGGTCTCCCTGACACTCCATCTGGGCTGCACAGACCTTAACACCAGACAGCAAAAGAAATAGTTGATTTTAAAAGTGGGGGGGAAATTAAATAATCATCATTGCAAAGCCCATCATATAGGAACTGGATAAAAAAAGCAACACATTTGGGCCTTGCAGAGGAACATAGGGTTAAGGAAAGAAGAGTGGGTATGAATGTCTGATTCTAATACAAGAAGCACCTTACCAAGTTCTTCGGGCATTCTTAAAGACAGGGGTTTCTCTTGGCTGTGGAATTTTAGTTGTTCAGTTAAAATTGAAAGTAGGGGAAAAAACCAAACCAAACCACAACAGAAAAAACCCCCCACAACAAAACAACAACAACAAAAACCAAAAAAAAAAAAAAAAAAAAACCCAAAGAAACAAAAAAAAAAAAAAAAAACAATGAAACAACAACAACAAAAAAAAAAAACCAAAGAGAAATGAGAAGGGAAGAGAAAGAGGGCAAAGAAAGGGAAGTATGACCCAGGCAAAGCGAAATTCTATGGTAACACCATACTTTTTTCTGTTGATTCTTGACAACATTACAGCTGTGTGCTGTTCCGTCTATTTGGCAGGTCCTTGTTCCTCAACTTGCTCACATTCACTAATTGTTAATTCTCAGAAAGGAAGATAGGTTGCACCCACTTGAAATAATCAATCTAATTTATTTGTAAATTTATTGACCACAACTATTTGGGTAAATGAACTTCAGCTACAGGTTGCAATAACATCGCTGATTTGCAGATTGACATCTATTATATTTTTAACTCATAAGTTTTCTTGTAAAAACACTGTATTACTACTTACAAGCCTTTCTGCCCCTGAAGTCTTTAACTAGGCTGCACATATGAACATTTACTGGGGTGTTTTTTTAAACCTTGTTTGCACCTGACAAAATATGAACCGGTTGAGACTCAGTGCTGGAGTGCAGGTTAAAGTGTATGTTATGTGATTACTTTCAGCAGCAATGCTAAGGTCTTGCTGTGAAGGTGAAGAAACTGTGGGTCATTAAACAGCATCATTTACTCCAGAGGGCACACGTTTCCTGAAGAACATCTTGCATGAGATATCCCTTCATCTGTGTTATTCCATGGATGGGAAATGCAGCAGTGAAACGTAAACTCCAAAGTCACACATTCTTATAGGTTAATGTTAAATCATTAGCATGCCTGGTCTTCAAACCTTAACTGATGAATCCTCACAGTAGCCCTGTTTATGAAGCACTTATTGTCTTTCTTTTACAGGCTAGGGAGACAGGAAGGCTTAAATCAGTCATTTAGGGCTCAGACACTGTTGGACGCCCCATATAGAAGGATTTCTGACCAAACACCAAACCCGTAGGTTAATCTCAAAATAAGCCTTATAGAAGTAAAAAAATGATACTTGATGGTAGGGTAAACATAGTCAAAATGAATAAATAATCACTTAACTGGAAGAGAGTGAAAAAACTGTCTGTAAAAGTTTAGGCAAAATAAAGAAATACTTTGTCAAGTTTATTAAGAAAACAAAGCCTTATATGTACATAAAATTACTGTAACCCTGGGTTTAGAAATTAATCCCTGTATAAGTTTAGAAACTGTATAGTTTGTTGAAACAAAGGAAATCAAAGGTATTTGCAAGCCTGTTTGTCTTCTAATAATTGGTTGTATTTGAGACACACACATTGGTTCTAAACTTTAATATTACATTTTATGTCAAATTGCCTTCAATTATACTGAAAACTAGTATTGATTGATAAAATCTGGTTCTACACTGAATTCAAGGGGGAATATTTTATTCATAAAAAACAACAGAAAAACAGAAGAGTACAAAATTATTTGGCTAATCTGCTATAAATTATGGAAAATAAGGCAGATCAATCAGGTAGAAAACAACAAGAACACTCACAAAATGTCATTTACACTACCCAAGTCTTGAATCTTGCAGCTACCCTATGGACACAACAGGATATCTTAATTTTTCCAGGCTCTTGCAGTGTTTTCCATCTGTGTATGCTGGTGGGAATGTTCAGTCTGCAAACAGCTGGCACTGCACCCTTCCCATATCAGGAAGGCTGAGGCCTTCACCTTGTTATTGAGAGATTCTATTAGGTAAAAAAGAAAAAGAGCCACGTACATGCATGTGTGCGCCCAATAAGACTGATTGTCGTTTGGAAAACTTTTTACCAAACCTTTGACAACAGATTGTTTTTAATCTTCATTATTTTCAGCCTTTTTCGTAAACGGCAGAGTGAAAATTGGATATATCTGGACTCAAGGTTACCAAAACCTGTCCCATACAAACTATAGCAATTTTTTTTTTAACTCCCCAAATCTCCTCAAAATTTGCAGCCTTCATTTCTAAGATTTAGGTTGAGTCAAAGTTATTTAGAAATTTATGTGCAAAAGCTGGAAAGAGGGAAAAGAAATCACTGGTCCTCAAACCGCATGTTTCAATCAGACCAATTCCTTTTTTTCCTATTAGGCCAAAATGATGCAACAGGGGAGCACAGCCAACAGAAGGATACATCCAAACACATTTCTTTACATGATCCTTATGTTATCCCAGATTGTACAAGGTTCCTAATTTGTAGGGCCATAATTTACGTCCCTGCCAAATAACTTTTTCACCTGTAAATCCTTAACTTATAAGAAGGCCTGAGCATTAATAACATAATTCCAGCTGGGCACAGGCAAAAACCCTAAACTGAAATAATAACTGGTCATTTTTTTAACTAGAAGTGGTGAATTCTTTAGGAAAGTGCTCATTGTTACATTTGCTTCTCATTTTTTTTTTTTAGCTCTACCTTTAAATATAACCAGAAGGCTAAGGCTTGACTTAACAGTGTGAGCTTTTTAGACTGGTTTTGTCACCAGTTCCACCATCCACAAACACCTCAAATATGATGATAGTTCATAAAAAGCTGATGCAACAGCTGTCTTAAGGTAGGCCCAGAAACTTTAGTAAGAGTGGGAGAGGATTATTAGAGCTATGGTACTACCAGAGATGTGAGGGAAGTTGGCGACTGAGAAAGGATTGTCAAAGGCTGTGAATGTGAAGAACACTTTGTTATGGCAGAATTATAATTGCAGCGATTTTTCAAATGTGAATAGCAAAACAACCACCTGTTAAATCATATTGATTTAAATCACAAAAGCTATTGAATTTTCCATAAGCAGCTGCATGTTCTGCTGTCATGTGGTTTCTAAAAGAGAAAGTATAATAAAACTGTAAGAGACAAAAACTCTGAGAGAAACAGTGAGGGAAGAAAGGTATGGAACTCCCATATCTCTTGGGTAGATATGCCTTTGCAGAATAATTGCACTTTGGATTGGCTTGCTGCCTCTGAGTCTTTGAAAGATTACTTTATTTGTCCCTTCTCCCCAACCTCTTCCACTCCATTATTTAAAATCTAATTATTCTATGAAATACTAATTGCCAAGCTGTGCAACTTAGTTTTCCAACCTACAAAGTCTCCATTATTGCCACTTGCCATTTTTGATGGAGGAAGACTTGCTTTTACGAATAGTTCTCCTGCCCACCAAAGTCTAGAGCTCAGATACCTCATGAGATCCCACGTTTTTGTCTGCAGTGCATTTTACATCCCTTTTTTTCTTCTCACAGGCTTTGACAGAACAAGGAACCTTATATCAGAAGATGGTGGAGATTGGGAAAAATAAGACAGATCTAAAATAGTGTGTGAAGACCTTGCTTGAATACAGCAGATGGAGCTGCCTGCCCTGATGGTAAATAGCAAGTGTTTGGAACCAAGCAAGTACGACAGATCCTGCATCTCTCTAATTTCCAAGATTTGTGGAACTACACAAAGCACAGCCCATGCAACAAGAAATGAAACTCTGAGATTTTAATATCCTTGAGTAGTCAAAGGTAGTTTGCTTGTAGGTTTTTCTCCCTCTAAATGTTGTCTCCTCTCCTTTTCCTCTCTTCTTCACTTCTTCAGTGGAGCAAACCACAACCTTCTGAAGGCAGATGGCCCCTGTGTCCTTTTTACCTTCTAAGTGACATAGCCCACATCCTGCACACTTCCAAGATAAGGTGAGCAAGGTAAGACTTAAAAGCACTGACGTATTTTTAACTTATATCTGCTTTCATGTTAGTATTTTGGTGCTGTTACGGGCTGAAAAAAAAGAAACCACAATAAAACCTCAGTGTGTGATATAGTTCTCAAGGCTATTTGTATTATGGGTGGACCTAGAAACAGAGATCAGAGCAACAAACATATATTTGTCTATCTATGCATAAATCTGGGCAGCTAAAGATTATTAAGATGGATTCATATTGAATTTCCAGGCACCACTTTAGATTCAGTATAGATGAATCTTTTGTATATGTCTCTGCCAATATGTTATGCTTGTTTGTTTCTAAACACCTCCACAGTAAATCCCTTTGCACTTCAGAGAAAATAACTTTTATCCAAGAAAAAATAAGCCTACCTAGGATTACTGAAATTCTGACACTGAGAAATCAAGGGCCATAGCTTGGTAGCGACTATGTTCTGATGCCATGTTCCTGTGCTAGGGATGAAGGGTGAAATAGCATCTCTTTTGAGAGCCTCATCCAGCACCAGGTGTTAACATTTGTCTTTACAGAGTGTGTTCTTAAACGGAGAAAAGAAGGAATGAAAGGCAGAATGAAGGATGAAAAATTCAAGAAGGAGACCATGACCTCTCTGGCATAAACTAATTTTAAGGAGAGTTTTACCAGATGAAACATGCTGAAGTTTTCTTTTGGAATATTATGTTAAAATTTGTTACATAATATTGTATTATCTTGGACAACTTTTTGCAATCTATAGAGCTCTTCTTATTTACCTTTGACTTAAACATAGAGCTCTGTAGATTTCTTTGGTGACATTTTACACTGTGCAAATTACGTTAGCACCCAGCATTTGCTTTCTCTGATTCCATTATGAATCTCTGACTGATATATTTACAGCAACAGTACTCACAGCACTACATGTGTATTGTTATTGGGTTAATCTGAGTGAGAGAGGGAGTTGACAGTATTGCAAAGTGCAGCAGCAAAAAAAGAAGAAAAAAACCAAAAAAGCTTGTAAGACCCTGAAATTAGCTCAGTTGGTTGGAGCCTGGTGCTAATAATGCCAAGGTTGTGGGTTTGATCCCTGTAGGGGCCATTCACTTAAGAGTTGGACTTGATGATCCTTGTGGGATCAGTTTGTCACAATCAAAATGTTTCTCAGGAACAGCACAGTTTTAACCATTTTTTTAAAGAAGATATATTGTCTTGAAAGTAATTTCGATTGATAAGAAACTGTGGCTCAAGATGGCTGCTGTGAGGCGACTCAGTTTCCCAATGGCTCCCCATACCCATCTTGGGGAGAACAGGTAGGTCAGGCTGACTATATATCCAAGTTCTTTACTTATAGCTAACCAGGTGAACAGACAGGTTTTGGTGCTGGTTGGGGAACCATGTTAGACTGCTTACTGAAAATTTACATGTAATTTCAGTGTTTGGGCTTTTCTCTCAACCCTTATTTACATATAAGGAAAAAAAGTGAGATTTAAAAAAATTTGATATATATAAATATATATAAATATATATTTCAACTTTCTGGTAAAATATTTGGTTTGGGTTTCATTTACTCTACGACTTAGTAATAACTAATAGGCAACCTGAATTTTACTAGCAAGGTGGCAGTTCACATGAAAGTTTAATAATTTCTTAGTTTTCTTCCTTACTCTCGAATTTTTATTATTGTGCTTGATGCTTCACTATCTTCCAGTTAGCCCTGGTGAGACATGACACAGCAGTGGATACATCTGCTGTGTGGATATCTGCTGTGTTAACAGTGTTTCTAGTAATTTGGTGGTGGGATTTTTTAGGAATTATTTCTTTTTTGAAGATACAACAAGATATCCATGACTGATTTAATCCTCAGCTAAATGCTGGTGACCCACCACTTATTTTGCAAACAACTGAGGTACACTTTATTCCTTCCCTATTTTTGTCACTCAAAAGTGGTGTTACTAGGTACTATACTCTGAATTGGAGAAATTTCTGGTACAGTTTTGACTATGAGAGGCTTCTTTGGTTACTTGCAAAATTTGTGAGTTTCGTTAAGGGATGGTTTTATCTGGGAAACACTCTAAAGGCAGGGTATTTTTCTGAGTCAGTAAAAGTACTCAAACTCCCAGAGATAATTCTGTTGTGCTGTGCCTTGTTGGTGAAGAGAGATTATTCAGAGGCCTGGTATTGGTGATTCTCTTCTGACATCCTATTTGCCTAAGCACAGTGCTTTTATTCCTGGACTCTGCTTCCCACAGTCCCCAGCACTTGTGCACATCAGCAATTTTATGAGTAATTCTTCCTTGTTACACTTGATGAGATAAAGGACAAATCCTTCCAAACAAGAAAACTCCATATTTTTCTCATTTAATTTTTTGTTAAGTAAAAGTTTACTGAAATTGATTTTATTTAAATGAAGACACAATAAAAAAATAATAAAAAGAAGAAAATACATGGAAGCTTCACATAATTGCATGGTATTTTTCAATGTCACAGGCAAGACTTCAGTTTGGGATCAATGTATTGATTTACATCTACTGAAGATGTGGCCTGAAAAAAATTAACATGTATATATGCCTGTCAAGAAGTGGTGATCTTGTAAGAAAGTATTCTCTGCTTGTTATCAAGGCTGTAACTGTAGTAGATTCTTAATGTTGCACTTAGGAACCTTGTATTTAAAATTTACTTTAATACTTAGGCGCCTTCTGTTCAATAAACCAGCTAGTCAGGGGGAAAAATCTGTTTAACATATTGGTGATATAATCCTTGTAATGCTAACTTCTGTTAGGCAGAGGCTGCTAAGCACACAACAGGCAAGAGAGGAGGGAAAGAGAAAAGTTGGAAAATGTTGCCAAAATGACAGTAAATGTTAATGATCCGATCACAAAAATTGTCCTTCAAACTGGAGTGTGTAGTAAATAGCAATGAATAAATGTACTTGTCAGGAAGATTCGATTTGTCTAGCAAATCCTTACTGACATATACACTCATTTACTGCTATATAGCCTTTTGAAAATGCCATTCCAGCAGAGCATAAAAAAGGTTATTTAGATTAAGTGTAGTAACAAGATGAGCAGCATACTGAGTTCATTGGACTACAAGCACACTCATTTAATATCCAATGCTCTATTACTCTGACTGAAGCTCTCCCTGAGAAAAACAATAGAAAAGAAACAGCAAATAAAAACAAGCCTAATGATTTCAAAAGAAAAATATGAGCTTCACTGTAATGCTGTGTACCATCAGTATTTACATTCAGCCTCTGAATGATAGTGCTGGAAAAGGCATAGACATATTAGATTGTGCAAAAACCATCTCCACTCCCGCCCCTTCCCCGCTTCCTGACAGCAAAATTGTGAAAACTGAAAATTCCACTTCATGAGTACCATTTGAAAGTATCTCACATTGAAAGGAAAAGTCAAATCCAACTTTATGTGGCGCTCTTAGGCCTACCTTCTTCGTTCAGGGGAATTACACGAGGTGGCCACATTCTGCACTCAGCTACACTTTGGCTTTCTTGGAAGGAACCTTAGATGGAAAAACAGTAGTCACACTTTTGGATTCATTAAAGCAATTCTAACATCTTATGATGTACCATTGGCTTCAAGTTTAATGCCTACCTACCAGATTGTATTTTTTCTACTCCTTATCTTAACTTTATTGTTATCTCAATTCAGTTTAAGTCTTTCTATATACAGTTTCTGCTATTATAGATTAACAGCTTCACATTCTCTTCCTTCAACCCAGCCTTTTGTCAGGAGCAGTTCAAGCATGACTGTCAAGTCAATCATTGTTATGATTGCTTCCTTGCACACGGACAGTGCAGATCTGACACATGCAGAAAGAAGGAACATCAAACTAAATCCAAAGGCAAAGGAATGCATGTGCATGTAGGCACCTGCCCACACAGTCACGCATGTCCACATGCAGTTATAATGTAAACCATCAGTCGTTTCACACTTGTGAGCATTACAGTTGCACATTGTGATAAAAAATATGTGTGGAATTATCACATGGCAGCATATAGATAATATTGGGCTATGCCAGGGGTTTTTGCTATTTCTCTTTATACCAAGGAATAGTATACAGTGTAAAGATTCTTTATTGTGTTCCTTTCCTGGAAGTCTGATTACAGTCTTCATTTCTCCAGCGAATGTAGAACAGAGAAAGCAAAAAGGGTATTGCCCTGAACCATATTAGCTCATAAATAATACAAGATCATGTTACTCAAGCCCCAAAACAAAATTTCTTCTCCCATCTACAAGACTGGGGGAGAAAGTTTGAAGCTGCTTAGCCTATGTGGCCCTGAATATGTTTTCTGTTCTACTCTGCCCGGTAGAATTAAAAGGTGCTTATTGAGGGCTAGTTTTTCTGCCTAGGCAAACTAAGCATCAGTTTATGCTCAAAGACTTCCCAGAAGAACTCACAAGGAATTGCAACTGCATAATCAGCTTGTGGCTAGGAGAAAAGTGTAATTGTTTGAAAAAAATGTGTTGTTCAGTTGACTAATAACTATCTCTTGCCTGAACAGTGGAAAACAGAGAACAAATTTCCCCTTTCACCTTCACGAAAAGCAATTACTGAAATTATTTTGAGGGGATTAAGAAGGATTCCCTAGAAGTTTGCACGAGCTCATTATCCCCACTCTCCTTTTTCTTCTGTTTCTTTTCCCTGAAGTTTTTCCATTTTTTAAATCCAGACGCACCTTTCTCTTTTTTTGTAGAGGAAACAATGCTGCCATGCTTGTGGCAGAGCAGAATAATCATCAAATCAGTTGAAAGGGCAGGAGGGGTAGAGAGGGACATGCTCCTTCTTCCTCCAGCTTCCTTTCCACAGATTCTGCTCTACTGTCATTCTGAGAATGAAGACCAAGTAAATTGGCTTATGCTCCTATGAAGGCTTGAAATAGTACCATGCTGTGGCAATAGGACCACATGCACATAATCTTCAACCTAATTTTGAAGAGCTTAGTCTCTCTGTAGTTTACCTGCCCATGCATCTTCT
Source organism: Oxyruncus cristatus (assembly GCA_013399855.1). NCBI lineage: Eukaryota > Metazoa > Chordata > Aves > Passeriformes > Cotingidae > Oxyruncus > Oxyruncus cristatus. The sequence continues at coordinate 118,390 of VXAY01006782.1, read as the reverse complement.
GTACAATTTATTGAAAACTAGAGTCATTGTTTGTTTGTTTTTTTTCCCTGACTTTCAAATCAGTTCTATTACAAAAAAGATTAAACTGAATGAAATTATGAAACCCCCAAATTGCGCTAATTGCTATTTTTTTTAGTTAAGGTTCTTTTTTTTTTTTTTTTTTTTTGGAGGGCCTAACAAAAATTTTTCATTGAAACATTATTTTTATTCAAAAACTCATTTCTATGAAAAAAGAAGGTTTCAAACAAAAGCACTTTGAATAGTTACATTCACAAACAAAGACTCATAAAACCCTCTTTTGTCTGGCGCATCTTTAAAAGCTAACCTAGGTATAATCAGGTAAGGCATCTCCTGGGTACCTGGATATGTTTACAGGGGCTGATATGTCTCCACACATATTAAAAAAAACACAACAGTGCCTTTGTTTGCTCTCTTTTTTCTCTCCTTCTCTGTTCATAGCAGTATGTTTTCCTTGGGTGCTTCACTGTAAAGCTGAATTATGTGTTTATGTGCAGCAAAGCACTCTATGTCCACAGACTGAGCTTAATTGAAGGAATGGAGTTTGGCTGAGCATTCTTAGAATGAAACTTCCTGAAGACCCAAATACAACTTATTTTTGACTAACAGTGTTACTCAGGATTCTCCCTTTGCAATGACTAAAATGTCAGGTGACACTTTTATCATATTGCCACTTCCAGCCTGAGCAAGAGAGGGACAGTCGACAGGCAGATCCAAAGCCTACTGAGAAAAATAAGAGCTTTCGCACTTTTCAGAGCCAGTAGGGCTTGGCCAATAACTGAAGGACTGAATTTGGGTTCCCTCCTTATCACCTTTATGCAGAACTATGAATCACCATTTCAGAATCTTCAAGCCAAAAGTTGTTATTGGAAATCTACATATAGCAATAAAGAAGCCTGTCCTCATATAACCCAAATCAATAAATAGCTCACTTCTAATTGAAATTATACAAAAGGTTTTGCTCTTCAACTGCCCATAGTGAGAATACAAAACAAAAAGTCTTATTAAATTATTAAGCAGAAACAGATCCTTTTAAATTCCCTGTTTAGTACTCATGGTATGATGCAAAAGCCTTATTTCCCTTTAATTGGCTTATCTATAAAAATGATAATTTTCAGACAGTTGGTAGTAAAATCCCTCAGGACTTCAGGAAGCATAATTCCCTTTTTAAAATTCTCTACATTTATTAATGAACTTGAAAAATAACACTTAAAATTGCTCAGTAGGTTTTCCCTCCTGTGCATTGTACTCTCTACAGACCTTAGTGTTGAACTTCAGGCAGTTCTTCCTAATTTTTACCTTCAAGCTATGCTTCCCAAGTGCTAACTTGGATAATGACTGCTAAATCCTGTCCATTAAATGTTTTTCAGAATATGGAAGGTTGCATATCAGATGTACTTCACCAAGGCCAATACATGGGAGCGGAATGGCATGCAGAGGGCAAAAAGATGAGTTCACCCTGACTTTCATCACCATGCCTTTCAAGTCTGCACTTTCTTATTTTCATACTAAAAGCCAACAACTTTATTAATTTCAGTCTTACCAACCCAGTTTATATTAAGGGAGATGGGAAAGTGAAAAAGTAGATTCTCAGTCACCTCTTGTCTACAGGCCTGTCTTTTTTGTTCTGTCATCTCTAAAGGATCCAACAGTAGGCTCTAGACCTGTCACTGGGCTCTTCAGTATTAGTGCAGTGCAAATGAAGGATAGTAACAGTGACTTAGAAGGCACAAGCTGGTTACATATTCCGCAAATGATATTTTGAAGAAACCCAGAAGGAACTGGGTGTTTTGTTTTGCAAGCCAACAGATCACTTAATCTTTTTCCCAGAACACGAAAGAATAAAATATTTTTTCACACATAGAATCAGCTTAAGACCCACAAATTCAGATTCAACGGAGAGCATTATTTGAAAACTGTTTAATACTTCTGGTACAGAACAGAACACAGGGCATTACAGGACTGTCATTGTTTAACCCCAGCCATCAACCAAGCCCCAGGCAGCTGCTTGGTCGCTCCCCCACAGCAGGATATGTGCAAAAATCAGAAGTATAGAAGCTAGAAAACTCATGGGTTGATATAAAAACAGTTTAATAGGGAAAGCAAAAGCCACACACACAACCAAAGCAAAACAAGGCATTAATTCACTATTAGAAGTTGTCCACAAGATGTTTATTCCTGGTGGAGAAAAACCTCTGAAGAAAAGTAGAACTGAAGAAAAATACAGCTTTAAAAGGCAGCTGGACTACTGGACAACAACCAGCTTTTTACCTCAGAGAGTACTTCTCATATTGCAAGAGTATTATGCTTATTCAATTTATTAACAATCTTGTTAGAAGAAAATCTTATTTTAATATGTATCCTGCAGTTTAAATCAGTGTTAGCCGTTTTTCTATTTGCTGAATGTAACACTTTTGCTTATTGGCTCTGTGTAGTTAAAATTTATAGCTTGCCCTCACTTTGTATCTCCCCTTCCCCTGATAGGGGAAGTTTTATCACAGTTTACACAAATATAGATATTTCCCTGCATGTACCTCCCTTAAATCCTCCCAAATTCCAAGCATTCCATGCCCTACCAGATAAAAGCTAGCCTTCCCTTTCTGTAAAGGTCCATTTTGTGCATCAGATCTGTTTTGTCTTCACTTGTAGGTGATTTTTATGCAAAGTGGATCTTACCACGGTCTATTATTAAGGGGGTCACAGCTATTCCCCCCTATAATTCACTGCTTCCCATGGGCCGACAGGTGTTCAGCAATCTCCAGGATAGGATATCAGGGCCCCATCACATGTAAGTTTCTTGTGGTTTCTTGGTAAGACAAACACTATCACTCCAAACATCTCCCCCTTTCCTCCTTCTTCCCCTCAGTTTATATACTGAGCATGATGTCATGTGATCTGGAATATCCCTTTGGTCACTTGCAGTCACCCGTTACAGCTGTGTCTCCTCTCAAGTTTCCATGCACCCACAGCTTTTTTACCTGTGTGGAAATACAAGAAGCAGGAAAGGCCTTGGCTCTGTGTAAGAAGTGCTCAGCAATAACAAAAACATCTCTATATTAACAACCCTGTCTGCAACACAAATCAAGAACATAGCCCCATTATTAACCACTGTGAAGAAAATTAGCTCCTACCTCGGCCAAAACCAGCACAGCGACCCAGCTGACTGATAAGGCAAACTCCTCACTGTAAATGCCTTTTTTTCTTGTTATCTTATGTAGAATTCCCTCAAGTCTGACCACCAAATGTGGTCAGTAATGCTAAAGTTTTCAAATAAATATCAGTCTACCATTTCAATCTTTGCTTTCTTATTTAAGGATGTGGAAGGGACATCAACTCAGCTGAGACGCTTATCCTTTGAAAAGTGATCTAAGACTTTTATGTAGTCTTATAGCTGAAGTAAAGTTATAGCTTATTTATCTTCTACCTACTTAAGCAATTTTTTTATTTTGTAACCTTGAAACAAAAGCTACCATAAGGTTACTAAAGTTCCTTACTAACCTCAGCAGGCAATGAATGAATCATAACTTGGAGGGCCAGCACACTCAGCCTCGAGCAAATGAGATCAGAAAATGTTGCTCAATCATTATCACAGAAAATCTCGTAGTCTCAAATATCCTTTTATCACTTTTCAGGAGAAGAAGGCAGAACACCAAATGTGTACATGCTTCATAGGAAATTTTCCATTAGAGTAAGGTAGGATTTCTAACATTGACCGGGAAAAATGGCATGCAGGGAGAATTGCTGCCTGGTGGGGAGACTTGGATCTGTGAAGATTGTGTTGAACATTTGGAAATGCTGGAGGGTGATAAGGACATGTGGTAGGCTGGAGCATGAACACACCAGTGTTAAGGTAACAGTATCTGTGCAAATTTTGCAGTTAGGCCGTGGTTTTTTGGAGCATAGTTTTGCAAATGTGGTTTTAAGGGATAAAGTAGCATGACTTAGGTATCATTCCTGCACATGGCAGGGGGTTTTGATGTAGTTGAACTTTAAGGTCCCTTCCAACCCAAACCATTCTGATTCCAGTGTGCTATGTCTAGGTGAAATGGTGTTTGCCATTTTCAGCCTGTATGGAGTACTCCTTCCCTACTAATCTTGTGAAAAAAAAAACCTGTCCCAAGCTGCAGACAGTCCAAATAAGTAAAGGGGAAAGAACAGAGAAGAGAACTGCAAGATGCTCATGAAGTGAGCAGAATGTGAGCCCTCCATCTCAGTTGGGTAAGTTTCTTAACATTGATTTAACAGATCTGCTCTTACTTTCCTTAGAAGAATAATCATTTGCTTTGCCATGTAACGCATGGAGTTTCATTTCTAATTGAATTGGGATCACTTGGTAAAAGACAAGCCTGCATTCATATCTGCATTTGAGGGAGAGGTGAAATATGACAGAGATGTAAGTTGGTCTAACTGGCTTAACTAGCCAAGTGTTTGAAGAAAGGAGGAAAAACTAAAGGGGAAAAACAAAAAAAGCTTTTTACTTGTAATTAATTCTGCCAAAATAAATCAAGAGCAACCTCACTGCAGTAAATGGCATTATAATGATGTAAAACCAGGAAATGCAAAGCAAGAATAATTCTCAGGCTGTGTTAAGAACTTGGATTTATGGTTTGTGGCTGTAGAAAGAAGGCAAATTTGTGTTTTTTCTACTTTTTCTCGGATCAGAGCAAAGATATTTAGAAATATATCAGAAATATAAAATGCAACACTATTCTATTTTGTTATTGTAATCTATTTTATTTTCTTAGTAAATTAGAATGAAAAATTCATATATTTTGATCCTATTGCCTTATTACTAATGTGTTTTGGGGGGGTGGTGGTGTTATTTTTATTTTTAACGTGTTTTTATTATTCATGTCAAATAGTACTTACATGTATTATGAAGGTTTGGTGCAGACCTGATCAAGCAGGTGGAAGATGCAGAAGACTGAAATCTATAATTTAAATATTATCGTCTTTTATATATGGGAAGATACTTCTGGATCATGAAGAGCTTTATTGCAAAACAGGAAACATGCTCATTTTTTAGATTAGGAAATTGAAGCAAGAGAAAACAGTGATGCTACAGTAATCAAAGCATCTGTTTTTTTAAGTTCGAATACATTGCCTACCACATCATACTGATTAAATGAGAGCTTATTATCATCTTTGTGTTTCCACCCTTGCATGATCGTCTGTTCTGTGAATTCCATTAAGCAAAATTTAAAACAGAGCAAAACCAAAATCCCTCAGGTCTATCCCTAGTAAGGATCCAGCACAGAGTTGGAACTATTACCAGTGGCAATGGGAGCAAATCATCTGTGCCAACAGATCTAGGTGATTTCGTGTATCATTTTTCTGTTTCCTCACTGACTGAATGATCATGTTAGTATTGCAAGCATAAATCCTATCCTTCACTTTTGCCAATATGCTGCCAGTGCTCATCAAGCTTAAATATCGAATAAGGTGCAAACAAAGTAAAACTGATTTTATTTAAAATGTGGGCAAATATTTGCAGAAACTATTTTGCATTATTTTCCTCCTCTGTTCAGCATTCTCAGTTCCCAGTGGTATGATGAGAGTTTGAAACACAGAATGTCTCCCAGAGGTGCTCAGCAATTTGCAAGAACAGCCCCACAGCTAATATCTCTTTGGTTCAACAGCTTCAAAATAAATTAAAATATTTCTGGTTTCTACTGGCACTGATACAGATTGAAAAGACAGAAGCTATTTGAACAACTTATTAGGACAGCCCATCTTGCTGAATTTTGTTCCTTTCATGTGGACAAGTTCATCAAGGCAATATTTTAATGGCTGGCATATCTGTATATTAATATAGAGAAAAAGGAAAAAAAAAAAGGACACTCAATCTCGTAGTCTTATTAATTGTAAAAATTTTCTGTATTAACTGCAACTCAACTATGTTTACTATACAGGCCATCAACTTTGTGCAGGGAAGAACACTTCTGTTACCGAAAACACCGTGTGTTTTCCAAGGAACTTGCAAGCATTGGTTGGTGGACTAGTTATTTAATCTAAGATATTACAGAAAATGGATAAGCTTCAGCTGTAAGGAAAACTTTATTTATCATTTTTTTCAGAAAGGTTAGGAGGACAAGACTGGATAGTTGGATTGAGGCATTTTAGTGCAAAAGACTACAGGCTATGACCATAAAGAATTAGAAGACATTTCACCAATAATTACTCTCTATGACTCATGGTTATCAGAATGAAGGCATCATGGTGATGCTAGTGGTGTTGCAATGCTGAGAAAACAAACTATGTTAAAAGAAAAAAAATCAAGTGTATCATAGCAGTGTCATTACTGTACTATTTTTAGTTTTCCAGAGCTCTGTGCATCCCATACAGTAATTTTCCCCTTCCATTTCATGTTAAACCTATGCATAAGGTACCAAATGTCACAGTTTTAAAGTTTTCCTTAGAAAAGAGTTAATTTCTATATGAAATCAAACCTCAGTGTAAACCTTTAGTTTCTCTAAACATATCCAAACTTCTTGTGGTTGGACAGGTCTTGAAAGCTGAAGTAAAATGTGCTGTGAATAGAATAAATACCTGAGCCAACAAAACTATCTTCTGGTTTTACTTACTGCATGCTCATGGCAACTCAAAGTGCCTTTGCATTTGTTACCAGAATTTGCCCAACATTTTTTTTTCCGGCTTTTTTTTTTGTTTATCTCCATTAAGTTTCTGATTAAAAGATGGATGTTGATATTAAGTTCTGGAGTATTCAACACTTAGACGTTGGTAAGTTATGACTGATCAGATAAATTGCATGTCAATTTCTTTGATGCAATGAGTCACTTTTTATAAATACTTGCAACCAAATTTATTACTATTTGTGGAAATGACTTGTTGAAAAATAAATTCTAACTATAAGCATATGCAATTGCTTTCTTTTTATTATGGAGATCTAGCTCTCTAATTTCAGGCCTGCAAATACTAAAAATGTTGTTTTCCCATTGCAGAATGGGACTCTGTTTTATGATATTTTTTTCTTTGGTGCAAATTCCCAAGTCCAAGTGAAGAGGCCTGAAGTATCACAATAATATTTTTCTTCACAACCCTTGCAATAATATCTTCAAAACACCTTCTCCAAAGCCTAATAACAGAGGCCCTAATTTTGACGTACTCAAGAATTAATCCAGCCATTAAAATTACTAAAATATTTGCCTATTTACTAAAGCACTCTTGAGGTTAATAACCTGCAAATCTGACCTACTCATCATTACTATCACTGCTATTTTTACTAAGTTCATAGAGTCTATTTTTATTTCCAGAAGTAGAATTTGGTACCATTTTATTTACAGTACTGGTGCTTGAATGAGCTTTTCTACAGAAACGCATCTTGTATCTATTTAAGGATAATGTTCTGAGGATTGTGATACATGTAAACTTTGCTGGAGTATAATATAAGGTATAAAAAACAGATTATCTACAGAAAAGTGGCTCCCAGTGGGAAGTAAAAATAGCACAGCTTGAAATGCCTTGTGCTTTGTAACGTCCTTAGCCACCAGCAAGGCAAGTGTCCTGTGGAAAAGACGAATGCCTGACTTCATAGTACATGCAAGGATATAGCTCAGGAGGGTTTGCTGGATAAATATGAAAACACAAGTGGGATTTGGTTCTTCTCTCACAGCACTCCTAATGGCACAGGACTGCAGAGTAATAATCCTGACTGGGATCTGGATAAATAAAACCAGTGATTTATATTTTGCTTAAACCCATAACTTGAGGGTAGGAGGATGGAGGGAAAGAGAGACAACATTTTACTCAGAGGAAATCAGTACAAATTTTTCCTACAAAGTTGGGAAAACAGGATTTCTCTCTTTAATTTCTAAAACTAAGGCCAATAGGGAATTCTACCAGAGGCACTGTACAGCTTTCCCTGAGGGATGATCCCTTAAATTCTCACCTTTCTAATAATCTTTTTCTCTAACCTCAATTTATTCTAGTGGAATAAGGCATAAACAGTAAAACTATCTACCTGTTCTATTGTACTGAAGGACAAGGAACAAAAATATTCAGTTATTGTTATCTGTTGACCCAAGTTCTGACTTGCCAGCAAAGTTTTAACCTGACCCACCCAGAAACTACAGATTGCCTATAGGAGCCAAGTTAGATGAGCATTAACTTAACTTTAAATATTTTTTTGCTTTTATCAGCGAATAATAACAACTTCAGAAAACCAATATGCTCTTCAAAGATGCAAATCATCAGGAAAGTTTCAATTCAACATAGGGTAAGGGCTTTGTCACATGGTATCACCCTGCTTATCCTCTGAGACAACCAAAACATGTAATTATTGGAGTGGCATTGACACAAGTGCTTCATCAGTAATTTTTTTCTCCTTACTAAAATTCCATTCCAAATAAGTATATAAGTATATATAAACATATATAATTATATATATGTATATATATAAAGTATATATATTCCACTATGAGAAGTATCTAAGGTGTAGAGTAGCTTGAGAATCCATTGAGGGTAAATACTGGTAGATCGGTTTTTAAGACGTCTTGCTCTGCTTGTGCATGAGAAAGATTGAGGGAATGTGTGTATTTTACACAACGATGTACACCCAGAGATGTAGGACTTGGTTTGCTACTGCTTTGTATTTTGCATATTATTTTGTTGTGCCAAGAATAAGATACAAATTCTGCCAAATGCTACAAATTCAAAAAAGTAGTGTTTTGCATACTTCACTGGTATACATGCTCTTGTGAGCTACAGAGCACTTGTGACTCCAGTCCATTTAAGGCCTGCCATGATTCACTGTCATAAACCATACCGAAGGACAATGAAGTGTTATCAGTACCTATGATGAAGGAGATTACAAATTCCCACTATTATAACAAGAAAAACAGGAGAAAAGCTATTGTTAACAAAGTGCAAACAAACAAACCTAATCACATATTTTATAGTTAAAGAAAAAATAAAGATTTGGGACTTTCTTCTGGGGAAACTGAAGTACAGGTGACCCGATATTGTCATACAGCAGCAGAAGAACATTCTCTGCAGTGACTGCAGCCCAGCCTCCTAAGCAGGATCTCAGCTTCAAAGGGTTTAAGTTTAAATGGTTCCACTAATTATACCAAATTAGGGTCAATTTAATAATTTTCATGTTCAAATGGTAAACTGAGCAAAAAAGAAAACATCAAGCTGTTTGTTTGCATTGTTTCAGTGTTTTATAGAGTAATTCCAACTGTGTGTGTGGAAAGATTTCAACATAACAAAAGAAATCACAGCATATTACATGGCTGTTACTAGTTGGGTAGAATGAAGAAACCTAATAGGAGAAAATGCTGATGATGTGGCTAAATAAAGCTGTGAAACTTAAGGCATTTAAGACCTAGATAGATGGAGAAAAATCTCAGGTTTCTGCATGAAGGAAGGTACATTTAGTCCTGAAATGCTAATCCTTGGTTCTATGACGGGGGGGATGTAGACTTTCAAACTAAGATTTTGTTTTCGTTTTGTAAGTTTACCTCTGCAGCTTTTAATTAAAACATATAACATTATGTAATTAAGACACTTGGAAGTATAAAGAACATATCTGCGACATTCAGCAATGTAAAATTTTTCCACTGCATTATGAGTACAGAAGAACAAAGAAAAGTATTTATAAATCCTTCTTTCACATGTCTATAGTCTGTGACTTTTTATATACTTAGATTTAGTTTATTCTCCTTTAAAGGCAACATTGCCAGTTTAGGTAATGTTCAGTGGGTTTGTATAAAGAAAAGCTAGAGATTAAGATGTCTCAAAGTCAAAAATTTGCAGAGATAAAGGTAGAAGGGAATAAAAAGAAACGATGGATAAACACAGAGTAGACAAAAGCATAAAAAGATGATGGTTGGGCAGAAGAGAGAAAGCTAACCAAAAAGCTAATTTTGGAAAGGAAAAGACTTTGTTTAAACTTAGTGTAAATCTCAGTGTCCAGCTGAATAATATCAAAGATATTAAGCATACAAAGGAACTGTGGTATATATGAAATTCGTTCACAATATAAACTTTGAGTAGTGTTTTGCTTTGTTAATGTAATGGGTGAATTGAGCAGACATCTCCGCTTCTCTGAGCTTTATTCTCCTCCAGTTTGTGCTAAACTTCATCTCTACAGGTCTGTCCCTTACTGTACATCAGGGACGTTTGGCACTGATGGCTTTGAGTGGAGATAGAACAAAGAAAATTAATAGCTATTTAATTTCTTATATAGATTATAGGGGTCATTTTTTTTTCTGATATTTAAATTATATAATTGGGAATTTCACGTCTTTTTCTTTTCAATTCTTTTTAGTCTGTCTCCAAATCTTGAGCAAATCAGTACTTCTGTGGAGGGCCAAACAGTTTTCACTGTGCTCAGGAGTGGCTGAAGATTACTGTGGAAGTTACAAAATTATTGGCAGTTGTTCCTACTATTATCCTTAAAATCAGTATGAATATTTTAAGCTTCCAGGTTTAGGACTGAACTCTCCAATAGGTCAAAATTTAATGGTTTGTTTAAATTATTTTCATGTTTTTATATGTTATTTCTTTAGGCTATCTTGGGAGATCTGGAATTAAACTCAGCAAAGAAAAGACAAGTCCATACTTACATTTATTGAAAACAAATCTGATTAACAATTAAGAGTGAAAATTGTAAGAAGTCCTTTCAGGTTTCAGTTACCTATTATAAATTTAAAAGGAGATGAGTGCCAAAGACTCTCAGACTCCTTTAAGAACTCCCCTTTTAAAATCCTCTTGAAGGCTAGAAATATGTCAGAGAAGATGTCCAACTCCTTTGCCACAGATCTGAACAGATCTAATGGTTGACTTCATGCCCATCACAGGCACTGCCTTTCACTACTTTATGAAAGAAACACTGGAGAAAAAGATAACTATATAGGACTTTTTGGAGAAAACTTTCCCAAAACAGCTGTGAATTTAGGACTGTTTATTTATGAATAGCTACAGGATGTTTTGACTATTTCGTAAAGTGTGATAAACTATATAGTGATCACAGTGATTACAGTCTCTAACAGCACTGATATGAGGAACAGGAAAATGAATGACCAGAATTGTCTGTTTGGTGGGGCAGATAATGAAACACTTCCATGTTTTTCTACCTTCCTCTATCTAATGCATATTATTTCTGGGAGTACATATTTGTCTGTAGTGTGTTGCTAAACAGCTTTTACAATAGGCAGAACTGTCAACCCCCATGCATCAACTGACTTATTTTGCAGAAATGTCTTGTTGTTTATACATGTACTCCTTATTTTCAAAGTTGAGTGTTTAATACTTTAAAGAATGACCCAAATCCTACTGTAATCAATGCAGACCTTTTCTTTTGTTTCAATAGACTTTAGATCAGATTGATTATAATTTTCTGAAGAATAAAAAATTAAAAAAAAAAAGAAAACTTTCTCTCTTAAATCCAAAATGTCATTTGTACTAAAAATGGGATCAAGTCAGCTTCCTTGGGTTTAGAAACATACTTGTGTGTTTTCCTTTCCATCAAACACTTCAATGTTATCATGAGACTTACTAGAGTATACAATGATACAAAATACCTTTTTTTTTGTGGTAGGAAAAACAGTGTATTATGGCTTTTTTTGAACATTGGTTTATGGATACAGGTGAAAACTTGGCACAGATTTACCATCAAAAGAGCTACCCAGAAGATATATTAATTGGAACCACAAATTTAAGTGAGCAATGTAAAATACATGCTGTGAGCTAAACTTGAATTCATCATAGGAACTCTTTTCACTGCAGAAACTGGAATCTAAGAGTGAAGCCAATTCTGTTAGACAACTTAAATTTATTTTATAACTTTAAGCTTTCAGACTCTCAGTTCATGTAAAGCATTGCAATTTCATAGATTTTACTGGAGCTACACAGTTTACAGTACCCAAAGATCTCACTTAGAGGCATATCTGATAAAAGCAGCACAGATTTAAAATACTGAGTATACTGGTAAATGACTCTAAGAAAGTTATCAGTAATTCACTCAGAATATTGAATGCACTCAAACACCACATCTTCCTAGAAAATCCTAGAAGGTTAGAAAGTTTGCCTTTTACCTATTGCCTGTATTTGTATAGAGATGGGCTTGTTGAGATTCATTTCTGAAGGTGGTTCAACCTGCGTCTTATAGATATATCTTGGGTGACCTGCTGTCAAAGTTCGTCTTGTATCCCTTCAAAGGAGATGATGTTCTGAGAATATTATGTGTTTGGTAGCCATTGTTTTGTTACTGTTGTCAGAAGAGCTAATAAAGCTGACAAGTAGGCAGAGCTCAGTCTCTTCAAACAACTGACTGTTGGAACCCTCTCATGTGCCTTGTTCCTGCCCTTTGTCTTGGGTCTGCCCTGACTCCAGCCTATAAGCCACAGTGATCCCTTAGACCACGTGATTAGTCTATTGGCAGCTAAGTAATGCATTATCAGTTCTACCCCTGATAGGTGGAAACAAACAAAGAGGGTTTTTTAGCACTCAGTAACATAAGTAAGAATATGGTGGGACCCAAATCTGGCCTTCAGCACTTGCATATTGCTAGAAGACACGTAAAGAGGCAGCATTAACCAGGCCCTTTTCCAATTAAAATCTATGTAGAAAAAGGAAAACTTTTCTGAATGGAAGATTAGGAAAGTTGTCTGAATTTTTCATTAGTGCCCTGCTCAGAAAAAAAGCAAGGCGCGCTAAGTAAGACTTATAATGAATTACTGAATGAGACTCCATCTGGCTGTTCAAGTGAAGCGTAAGTTTTCATCCCAGACAGATTTCCCAGTGTGGCTGTACCACAAGCCATGCCAGCAAGAGAAGGAACAGCAACAGAATGTGTATTATAATAATANTAAAATAATAATAATAATAGTAATAATAATAATAATAATAATAATAATAATAATAATAATAATAATAATAATAATAATGTGAAAAATATATCTCATGAGAGAATTCGCTGAAGGTATAGGTGTTGAAGTCTCAGCAGACATCCACAGAGTACTGCAGATTTGCCCTGTGAGGATTTTAGCCCTCCTTAGAAAGAATCAGGGCTATGTTATTACTGCTATACATCAGGATTTTATAGTTTAAAAACAGTGGTTTGTACTTGGTAATTTTAACTACAATTTGCTTGGGAGTGAAAAAAAAGGAATAAATTTGTTTACTTTATTGAGGATCAATCTTTGAATCTATAAAATTCCTTTAAAAACTCCCTCAATTTCTTTGTTCATAGGAAAATAATTTGTTATTGATTCTGTTACATCACCATACTTACAATCACCTGGAAGAGAAAAATTAGTGGTAGGATCTCTTGCTGTTTATAGTCTTTTTAACTGACAGTGCAATGCTGCCCCATTCAGTTTTAAAAACATCTGTCTCTTTTTCTTTAATATGTTCTTTTTTCCTTGCACCACATTTGTTTTACAGCTAAATGATTTGACAACAAACCTGCACCACTGGGAGCTTTACTACTAACTTCAATGGGAGCACAACTGGGATCTGTACAGATCTTTATTTTAGCTTGAATAGACTTTAGATGAGGGCCCTTGGTTTCAGGTTAAACTCAGCTGTCGGTCCTAAGTTAAAATGAACTAACGCAACTCCCTCAGGTGAAAAAAAACAGAATTATGTTTCATCCTCACTGTACTCGTGGACAATGCCTAGTTGATACATCTTTGTGTAAGTATTTATTGTAAAAGAAAGTCACAACATTTCAAAAACAACCATTACAGAAACTTGAACTTTCAGTACATCACTTGCCCTGTTGTCAGAACTGTTGTTTCATAAATTATGATGAACTCTAGAACTTCACAGAAGTTGTTCTTTGCATGTCTTGGCAAAGTATGAAGAAAATTCATGTGAGTGCTTTCTTTTTAGAAGGTTCCTTAACCTTTCTGTGCCATAATTCTATTTCTCCTCTTCTGTGGAAAGGAAGGGCGTATTTTGCAATTATCACAAAAGCATCAGGAATGGTCTAAATCTACCTGGATATTCCACCACTTGAGTTCACCAATAAACTTGAAATATAACTTATATGAGGAATTCCAGCATTTTATAAGAAAATGTTTATCATTTCTGGTTGAAAAATGAACCAAAACCTTTTCTTACACAATATAGTCTTCTTTTTCTGCAAAAGTTTCATCATTTTTCCACATGCATACTATACATGCATTAAAAAGAAGAAAAAAATCTAAACTTTCTTGGAGACACAGTTTATACAAATTAAGTTAATTTAAAATTAATCAAGGTAATTAAAGAGCAAAGAGCTCTGAGGTTCATTTAAAAAAGTTTCACTAACATCCTAGGAATGGGGACATTATAGGCATTCAGCTCTTAAGAATTTTCTCTCTCCCTGTCTCAGAATAGAGAATACCTGAGCATAATCAACAGGTACAGTCAATCTGATTTTAACTCTCTTAAAAGACCAAATGTAAGGAGATAGTCATATATAGCTCTCCACTACAGTATTACATAGAAAATTTAAGTCAATCTTTATGGTTATTGAGATATGTACAATTTGTTTATTAGGTTTTATAATTTTTATCTTTCTAGAAATATTATGACTTCTTACATTTGTATTTTACAGCATGACAACTCAGTTTCATTTGATTTCATGTTCTTGTGCAGAATAATCCCTGAATTGTTTTTCAGGGGACTCTCAGTATTTCTAACAAGCTGGAGCTTGATAGAGTTAAAAACAGAATAACCAACTTGAAAAATCAGATCTTGACTGCAAAAATCCAGTTCAATTTGCAGCATCTGGAAAGAAAATCAAAACCTTCCTGGGAAGAATTATCACAGCCATAATGAGTGCAAGAGCAAAGCATGATGCATAGTAAGACGTGTTTTGGTCTTCTGTCATTGAGCATTATCTTCACTTCAAAGATAATGTGTAAGTAACAGTATCATTTTCCACATATCACTAACCTTCAGAAAGTGTACATATGATTTTCCCTGACGGTCTGGCTACTGGAATCTCTAGTAACAGAGACAATGAAATACAAGACATGGCAAGTTTCTGTCTAAAATCTATTGGGACCAAAACTTAAAAGTTGCTTCATAAATGCTGCCACGGTTCATATCTGTTTCTTTCAAAGGCAGCACTGCAGGGCTCAACATTAGCCTCTCATTCATTTTCATTAGGATCTATCAGGTAAAGGACATTTTGACTGGACTGCTGCTGGTGTTTAATGTATGACCAAGATGCCATCTTTCTGGGCAGAGAAAATTCGGTTCAGCTTTCAAATCCACTAAGGACTCTCTAAAGTGAACTTCACATTCGTGTTATTTTTCTGGTTTTGTTTAGATGATCACAGATACTGTGAATCACTTTCTATTGTTATGGATAATTCAAAACAATCAAATTCCTATGTCCTAAAACTTCAAATCCATGCCTTCTACCTGAAGATAACACACAGAAAATTAATATCAAGATCTCATCTAATCCCTTTCATTTACTTAGATGAATTAGGACAATCTTCGATTTCCGGAGGTATGCTACAGGCAAAATGTCTGGATGTATGGCAAATAGTAGACAAAATCAGTGACTTATGAATAGTTTCTTTCATTCATTAGTCTACAAGTACCTTAAAAATAATAAAGACAAATACCATTTTTAAAGTTGGAGAAACTAAATTCTGAAGGCAAGTGCTCGGCTCACTGTTACAGTACAGGAGAGGTGCAGGCCTGGAAACAGAAATCAGAGCTGGACTTCAGTAATTTCCTGGAACTGAAGTAGAAAACATGGCAAGTGTTAAATGTAAAAGGTTGTAAGATATTTGCTTACCCTACTGGTTTGTGCTTAAATTATACAGCAGGAGAGAATATTCCAAATGGTGTTATTTGCATCATAGTTTGTTCATGCATTTTTTAATCTGTGCAGCTTGTTAGATTTGCTTGTTACATCTACTACAAAGTATCCAGCACAGGGACTAATTGCAGCCTCGCACACCACTCCTTTTGCCCTACTTTACCTTTTGACAATCAGCACAGTCCAGGACAGACCTGCTAATCTACTGTGAAGCAAAATAGGAACCTAAATACTAGGTAGCAGGCTAATGAAATAATGAGAAACACAAGAAACTGAGGTGAACTAGAGTAAGTTTCTTCAGGCAATAGCCAGATTTGATCAACAAAAATGATCTCTGAGAAAAGGATTCAAGTCTATGGCTTAATTACTGTTGTGATTTCATGGTAGATTAGGTTAAACATCTATGTGGTATTATATGCTGTATTATCAGAAAAGATCTCCAGGCACCTGTTTCAAATGATACTGACTCCAAAGAAGTGACCTGGGCTATGACAACTGATACACAGTTCAAGCCAGACTACGTAAGATGCTCTCCTGAGGATCTAAATCTTCCAGATTGTTGAAAGTTTATTTCAGATTTCTTTTTAATATGACTCAATCTCAAAATTATTTATAAATGGGTTAATAATTTTGGGATAATTTAGCTTTCATTAGTCCAGAATGTTGTTTCACAAAAGGCCTTGCACAATTATTATTCACACAGATATTAAAAAAATTAAGTTGTTTATGATAAGTAGGAGGCTGGTAAGATATTTACTATGATAGCAGCCTTGAAAAGACTTTCAGATATGTATTTGCTTTGATACAAATCATAGTTTTTGTCCATTGCACTTTCCATGTAAAATGAACCCAGGCATTAAAATAAAATTACAATCCAAAAAAGAAACAATGCCAAACGCTAAAGGTCTTATTATAAATTAATTTGCAGTCCCTAATGACAATTGAAATTGTCTCAACAGGAATCTGAACGAAAGAAACACTTCTAATTGTTAATGCCAAGAGCAAAATTAAATAAGTGCCTGCACAGAGAATGGCATATCAGCTTTGGGATAACTATATTTATCAGGATTTACGTTTTCATGACAGAGATTGTATTTAATATGTAGGTTCCCATCACCATGATGTAGCCCCAGATTGCTGGTCTAGAGAGCATGCTGCAGGATGAAGCTATGAATTTATTAAATAGAATATGTTTTGTGACAAAGTAGATCATCCAATCATGGAAAAGAAGCAAGTACTTGGCTTTAGGCAACAAAACACTGATCCCCAAAGGAATCTTTGCAAGCAGTCAGTTTGCAATAACACAGACTACAAGTTGCTTGTGCAGAATAATCAGCAAGTAGTTGGGAAGAACAAACAAATGGTAGCAATCATTGTCCGCTCATAGGTAATTACCATAAGAAGAAAAAGAGCTAAAGTAATTGAATAAAATGTACATAGATTGTTTACTCAGCTCTATTAGGAGCAAGCAGCACGCTCTCATTAAAACTAAAAGATGAGAAATAAAACATTGTTTAGAGTTGCAGTGAAACAGTGATACTGGTTTCCACAACATTACCTGGCATTTTAAAGAACACTAGCAGGAAACAGAAATTCAAAAGGACTTCATAAATACTTTTGCAAGTTAACCTCGTCTGTATAGATTAGGTACTATGAGTTGAATACAGTTGCCACTGCCAAAGATTTCACTGGAATTCAGGCAACAATTTAGAGTTGAGTTTCACTCCTTCTGAAGTCAAGAGCGGTTTGCTTTTTTCTTTGATAAAACTTAGCAACTGGTACCGGGAAAAGAGATATAAATATTGAAATTCATTTAGAGCTGCAAAGAGCATTCAATGGTAGTTTTTTTAGAGAAAGCCCTTTTGCAGTCATGTTTATTTTTTTTACTGTAATTCTGCTTCTACATTGTTTTAACACTTTTTTTTGGTGTTTATACTTACTTTTTGTGGAACAGGAACTTAATTTTTATCTTCTTTAAAGCAATTTTTCTTGACCCAAATGAATCTTCCCATTTACCTTCCCACAATTTGTCAAGAAGTTCAGGAAGTGTCTTCTACAAAATAAGAAAAATAACAACTGAACAAGTCAACTTCTCTTTACTCAGACAGTGTGTAAAGATTTCTCTTCCCTCAGGGGTTTAAGTAAGTAGGAATTAGAGAAGTGATTGGAAAGCTATAAGACTGCTTTTATTGCTTCACCATTCATTCTGCTGTACAGATTGCCCTCAGTAAAAGTCACAAAGGCCAAGTTTGCAAACTGTAGTTGTTTTATGGATACTACCTATAGTTTACACACAAATGTATAGATGCATGTATATATATATATATATACACACAGACATACCTTTGTTGATATCTGCTTCTGTCTACTTATTTGAGTCTGTCTTTTTCTCCTCTCTGATACAATTCTTACTTTGTCAGAGCATCTTATAGATACGCGTTAATTTGATGACAAAGCTAAATCCAGGTACCAAATAAAAACTTTTCCAGTGTTGGCTAAGATTAAATTTGAACTGCAACTTTGCTTTTCAAGACAGTCTTTATGTATAAGTCACCTACCTTTCTTAATTTTTAAACAACGCACACAATGAAGGCATCCTTAAAACCACTTTTACATTAGTAGATCATTCAACTGAGTCTACAGGGAGAGAACCTTATTTATTATTTACATTTCAGTAACACACATTGTGTAAGGCTCTGTCCTTAGAGACAGACAAACAGGCAGTTTCATTGATTTCCTGCAGCATTCCCAAGTACAGGTCTTCAAAAAACCTCCAAAGGGCTATATGTTTATGTCCAAAATAAAAGAGCAAGGAAATGGTATCTGGCTATATATCTTGATGTTGCAAGCATTACTTAAGCTGTGAAACACATCATGGAGCAGAATTCCCCAAACTGGCTTGAAAATTTAGGTCTAGAATTGGAAATAGCTTAGGTACATCAATTTATCATCCAGGTTAATTAGCCCAAATGAGAGGGAAGCCTAATTAGCTAGGATAGTACTCCATACTGGCTATGCATACCATTCTTGTGGTGATTCCAAGTAGATGATTGCTGCTCACAGTTTTCAGATTTAACCAACTTCTGTTCACAATTAACACTGTCATGGGCTTGGATTTAGTGACTGGGTAAAGAAAAAAGCTTTAATATGTCTGGGGTTTTCTCCTGTTTTTACCATAAATATGTTCTGTAAATTCAGGAAGATTCTTCTCTTTCTTTGCTTGGTTTTACTGCTCAGAATCAGTGTGAGAGACACAGTTAAGGAACATAAACTTGAGAAGTGCCTGAAAAAATCCCACAAATAAGCACTTGATATTGGTGACTGAAGCGTTGCACTAGTTGTGCAGATTTGACAGGACAATGAGATATAAAGGAAAAAGAAATATCCAAGAAGAATCTCCTGACAAGCATGAGGAAAATGAAGGAAGGGACAAGGAAGCTGTTTGTCTGCTCCAAGGCTCAGGAAAACCTATTCTATTAGTGAAGCAGTACTGCACTCAACAGAGCTAGGCTGATTCATATTGGCTTAGGATGTGCTTTTCCAAGGCTGAGACTGCTATGGCTTTCCTTTCGTGGAGGAGAAAGCCAGAAAGGTGAGCTCTCCCTTTTCAGTGGAATTTTTTTTTTTTTTTTTTATTTCAAAGCTAATGTCTCAAAAATCAGAGTTATTTAACATCAGCCTCTCCTCCACTCTTCTCTGACTCTTCTCTGCTACATCATAGCTCTCAAAAGGAAAAAGAGCAAAATGACAGATGAACAGTACGAGTAAAATGGCTTCTGGAGATCAGTTCCATTAATAGTAAGGATGAGAGGACATAGGTTTATGATCTGAAGGTCAGGTCATTGTTTTCTCCAGAGGGACCATTTCCTGGAACATAAACATGTAATTTAAAGTATATTTTGTCAGTAGCATTTTTGGAGCCTGATCCAGCAGAAATAATTGTGGGTTTCTGAGTCGTGTAGCCTTTGGGTTCTCATTAGTGCAATAGGGTTGTAGTTCAGTAGTCATTTGCACTTCTGCTCTGTGTGATCAACCTTTGGCCAGTCATCTAACCCAGCAAGAGGCCAACACACTGCAAACAGACACACGTCCTCTCCTTGCCTCTTGCCATAACTGTATTATGTCAAGTTGCTGCCTGGCTGTTTGAGGAAAATGACCTTACATGAAAATAGGAGTTCTGCTTTCAGTATTCTGATATTATCTCTGATGAAATCTTTATTTATCCTTTATTGTGTATGAAGGTCTTGAAGAAAATTATGTGGTGAAAGGAGAGAAAGCATTTGCTTTGAGGTCTTATCCATTGTATGAGACTAGGGGTGAGAGCGAAAAGAGAAATTAGTACCACAAAGCCCACAAACAGTTGCTAGGAAGAATAAAAAGCCTGTAGCTCTTCCATGTTACTGTTTTCTTCTGTGGGATGCACATTGTCAGCCACATGACTTGGAATTATATTCATCTTCACAGTTCACTTATTCACAGTATAACTGCATTCATTTAACATTCTTCGCAATTGAAAAAAAAAAAAGGAAAAAATCCCTGCCTCCTTCCCCAAGTGAATTTACATCTACATTATTTCTGTGCTTAATCACATTCTTTCAAAGCCTAAAGTATCTGCTGGCCCCCAACACCATGAGCTGTGTATAGAGGGTGCATACACATGCATTTAGACAGACACCCACATGCATATGAAAATATGTATTTACTCATTTGGATATATCTTTGTGCATTAAAACATATTTTTACACTTAAACGCATAAACACAGAATTTCTTATTCCTCGGCATTCAGTTTTAATAAATGACATAAATTATTTTATAAAATTTGTGTCTTTATCAAACTGCAGATATACAGACTGAATTCAGATACAGCATATGTGTATGTATGTATGTGCTTGTATGCATTTGCATGGATATTTGAGTGTGTGTGTGTGCGTATAGACACACAAGAACAGTCTCCATACTCTTCTTAATTTGTGAAGCATGCTTTCCTGTTAAGGCACTATGAACAGCAAATGAAGCAGAAAGCACCCAGTACTCTGCAAGTCAGATGCTGTCTTGAGGCTCCAAGGATTTCTTAATTGAGTAGGGTGAGGTCAGGAGCTAAAATGATTGAGCTGCAATGATGTGTGCAAAAACATTTTTGCTGCTTCAGTTTCCTTTTCTGACATCCAGGAAACATCTCTCAGAGAAAGAAGAGAACCTTTAAAGCATCACCGGTGCAAGAGGATAGGATTTAACACTGAACAGTTGAAAGAATAAAGAACATATCTGATGAGAAAATTTGTGCAAGAGGGCACAGGCAGCATTAGCTTACAATTGTGAAATCAGGATTCTGGGCTTATTTCAGCTCCTGCCTCAAATATGCGGTGTGATGATTTAATCTTTCTTTACTCCTTTATCTTCCAATTAGATTGGCAATGCTTTGTTGCAGGTATTGAACTCTGTACAGCTCCAAATAAAATCAAGACTCAAACCAGTAAGAGGGCAACTGAAAATATTTGTGTATGTGTAGTAGGTATGTAAAACAACAGTCAAATCCATTGATTTGAAGCCTCACATGATTATTAACCTAAAATAAGAAGTAATACAAATTAATTAAGAGTGATTTTACATATGTGAGACAGCAGTATTCTCCTAGGTTTGCATCAGAAAACAAGTGTTTTACTTTTTGTATTCATGTTGATTTTAGTGTCTAAACTATTATGAATATGTTCAGGAACACACATACGTCATGCACCATCATCATCCCTACACCAGCTTTATACTACCGGTTATTTAAATGATCTTTTTTTCCTCAGTTTTCAGGACCTTTTGTAAATATCTTGAGGAAAAAACAATATTAACAGATACTTTCTAAGAATTTAATAGTTAATTTACGTCATAGAATGTGTGCCAGGAGACTATAATGTCTCCATATTTACTCTGTTCTGTCCTTTTTTCCAGTCTTGTACCAGAACTTTTTCTATTGCTACCCCTATGTTTCTGGATTTGTATTTTTTTCATCAGTTATTACCTTTCTGTGTTTTCTATTTATTACTCTTCAGGTCTCCCTTTCATTGTGAGACTGATTCTATGCCTTCCTACAACCTTTCCTATTCCACAATGTCTAGGTCCATATCTATCTACTTCCTCTCTAATCTATTTTTTATTGCCCAAGTCCTATTTCTCCATATCCTTACAATACGATCAATTCCATCTTGATTTTCCTGATATCTCACAATATCTGATTCCTCCTTCACTGCTTGGCCACCAACTGAAATTTGATTGACTGGTTGGGGACAAATAGAACTGAATAAGCTGCTATTTAAATTTCTTCATGACCAGCTTTTTAAAGTGCACCAAAAATTGGAGACCATCAAATTTCAGCACTTGTCAGCAAATTTCAAACTCACTATGTTTAATTGGGTTTGGAAAAATAATCCCACAAATCTTGCCTCCTCTGTATACTGAGACAGTATGTTCACAGCCTCACTCCAATACATTCTGGAGTGCTGAACCCTGGCAGTCAATTTTGAATGTCCCTCTATCACTCTGAATTCCTTCTTGCTCCCATAAATTTTCAATATCATTGAAATCCTGGCATACTAGTTTATTTATAATTAATAGAGAGCACTTAAGTTTTCATTGCAGAACACCAAGGAACCATGGTTTCATGTTATTTGGACACTACCTTGCCAACAAAGATTAGGAATTGAGATTCTGTCAAGCATTGAACTTTTTTACAGGACCTGAGTAACCAGATGATGAAAAGCAGATCTTTCCTCCCAGAGAATAAATCTTTAGAGAATTCTTCAGGCTCTTTGAACACAGAAAAAAATAAAATAAAATCAAGACTTGTACCACACACTATGTTTATACCTAAATAATACAAAGTAGACAGAAGTTAAATATTTAAGATATGACCCAACGAGTGGGGAAAGCAATTTTACATAAACACTGTCAGATTTCAAAGAAGTGTTTTTCAATAAGCCAGAAAATTAATATCTGAGAACACTACTCTGCTGAAATTCCCCTCTTAGATGGGACCTCATCCTTCTGAATTTTTGTTTAAAAATTCCATTGTAAATCAGGCTCTACAAACCTGCTTTTTCTTATAGGCAAAGAATTAATGCCTTATCCTTTATCAGAGGCTTAAGGCAAACAAAGCAGCATAGATAAAACAAAAATGAGTGAGATTCTTTCTCTTCTGTCCTCTGACCTAAACCCCTTTTAAGAACTAGACAGAATAAATAATTGGATTAATTTCATGTAACTTTCTAGTGAGATAAGGCAGAAAGACAAGTAGAAAGGTAAAATTAGTATTACAAAATGGTATTCAATAACACTGTGCCTTTTTTCTCTGGCTCTGGGTCCAATGGAGACCAGACAGCATTTTGAGAAAGAACAAAAAGGTACTGTTAAAAAAGGTGAACTTAATGTTTTAGTCCAAAGAAAGGGTGTGCTTCCCTCATTCTCACAGAGAGTTTGCTACTTTCCCAGGTTTTGTGTCAGCAGAGGGTTGAGTCCATTATTCATCTCAGAAAAGGACGACAACTCCAGTCCTCTAGTCAGATTGATTCCCATGGTCTGTCAGGCTCTCAGGCACTACCCCTCATTGAGTATGTGAATTGACTAAAACACCAGCTGCTTAGTTTGCATGGCATTCCACTGCAACAGAACTTTGCAAGGGAGACTTTGAGAGCTTCAGGCAAATCAGAAAACACAGGTGGCTGCTAATACAAATGTTAAAATGAACACACAGTGTTCAAGTACCCCTTATTTAACTTGAGTTCTAATTTGGTTCATTTCTGTACTTTAAACTAACTTTGGATGTCATGTGGTGCTTTCCATGGTTAATATTTCACATATTACACAAGCTGTCAGAAGAAAGCTGGGGATATTGGCTGGGGATATTTGGAACATTTGGCAGTCAGCAAGCATAGGAGGCAGCTCAGATTTTTGGTATCAGCTTATTAAAGTCATATGTCTTACAAATCAGCACAGAGATTGTTACGCACAATGAGGAAAATGTGCATTCCTAGCTAAGATAGTTAACACCTCATTAGAAGGAAGAGATTACTTGCTTTTCAGGAGGAGATAACATTATTGACTGATTAAAGTAAGAATATTGGAAGATCTGATTTATGAGAGGTTTCAATTCTAAATTTCACTAGAAAAACTTTAACTGTTATCAGATGCCTCATTCACAGTGGGATAAGAAGTCAGTTCAATATAGAGGAACTGCTTAGAGACTTCTCCTTGTAGAATTTTTGTTGGAACTAAATTGAACAAAAAAAATTTAGAGTAGAACCCCTGAGGAGTATTTGAAACATGCTCAAACAGTATTGCATTCTTCTATGAGAACATGTGGAGAACAGGTACATTTTCAGGAGACTCCAAAAAGGCAAAGAATATTGGTCTGTAAAAGGAGAGGCAGGAGAAAGCACAAACCAGGAAATTATAGGTCAGACTTTCAGAGTTCCTAGCAGCATATAGATATAGATAAATCTAGACTAGATATACATATAGGTAGATATAAAAATAATTATATTTTTAAAACTAACAGCAGCAAAAGAAACAAAAAAATAAAAATCTCTTTTTAAGACTCTAAACAATAAAATGGGAAGTAACGGCCAGCACAGATGAAATTTAATCAGACCAATCTGATTAAGTTTTCTGAGAAAAGGTAGCTGGTAGTGTGTGGGGAAGAAGCAGAGAGCATCATAACCGGATTAACAGGTATACTGTTTATACATCTGGAGAACACTCAGACAGAGTAAAACTATAATTTTCAGGACCCAAAAATTTTTGATTGGAATAAACTGTTCCTTGCAGATAGAACAAGAAGAAATGGGCTTAAATGACAGCAAGAAAGATTTAGTTTGGCAAATGGGAGAAATCTATTCAGCTATAGGCATAGCAAAGCACTAATGTACACTGCCAAGGGAGAACGTGCAAACTTCTGCCACTGGAAGTTTTCAAGAACTGGTGAGACAAAAATCTGTCAAGAGTAGTTTAGTCATAGCTGATCTTGCCTTTGGGCAACTAGATGTATTAGATGACCTCTTGGGACTATATTTGCTATGATTCTGTGATTCTCATGTAAACATTACGCTATTGACTCAAATTCAATTAATGTCTGGAAACTTAAATAAACTATTTTAAGAAAAAAAAATAAAATTTACACTTAACACAAAAAAAAGGTTACATGTGAAGGTGTGATGGTTTAAAAGTAAACTGGTGGGAGAATTGAACCCAACTTGAGAGAGTGCAAGTCAGAGTTATTAACTGAAAAGATTACAATAAACACAATGATACAGAAAAATCTGGTTTTAATCCCCCAAGGACAGATGGATAACCCAGCACCCTGGGGACAAGAACAGAACAGTGTTCATTAGCCCTTGTGCTGAGCACCACACAGCCCTTCTGAATGCAAAGTAAAAAGAAAGGAAAAACCTGTTTGTGCAGATTAAAAGTAAACTGGTGGGAGAATTGAACCCAACTTGAGAGAGTGCAAGTCAGAGTTATTAACTGAAAAGATTACAATAAACACAATGATACAGAAAAATCTGGTTTTAATCCCCCAAGGACAGATGGATAACCCAGCACCCTGGGGACAAGAACAGAACAGTGTTCATTAGCCCTTGTGCTGAGCACCACACAGCCCTTCTGAATGCAAAGTAAAAAGAAAGGAAAAACCTGTTTGTGCAGATGATGGTTGCAGTCCTGTTGAAGTAATGATCACAGCCACAGTTTTGTTGAAGTTCTGGTCCTCCTCTGGATCTGATGAGTGGTACCAGAAGTCCCAAAACCTGAAGTTATATATGCTCAAGTTCAGATGGGAATGCCCAGTACCTCCCCCAGGGCAGGAAGTTTCACAGTGGGTGATTTATACTGGGAGAAATATGTAGTGTCCTAGCTCAAATGGTTTAGTATCTGGAAAACTGGCTAGAAGTAAATATTCAAGCTAAATCATTTGTGTACTGGCAGTCCTCCAAAGTAAATCCAACCTACCCTCAATGTTCTGAACAACCATTAGGTTTGCCTGCAGGATAGGAGAAGATATCCAGAAAGGCTACCTAGGGTGCAGCACTGGCAAGGACAGCATGACAGTAGTATGGCTCCTCATACAGGCTTGGCCAAGCCAGTTGCTCAGTCTTAGGGGCTGAGCTTGCTTTAGGAAGGACATTTCTAAGAGCATGAGAAGTCTTAAGAAAGACTGCAAAAGCCTCGTATTCTACAAAACAAATGTTGTTAGCTGACACTGAACACTGAACCGTGAGGATCTCCTCCATCACTCTCTGCTCCAAAGCTGTGATTTAATCCTCCTTACTTAAAGCACTTACCTGAGGCAAATAGAATAAAGTTTAGGTATCTTAATCTCTATTTTCCAACTCAGTATGACTGAAAGATTCAGAAAATTGAAGTTACACTCCCTTTTGACTACAAAGAGAGCTTAGGCGGGACAAGTCCCTCATTCAAGCACATCATTTAAGTCTCATCGGGTAGGAGTGTTGAGGGTAAAGTTCTGGGCCCAGGTTATCTGCGTAAATCAAGAGAGATGAATTAGGACTAAGTCCACAGCTCTTCATTCATCATCCAGGATAACTTTGCAGTGTGCAGATCAACTGGATATTCATCAGAAGATTAGAAAGACTCTTATAACAATATACCCTCAAAACCACTCTCTTGTTTCCCTGATCTTAGAAATGTGTGGTAGGAGTTCTCTGTAGCAAGCATATGGCTTTCAAAAATATTAAGAGTCCTATATATTCACAATGAGATATGAAGGTGCAGGAAGTAGGAAAAATTGAAGGCATTGTCCTGATCTTAATTGTTGGATTGTATTTTCTGCAGGAGTACCTTTCTGTTCAAGACCACTGTACCTATAAGGCTGACCCTATTTTTTTTCCTTTCTTTCAGAAGAAAAACTTGTGTACAGAAGGTGAGTTTTTTCATGTGCACCTCTCAGGGGGGAATTGGGCCCTATTGGATGAAGTACTGAACATTCGAGAAAGCTGCAGCTGCCTTTTGCAAACTCAAGGGGCACATAAAGATCAGATTGTGTTTGTGTACTCAGTAAACTGAACACTACCTGAACTGAAACAAACTTCAGAAGCTACTGGTGATCAGGAATCATAATGGCAGATGTCTGAAAAAGAGAGATTATCACAAACTAACTTGTGTGTGTGCACTTATGCACATCTTTGTACAGATAAACAAACATAGAATTATTCACTAGAGCATGTGATATTGTCTAACTGTGTAATAAAGCCAGGTGAATTCAATTTTGGTGGGGAAAAAAATGTATTCTCCATTCTACAACAGTTCAATTGCTGATGGTGACAGCTATTAAGCATTCTAGATTAAATGTACACTGGGGCATTATGGTTGGTCTGTGGGTATTTTGAAACACAATCTAACTATGAAAAAAACAGGCAGAATTTCTAAAAAGCAGCAAAGTGTTCAGGTGGTTGAGCTCACAGCTCATAATAACGTCTGAAGGAATCCAAGATGTGCTGCTCTGAGGCAAGCAAAGTTTCTTAATTTCCAGTGCATCACCAAAGTTAATATAATTGCAAATAGGACTTGTAAGTCTCATCTTCTCTTATGGTCTGTTAATTCCAACATTGCACCTTTAAAGTACAGAGGTAAAATGTGATAATCCTGGTTGGATCCAAAATCTAATTATAACAGTGAAGGAACACAAAATAAAACAAAAGCACCAAATTCCTCATCAGAGAGAACAAGGATGGTGCAACTTCAGGTTTACATCAAGACAGGGACTCAAAAAAAGAAAAATGCTTATGATGATGTCTGCTATGTAGTTTTACACAGCTTGTCAGGCTGCACCTGGAATACTGTCTCAAATTTTGGTCCCCAGAGGTGAAAAAAGATGCAGACAGACTGGAGAGGGTTCAAAGGAGGGCCACAAAGATGATCAAAGGACTGAAGGACATGCCCTGTGAGGAAAGACTGCAGGAGTTAGGTCTTTTCTGCCTGAAGAAAAGGCTCAGTGGGGAACCCATCACAGTATTCCACATTTTAAGGGTGACTACAAAGATGACAAAGGCTCTCTCTTTGCACAGGACCATACAGAAGAAGGCAAAGGACAATGGGTAAGAGCTGCACTGAGGGGAGATTTCTTCTGGACATAAGAAAGGAATTTTTTACAGTGAAAACAACCATTCAGTGGAACCACTGGTCATGGCAGAGTCCCCATCACAGGAGGTTTTCAAGATGCAATGAACAGTGTGCTAGATAATCTCATCTAGGCTTCCTTTCACACAAAATGTTGGACTGGGTGATCTATCAAGGTCTTTTTCAACCTATACTGTTTTAATGAATGATTCTACAAACACAGTGAATGCACAGAGCTGTTTCTTCTCTTTTACTATCTTCATATATTGTTTTTCTTCTTAACAGAAAGTGATTCATAGCATTCTATTAGAAGAGAATTGGCTGTTCCCTCAAACAAATATGCATGACAAATCCTTTCTGGCAGGAGCAAGGCTCACACATGTTGGGTATTCCAGCTTTGACTGCAGGACCTTGTCGTGGGTTTACCAGCCCCCTGCCCCGGGGTTGAAAAAATAGTTGACTCCAGGTAGATTTCCGGAGTAAAGCCAATCACAAGTTCTAGTAATGCCTCTGTGAATGACACATTTAAGAAAACGGAAGAGAAGATGAATTGCACAGAAGAAATTCCAGCCCGGAGGAGAGCGGAGGAGAACAAGAGACGGCAATGTAGCCTCCAAGGTCAGTGTAGCAGGAGCAGGGAGGAGAGGCCTGGGGGGGGCCCTCTCCCCCTCCAGCAGGGGAAAAGACTTAAAAACTAAAACCCCTGCCAGCTGTGGAAGGTTATTTGGACTTGAGGAGACCCTCCTGCAGCTCATGAAGGAGCCTGTGCCAGAGCAGAGGAGTGCATGGAGGAAGCTGTAACTCCGTGGGAAGCCTAAGATGAAACAGAGTCTTGCTGGAGACCTGTGGCCCTTGGAGAGAGAAACCTACGCTGGAGCAAGTGTCCCGGGTAGGACATGTGATCCCAGTGAGGGATTTATGCTGGTGTAATTCATTTGTGACTCTAAGGGACAGCAGATTATGGAAGAACTGTTGTCCGAGGGTGGGCTCACACTGGAGAAGCTCATCCAAGGCTGTCTCCCGTGAGAAGGGACCCCACGAGAAACAGGGCATGGACTCGATGCCATTATCCCCTGTAACAGTGGTGAAGACCCTGGTGCAGCAAGTTGTCCCCTTGCAGTCCATGGAGGACCTCAGAGGGCCCGAGTACCCCCCAGCCTCCGGTCCTGGCCCGGCAGGGAGGAGCAGGGACAGTCCTGAGGTCGACGAGCAGCAGAGAGAAAGTGAGACAGAGATTTCCAGCTACAACGGACCAGAGCTGTCGCCCTAGAGATAATAGAAGAAAATTTTCAAGTGCTGCAAAATTGATTTAGAGGAACTGTAAACCCTGAAAGTAAAGAAAAGACTTTTCTCCTCCTGAACTGATACAGGGGGAGGGATAATTTTGTAAATACATAACATTTTGTTCATAATTTTACCTAGTTAGAATTGTTGTATATATTATTCTTTAGTTTTTATTCGACCAGTAATAAATTTAATATTATTCCCCGACATCAAGTCTCTTTTTTCTGTATAAAACTTCTTTCATCTCATAGCAATTGTGTAAAAGATTTAAAAAAAATTAGCCCAGAGTGAACCCATGACAGACCTTGTGTCTATCTTTTTATTAGCTCTTTGTATGACATCATGTTAGTCTACAGTGATTTTCTGTGTACTGTGGCTTATATATAGATTGCTTACTCTGAAGGACAGGCTCAAAACTTAGACTGCTCAGAGATGCCTGCTCCAAAGTTCTCACCTCTGCTTTGGAGTTGTAGATGTAGTTGGAATCTGAGCCACCATCTCTGCATTTGAATGCAGTGTTCTTTTTTTT
>VXAY01006782.1:65679-88591 GCA_013399855.1 Oxyruncus cristatus | reverse complement strand
TTTTTTTTTTTTTAATAGACAAGTCCTGGAAATGAGCTGCTAACCATTCAACTGTTGAGAATGTAAATAACCAAGCTCTACTTTGAGTCCCGTGGCTCACTCCATTTAGCATGTACTTTGGTGTCCAACTTCAGCTCAAAGTAACATTTTTTCCTACCCTCCAGTTTTGCATAATAGTTCCCAGATGTCAGCAACTGCGAGGGAAGATAGGTTCCCCTTACACAAAATGATTTAATGCTTCATAGCCCACTGCTAAAGAGTAGAGTCCTAAGAAAGAGAAACAACTTGAAGTTTTGGTCTCTATTTCAAAGACTGTACATGCATTTGACATCAAATGTGAAAGATGCTGAAATGGCGTTGAGAGGAGACAACCTCCTGGATTGGTGTTTAGACTTTCCTCCTGGTCTCATATGGAAACATGAATACTTAAGGAAAGAGTTAGATGGGATCTTGGCATGTAAGAACTTTTAGGGTTTAATTCTCAAAGCTCCTCTGCAGCTGAAGTCCAACCTTGGCAGTGTTTTCTTGCTGCTGCTTACCCCTTGCTTGTGAGCAGCATGATTTTAATAAGGTTGAACAGCTAGGCTCCCAGCAAATCCATGCCTAAATTCCTTTGAAGTGTACATGCTAAATTTTCCTCTCACCTTCAGTACAATGGACATTTATAAACTGTATTTGACTATTTACAAAAACTATTGAGAAAAGTGAAAAAGCAAAGACATTTCCCTGATTTCCTCTAGTGGCTTAAGTTTATTAAATCGAACACAGGATGTAAGCATACCTTTTTATACATGTCCTGTTGAAGAGAGGTGCTTTTGACAACTGAAGGCTTTCCTAGACTTATGTAATTTTAAAAAACAAAGGTTTTGATATAAATTTAATAATATACATCTTTCTGGACATAAGCCTTACAGAATATAAATAAATACAATGTGCATCCTAGTTCACCTCTTGCCTTGGAAGAATTTAAGGGCAGGTAGCATTTAGAAATTACTCTGATCAATCTAAATAGACTGAAAATGACTATGAGGAAATTACAAAACAGTGTGTGCAACATTATCTCCTACTTATAGTATGTTATTGAGAAATGCTAAAAAAGATTTTAAACCATTGTAATATATTGATATTAACTAATCCTAAAATAAGTATGGAGTACATTATGCAAGGGAGAAGAAATATGTAGGTATTTACTAGAACAATTGCCATATAATCAATTAATGGAAAATCATAGAGAAACACAAAATACAATGAGGTAAGCAAGTCTACCACTTGGTCATCTTTGCTTTTATTTTTAAATAAAAATACTTTCTTTTGATTCTTTATCCATATCTGAGCCATTTGCTTTCCTTTTTTCCTCCATTTTTCTTTTTCTTGTTCTTGTTGTTGTTTTATATTTCACATCCTGCTCCACAGCACATGGATATTCCCTGAAAGAACTGTAGCCCATGAAGAGCCCATGCTGGAGCATGAAGGACTGCAGCTCACGGGGGATAGGAGGGAGTATGTGGAGAAAGGAGTCACAGAGGCGAGATGTTACAGACTGACTGCAGCCCCTCACTCCTCATCCTCCTGTGCTACTCAGGAAAGTGAAAGTAGAGGAGTCAGAGATAAAGGAATGAAGTTGGACTGAGGAAGGGCATGGAGTTGGCTTTTGTTCTTGTCTGTTTTTCAGTTTTTGCCTGTTCTTGTCTGTTTCTTGCCATCCAACTCTAAATTAATTGGAAATTAATTAATTTAATTTTCCACAGATTTAATCTGTTTTGCCCATGACAGCAACTTCCTAAGTGACCTCCTCATCTTTATCTTGACCCAGCAGCTTTTTCATCGTATTTTCTCCTCATGTCCTGTTGCAGAAGGGGAGTGAGAGAGCAATTGGGTGGGCATCTGGCAGCTGGCCAAGGTCCGTCACTACAGATTCTTTCATTCTGTGGAGCATAGAGAAAAATTGAAATATGGATTTTTATCTATCAGTCAAGTAATGTTCTGTGTTTGAAATACTTTTTTCAGCGTGAAACCTAATGCATGTTTCTCTCATTCAGACTGAAAGACAAGGTCTGTGGGAAAATACTTAAACAAAATTAGCCTGCCCTTTTCTCTAACATACATGAAGTCAAATTATATCCATAATCTGATGTCATACATGTGCACTTCCTTAAAAAGGAAAAAGTTAACATATGTGGATACATTCCTAAAAATAGCAATTTCTCCCAGTTTTGGTAAGAGAGGGTATCTTAGCTCACAGAGCTCAACCCTTTATGTGTACATATTACTGAAGCAGAATGTAAGGCCAGCTTGAAAGACAACAAAAAAAATTATTTGAGTAAGAATGGAATATACAGATCTAATTAGGGCAACATTGAAAAACTGACCTCTGGGCCAAATTATTCACAGGAAAAAATCGTACTCCTTTTAAAATACAGTGACAAAGTAATTGCTTCTGATAAGGTAATACTTTGGTCATGACAAAGGTCACATGTATTCTTCTCTTTCCCAAATAGTGACACACAACAGAAAATTATAAAACTCTCCTAATCCAGGCACATCTCTATGTGGACATGATTATTCAAATTGTTTAAGAGGAACATGCAAAAGTGGTGACTTTTTTATAAGATAAAACCAATCAGTGAGCATGCTGCTGCCAGGATGACTCGGGCTTTGGACCCATTTCTCTTTCATTTCAGTTTCAAACTCTTCTGTCTGGAAATGCTAAATGGTCTGTATTCATTAACCAAGGATGGCAGCTCCATAGTAAGCTAACCAAACCATCCAAAGACTCTTATTTTTTCATCTGTAATTTATTTTACTCAGTGCATTGTGTAGCTCATCTATTGAATATACAGGTTTGAACAGTATAAGTTCAAAGTGTGATTTTTTTTTTTTTTTTGGTGTGAATGTCAGAGAATTATGTATCTATTTGTTATTCAGAGGCTTCTCTGAGGATTAACAACTCTGTATTGGCTCCAGTTCATGCTCTTCTGCAGCAATATTTCCTGTCCATTTGGCTTTGGAGGAATATTTTCTTTCACTGTTTTGGCCGTCGTGTAATAGAGAAATCTGCACAGTTCTGCAGGCCAGATTCAGACACAAAAAGCCATGCCCAGTAGCATCTTTTCTCCAGTATAATGTGACTGAGGGGGAAGATCTTTCAAAGTAAATCCATCACCACCTAACACTGACTTATAACATTTTAAAAATTATTTATGTGTAGAAAGTAATATAATGAATTAATGTATTTAGTAGAAAAACAACAGTGATTTTT
Source organism: Oxyruncus cristatus (assembly GCA_013399855.1). Taxonomy (NCBI): domain Eukaryota; kingdom Metazoa; phylum Chordata; class Aves; order Passeriformes; family Cotingidae; genus Oxyruncus; species Oxyruncus cristatus. The sequence goes on along the minus strand of VXAY01006782.1, from coordinate 85,332 downwards.
TTTTTAAAAGAATGTTATAAAAAATGAGAAAACTTTCGCTCTGAAGATTTAAATGCTTTTGTGTCTAGTAATGCCAGAAACAGACAGGTGCAATGATCTTATAATTAAAAGAATACAGAGACAATCATATCTGACAATTTTTGTTTGTTTGTTTTTTTTCCAGAGGTGCTTATTGCAAGGGCCAAGATCTTGAAGAGGCTACTCAGTAGTTGTTAAAAATTTAGGGCCCAGTTATAAACAGAAAGACAGCCAGTGCCGTGACAGAAGGAACTGTGTTACCAAAGATTGTCATGGTTTAGCCCATCCCCCTCAGTTTTAGGGTAGAAGATGGTTAGTTCCAGGTGAAATTCCGGCTAGGTAGCCAATTAGAGACTTCTGTGACGTCTCTACGAATTACATAATTTAACTCAAACCGGAAAAGAAGAGTTGTTGTTGTCGTTGTTGTAGTTGTGTGTGGGGCAGAAGGAACCCGGAGCCATGATGTAAGTGAGGCGGCGAGGCCTCCCCAAGTGGGGGGCCAGAGCCCTCCGCCCCTGGCCTTGGGCCAGGGGCAGGCATGGCACCGAAGCCTCCGGCTGAAGCAGATAGCAGAGTGGAGAAGAAACTCCAAAGAAAAACTGCTCAGCTGAGACAGAAGGAGTTCCAGCCCCGAGAGGAGCGGCAGAAAGCAAGAGATAACAATGCAGCTGCCAAGGTCGGTGGAGAAAGTGCAGAGGTATGGGGGAGTCCTTCCCTCGCCTCTCTCCCTCCAGCAGGGGAAAAGACTTTAAAACTAAACCCCTGCCACCTGTGGAAATGATGTGGAGAGAAGGGACTTTCGTGTGAGTTCTTCCCCCGGAGGCCTGGATAGTCTGGGGAGGGCAGCGATGGCTGGAGGCCAAGACTGGATCACTTGAACTGTTTGCAGCAAGCTGCAGAGGAATTGTAGCTACAGAATGAGAAAGAAGTTGAGTGAATTTCTCCTTTGAGAGGCTGTGTGCCTCTGATGACTTTGGGACTTTGTCCAAAAGATAAGCCTTACACGAAGCCCCCCCGTAGGAGGGGCCTGGTGCGAGCGTGGACCAGGTGTAATGGCGAGTGGGGAGCGGTGGTGAAGTTGGAGTAACCAGCCGCGGCCGAGAGCCAAGATTGGGCGTCTGGCCAGAAGCAGAAAGTCAGGAGAATTCCAGAGGGCAAAAGAGAAGAAGCTACAAGCAGCAAAGCACAGCATCAGGAAGTGTTCTTGGGTGTGGACTGAGCCAAAGAGACCCAGAACCCCTGTGATCCCGGCGAGGGGTGGTGAGTCCGTGAAAACCCCCCTGAAACTCCTCGTGGAAGAAACCTCCATAGAGCCCTGAATCTTGTAGTGACGACATGATAAAAAACCCTCAGCAACTGTAAACAAGCAGCAAGGTGAGAGTAAACTTCTCTGCATTCCAGTGAAGAGAGAAAGGTTCGAGCTACAGAGATATGGAACTGTTACCTTAAAGACTTTTTTTCCTCCCTTCTCTTTCTCCCTCTGAACTGTTTTTGAAGGAGAGAGGAGGAGAGGCATTTGTACATATATAAGTGTGCTATTATAAGAAAACTAGTTAGAGTTGTATGTATATATGTATATATATGTAAGTATTCCCCTTAGTGTCTGTAGTGTAGCAATAAATCTTAGTATTACCCCCATTTCAAAGTAATCTGTTTTGTCTGTGCAAAATCTTCCTACCAATTAGCAAAATTTATGGGTTGATAATACTGTGCAGAAAGCACAGGGGCTAAACCTATGACAAAGATGAAGTAGACAGATAGGTTTTGACTATTTATGTGACATGTGTAAGCAAGTGATCATTTAGGTGGAAAATGTAGTTAAAACCAAAAATATGTGTATATTTTGGTACTCCTGAGGTATTGCTGTTGAAAATATATGGTCCTAATTATAAATTGAAAGGGTATTTTTCAAGGTGAGGAAATTGAAAATATTAAAAGTTGTGTTGTTCTTCTGAAAATGCTTACCAGCAGCACTGCAAATATTTTTAGGAAAAGACGGTATAACAAAATGACTACTTGTGATGTTGCATGGCACAGTGTATGAAATGAGACTAGAGACATTGAATCTTAAATGTAAAGTACATATTCTTATCAGTTACAAATATGTATTCATGAGGAATTTTGCTCTTAGTATACATTTACTGCTTAATAATTTTGTTTATTCCCATGTTTCTGAGAAGCAGAGTAAACTTCTCTTGGATTGATACCATTGCTGCTAATGACCTGAACCATGGGTCTTGTGAAGTCTCAGAATCAATGCTCTTCAAGAAAATTAACAAATATGATATCTTGAAGAGGTAAATGAATGTGTCCATGCTATAAACAGAATCTAGAGAAAAAGGCTGTACCAAATACTCATTTTCAGGTATTTGAACTTGCCCTTCATTCAGAAAAAGAATTTGGGATCTGTATGATGTGCCATAAGAATGTAGACGAGCACGCTCCCTGGTCTTTTTCCATGTAAAAATTTCTCAGATAAAATACATATTTAGGTCTCATCCTTTACACAATATTAGATTTACATTTGTTTTCCAATTGTTCTGTTTGATAGATGAAGGTGAGATAACTCAATTTTCTTGCAAAAAAATGAAACGATCTGATAACATTATAAAGACTAAGCACCCCATTTCAGTGCTTTATAGCCAAGTAGAGAAACACATTAGCTTATTATTAGGGATATTAATTATTTTGTCACTTTGACACAACACAGACCACCTTGTACTTACTCCTATTGATCAAAGTTTTCAGATCATTGGTTTATAGAAGTAAAGAAATCACTAACTACAAAGTTATGTCATCTTTCTTTTCTTTTTTTTTTTGTCTCATATTTCTGTAACTATAAATACCTGAAGATAGTTACCATAATAAGATATATGCAAAGAATATGATTTCACAATCCATTGAGATTCACTTGCCTTCTATAGACCTTTAGATATGACCAAAATGTAAAGCTAAAGTTACTTTTAGATAGACTTAGATACAGCTAAAGACATTTGAAATAAACACTCTGGCTACTGTGTCTTCAGTGGAAATTCTGCATTTCCGTAGAGAATGAAAGCTTCTATCTAAACGCTGTTGGAAATCAGAATCAAACATTTCTTCATTAGATTGTCTCTCTGTTACCAACAAGGAGCAAACGCGATTTCTGAATAGCAAGGAAGATGCTATGGAAAACTGAGCTTGGATTTTGCGTTGATTAACTTAATTATAACGAAGCACACCTGTTGGATCCCAAAATATGATATCTGCAGAGAGGGATTTGAGTGGACTTTACAGAAAGCCGTGGGCTAAGAGAGCTGGGGAAAAAACCTGAGTTTGAGAAACAAATGAGATATTATCAGTGTTGTTTGCCCTGCCCCAGCCCAGAGAGTCCATACCTTGATTTCTTCAAATCTGCAGAGACCTATCGTATTTTATCTCTCCCTTTGTGTTCCCTGAATCCTTGCATCCTGTAAAACCAAATACCTGTCCCCCCTTGTGAAATCCCCTAAGACCAAGTGAATTTTTCCCCATGAGGTAATTGTGAAGACCCCACATTGTTCATATGGGTTTTCCCCTTATGTCATCCCCTGAACCCCCCCTATTTTTAACAAATTGTAATAGTTACAATACCTTGTTGAATATGTAGACTCCCTGTTGAATATGTAGTCCCGCTGTTGAATATGTAGACCCTAAACCCTTTAAATATGAACTTGCAAGACCAATAAACCATTCCAGTTTCTTGCCTCTGCTGGGATTGCTTAGTTTTCAACTTGCTACACACACCAAGTAGAAAAGTAATCTTTTTGTTTGGACAAATCTTGAAAGAATAATGGAAATTATTGGCATTGACTTTCAAAGATCCGTCAATTTTACTCCAAGTAAGGCAGAAATGTATTGAGGAAAGAATTCTAGACCTAACTAAGCAAATGACTCCTTCAGTAAGAGAGAAAGAATAAATAGGAAGTCTATGAGGACTGTAAAAATGGGATTTTCAAAGAAAACTTCAGTGAAGCATTAGATCTTGTGAAGGATGTTTTAACAAATAAAAACTACTTCATCCATATAAAGAGGAAAAGAGCAAGAAAAACAAAAGTGGGGTCAATATTCAGTGGGGATAGATGTGAGATTAAAAGTGACCTGGGAATTGCCCTCAAATAAGTAAGCATTTTTGTCCCAGTCATCAGTAGAATAAAGATGTCTGGTACAGTTTGTCCCATAGAGATCGTACCCACTCACACAAAACCCCTAAGTAAGAAAAAAAATGTGGTAATTATAACACAGTTGCTTATTCAAATTTATAACTATTTTTAGTAACACATTAAGCTAATTTAAATTCAAGCAAATTCAGTTTCACCCGTTGTTAATAGCCTAGGATTACTGTAGCTGTTGAGAATTCATATATCCCCTGGTTCTTTTCTTGGTGTTAAGAATCTCCAAATTCACCCTATTTCTTTTCGCGTGGATTATACTTCACTTTTAAATCAGTGAAAGTATTAATCAGGTTTTCCAACTGAATGAGTTTGAATTCCTTTTTTTCCAGGCCCTTAAAAGTCAAGTTAAGAAAAGACCAGTTTGCTAAAAGGGTTATTTGAAACTTTCCTTTTTTCCCTATTGGGTGTGAAAAAGTATATGGGAAGACAGATCCTTCTCTTTTGTGCTCAGTATGTTCAGCAGTATAAAAGCAAAGCCTCCTGAGAGCTATAGCCTACTCTCTCAAGTGTATAACTTCTTTTGCAAAACTACTAACTCATGTTGTAGTAACAGCAAAATATTAATTATTCTTTTATTTATTACAGGGTCTTCAGAAAAAAAGAAACCAAAACAAAAAACCTCAACAAATCTAACACAGAGAGGTGATTATAGCACAGCAGATGATATGATAAGCAAAGACAAAACCTTCTATACAGACAGTGTACATGTATGCATACATTTTACATACTCTAGAAGCATCTGGATTTAAGGCTACAGTAGGTCCTTGGTACATTTTTTCACATTTCTTTCAAAAAGGGGCAGTTTAGGTAATAAGAATTTGAATATGGAAATTACAAATGCTAAAATGACCAGTTGCTAATGTTGAAACAAGCCAAAAAACATTTTTACTTTCTGAGTACTTTTTGAATGATTGCAGTTAATCGCCCTTGATAACCCTTTTCATCTCAGTTTGCCAAATACATGACATACTTCAGGTGGGGTTGTTGAACCAGCTACTCACCACAGCTTCCCATGGAGATGATTTCACTTGCTTTACCCAAGCAACTCTTCAGTAACGCCTGCATCACTCAGGAGCTGGTGGAGAGAGGCTCAGCAAGGATGTGAAGAAATAAGATCTGGCACCAGGTGAGATCCCTGACTGAGTCATGCACGCTATTGTCTTACTTGGTCCACTTTTAGCTTTGTTAAAGACTCAGCTCCTCAGAGTTCATTTATTCTGAACTGCTGAATTCTGTGATAACTCACTGACTTCAGTGTAAGTTGAAGGCAGAATTTTAAAGGCTATATGAGAGCAATCCAAGTCCACAGGGCATCATTTAGTGGCATAAATGCATAGGTTTTTTGAGATGACCAGACTTTCTAACACCTCATATCTGAATCCTAAATTCCACCTGGTCTTTCCAAGCTATACTATATTCCCAGAATGCTTTTAAGGTGAAACCTTTCTAGTAGGAGAAACAAATGTCATGACTCTTGTTGTAGAAGCTGCAGTTAATCCAAGTTTTCTTGTACCAAATTTGTGCTTCTTCTACAATACTCTCTTTTATTTACTGCTGGATTGCTGCTTTTAAGCCTTAAAGTAAAAAATTTTTATAGAGCTGTCTAGATGCAGTATTGTTTGTGAAAATTCTTTGGAAACTAAGTACTTATTGTAGTAGTAGTAGTAGTAACAATAATAATAATTATAATAATTATTGTTATTGGGCTTGTAAGATAGGTTGAAAAAAAATCATATCCAGCATATCCAGCATCCATTTGTCTTCTAGGGAAATAGGAAAAGCAGACAGGTGGCATATCTTGTTATGTGATATGATCTTCCCCTAACAGAGAACAGAAAAGATGAAGGTCTGGTAAAGACTGCCCACAAACAAGACAACGTTTTGTGTTTGATTCCCACTTTGCAGAAAGAATCAGCGAGGTTTGGAAGTGCCTGCACACCAGGGATGGAAAGATGTTGAGGCTTTTCATGTCCCCAGAGCCTTAGATCTCACCTAACATTTTAACTCCACCATAATTCTTGTATCCCCCAGAATCTGAAGTCCCCCAGAGGCAGACTGGCATAAGTGTCTGAGGTCTTGTTCCCTGCTAATCAGTGGAAAGCAGATCTTGCTCCCTACTCAGCAATGGGGTGAGGAGAGAGGGGAGTCCCTTGGCTCCCTCCACAGGCAGCTGTTGTCCTGTTTTCACTTCACTGCTGAAACAGGGACAGGGACCGTGGCTCCCTCTAAATTGCAATTCTTGGAGTTAAATGATCATCAGTTCTAAAAATAGAAAGTATCAGTAACGTTCCAGAGCTCCTGGTGTGGAGCAAAATAGGAAGACATAAACCCTGAGAGTTCAGTATGCAATGTAATTTTTAAGAAGAAAAACAGCACTATTTTTAAAAGTCATGGCTGTTTTGCAGGGGAGAGATGAGGGAATAGGGCAAAACTGAGAACAAGAAAGATTGATTTTGCATTTTTTAAAACAATCTGGGTTTGGCACTCCTCCACTGTGCTCTAGAAGACCAAGATGTATTAGTGAAGCTTCCTCTTGAATTTTGTGGCTTTGTATGTAGAGGATGGAATTATAAATGAAAATTGTTTTCCCCACTGTTAACTGTCTGAGTAATGCAAAATAGAAGAACAGCTTTTTCCTCCTGTCTTGGTTGCAAAATCAAAGCCAGGTGATAAGAATTTTCCCTTATGTATCTAGAAAAACTTCTCTAAAAGACAAGACAAATCTGTTGCCTAATGTGCAGTTAATAATTATCTGATAAGATTGCTTTTTTTTCCAGTGCTATTAGTTTGTTTGAACACCGTATTTCAAGAGCCACAGACATTTTTCTATATGTTGACTCATTAGCAGCAAAATGCTCTCTTTAAAAGGCCTTTGACAAAAGCCCAAAAATCCAAAATTGGTTATCTACAGACAGCGAAAGCAGATAATTAAGAGGGAATACGGATATGTCAAAGTACATATTTGGTGGCTATGATAGATCTTAAAAAACAACTAAAAATATGATTAGAGAGGAGGAAACCATTTTGGATAAGAAAGATCAAAAATAAATCTGGTAATTTGAAAAACTCTCAAGTTTGTATTTTATCCTTTTTTCTGAGTAGAGAATAGAAGAAAATAGAGAGAATTCTTTATTTGTATTTCTTATGAAAAATTCCATAAGGTTTCTTTTAGTCTTTACATTCTAATAAACACCAAAAATAATCTAGGAAGCAATCAGATTTAAAACAAACAAACAAACAAGACAAAGAAAAGAATTTAAGACTTTGCAACCTCATCCTCTGTAATACACAAGAAACTTTGTAGGATTGCTGACCCCACAATTTTCTTGGTTATATTGGTAGATAGGAGAAAAATAAATAAAATTTTCTGATGTCCCTGAAGTATTGTGTCCAGTCTATTTCCAGTCAGAGGCTGAATGCTGGAGATAGCAAAATATATATGACTGCAATGGAATGACTTTTATTTTGGTGTGCAATATCCTCCCTAAAACAAACCCATGTTGGATAATATTTCACATTCATATGTATATTTTTGGAACATTTCTACCAGTCTAACAGGACTGACAATTACAATACTTTTAAGGCCAAGGCTTCTGGGGAAAAAAATAAAGCCAAGACTTCAAAGAAGATGTCAGAAGCCTGTTCAGATACCTGATAGACTTATTGAGGCAAATGTAAACATTTTAGGACAACAATGAGCCATTTAGCATCTGTGTTATATCATTATTCTCTCTTCTGAAGCTTCAGATTAGTATAAAATCTAATCTTTAGATAAGCTTTATGAAATAAACTGTTATTTGAAGAGCAAGTCTCAACAGCATAATGAAATGAATTCCTCTGTTTTTTTACTTGTCTGTGTTTATACATTGCAGAAGAAAAAGTAAAACAGAATATAAAAATAAATACCATTTTGTAAACCAAAAAGATTTCATTGTTTCTTTTTTCATTCTTGTATGGTTAAAGATAGACTGGGAAGAGACATTTTAAAAAGTATGTTTAATGTGCAATGAATCTTGCCAATACAGTATATTCAGCTTTGAAAAGTCCATGCCGTACTTGGAGCTTTGAGAGCTTTGCATAACTCTGTATAGTCATCACAACATATATGAATGAGTTTTTAATTAAATTGGTAACAGCATCTGTCATGGAATCAAACACAACAGAACTTTTAAGCCAACTTATGATCACATTCATCCCTTAGAAGGCAAAGAAAACAAGCATCTTCTCAGCCCTAAATAAACATGTGTCCACTCCAAAATTTTTGCTTTTGGGGTGAAAAAATTAAATATTTTTCTACTACAATGTAGCTGAGCAAACATCTCCAAAAGTAGGATTTCTGCAAGGTAACTTGCCTTTTACACTGAATAATTGATCTACCTGTCAAAGTACAGAAGTGAAACCTGTATGCCAAACTGTTGGGAAATGCATGTCTAATTTTATACCTGTCCTATACCAGGTAAAATATGGCAGGTGCAGTACATATGACCCAAAGGCATATCCACATAAACCCATAACTGCATAGTACACAAGTGCTTATGAAAATATTATCACCTCTGAAACCATTCTGCTGGCACTCGTGCCTTTTAAATGAAAATATGGCACAGAACGGTCATTTTATCTCTTGTGTTCCCATAGTTTATAACACGGCTGTTCTACTGGCTGATGGAGAAAGAAGCTGTGATTAAATACTGTCAGAGACTGAGGGTTAATGATTTAAATATTCTAAGATCACCAAAAGACTTTTGCAAAATGAAAAAAAGCAGCTGTTCACCCAGCAAAGCTCACCCCCTCCTGGAATACTGCTAGAGGATCAGATAAGTAGATGCCATTGTCCAGCTATCCTGGGTGCAGATGCCTGCCTGAGGAAGGGAAGAGGCTAAGAAGAGGCAAGTCCTGAAAGGTGGGAATCATGCCCTTTACATGAACTCTATGCATCTAGCCTGGGCTATACATCTGAAGCGTTGGACCGTGATGGACCATGACTGAAGCACAAAATTCTCTTTTGAGATGTCTGAGGCTCGTGGCATGGCCCGTGACGCTATCCGTTGTAAAGCTCCCTGCCCCGGAGAGGTACAAGCGTTCCCACCTGAGCCAGAAGTGTTTAATAACTCATAACATCTTTGAGTTTGGTGGGGGGCTTCCACCAGCCCCAACAGATCAAGAACACCACTTCAACTAACAGACATGGAAGCTGCTACCACCAAGTTTCATCTCCGGACCCCATGGGGAGTGACTATATATATCTTTCCGCCTTATCCTTTCTTTCCCTTTCTCTCCCTTGTACATTTCCTTAAGTGTTATCCTTATGCTTTAATAACAGTGCTAGATTGCTATGCTTTAATATTGCTATGCTTTAATAGTGTCATATTGCTATGTTCTAATGTTCTTTTATTGCTATAGATGCTTTAATATTTCTGTATTGCTATAGAATGATAACACCCAAACCGACAACATACCTGTTTATCTTTTGAAACAAAATCGTTCCAAAATAAACCCAAAATAAAAAAATGTTTGCAAACACCAATTATTCAACATTGTTTCACTCTGATCCACTCCAAGGGATTTACTAATAAGAACCTGGGTTACCCTCCCCTTCTGGGGTGGGTCACAACAGGCACTCAGCAGCAGAACCTGAGCCAGTAGCATTAAACTTTTTTTGCAATATTAACTTTCCAGTAGGAAAGGAGACTGTTTTAGAAATCTAGAAATTTTTAGATTAGAAATTAAGGAAATAATTTAGAAATTTAGGATATCCATTACAGTTGCATGAAAACTTACATCTCTGAAATTGCTTTATTAGTTGCTTTTCTTGGGCTTCATAAGAAACCATGAACATTGCACATCATAGGCTAAAAACTTCATTTCGCATGAAATTAACTAAAAAATATCGGTCTTTGACCACGGAATTTAGCTGAGAAACAGAAATAAGAAGTAGAATTACTTCCTTCTCTAAGTTCTATATAACTACACTATTAAAGTCCATTTGATTTAAGATTGATAGAAATTTTAAATTTAGGGAAAAAACCCTCAAAGTTTCACCTAGTTTTTCTGCTATAGGACTACTTGTATGAAGTAACTCTCATGATAAAATATTAATGTTTCAGATGTGAAGTCTATTTGCAAAGATTAGCTCTGTTCCTAGCAGAGATGGTGATTTGTTCATGTTCACAGTGCTTGTCAGAAAATAGACATATATGAATATTTTAGAGACCAGCCTGCTACAGAACATAGTCCTGTTCCTCTTATTTTAGCCAGAAAACAATGTTTTTGCGTTTTTCTTAAAGTAAAAGGATATTGTAAGACAATTATTTTATTCTTTCTCAACTTTGTTGAAAGCAATGGACTCCCTTCCTAGCCTGCACTGCCAGAAAAAGAGAATTTGAGACTTTAGATATTTGTCATTGACAGGTTATTGTTTAACTAACACTGTAATTCCTAACAAGGGACTGTTCTTTTGTGCTAATTTACACATAATGATGTAAAATCCTACATCCATTAAAGTTAACCTGTATTTTTCCAGCAACTTTGCACACAAATCACTCTTACTATTGCATTGTGTGAGGTGGATGAGCTGTTAGGTGTCAGAATTACACTGTAATGAGGATATCTTGCTTCTTAACCTAACTTCAGTTATGTTGCGACAGAAGTGTAGGCTTTAGGCTAAGTGTTAGAACAATATGAGAGTTTTAATCTGTCTCAGAGTATAAATGCATTGATTCTTGAACACTTGAATAAGATTATAGGACATTTCAATGTCCAGTACAACACTGTATTTGTTGTTAGTGTGTAATGGTAAATTTTGCATCAAACAATGATTATTTTCTGAGAACAGATGTGCAAATCAGATGATCTTTGAAGATGGATTGAGCCCTGGCTTTAATGGTAGCCAACTGTCAAGATCCCAAATTATCTCATTATAAGATCTTTCATCTCTTTTAATTCATTGTAATAAACAACATTTAGGACCACAGAAACAGTGTTGGATTCCATACAAGAAGAGTCCTGATGTCCCTCTCTTGAACAAGCACAGCACTTAGGCAAAATTCACACATTACACTCTTGTAATATTTTACAGTCTTAAACATTTTGCTGTTGAAAAAAAACCCTTTATCCACAACAGAAGATAGTTATTTGTGTTGAAATGCACACAATAAGCCAGATATACTGTGGCTAGTTGTAGAGTTATTCATACATACTGGCCAGACAAGGACCAGTATGATGCTGGTTTGGACACTAATAGCTATGGTCAACCCATTATGTGTTTGCATTTGTGATGATCAACTTGAATACAGAAACAGAATTTCATCTCCAATCACATGCAATTCTTGTTTCTTCTCCTTTGCTCTGCCATTCCCCTCCTCCCTTGTTTCTTTTTAAATGCATAAACATATCTTTTAAAAACATATCTTTTAATTTCTTCTCTTTTGCTTGAGGGTATAAAGAGGTTGAAGTAAACACTGGCTAGATGAAAACATCAGGAAACTACACTATAGTTTGTTCCCTTCCATCACTGCGGAGCAGATACTTGATTATTTTACATGCCAGTTTCCATTAATGTTTCCAGTGCTGTGTCTCTGCCGTTAGTTGCTGGAAATATTCCTTGCAGGTTACTGCTGTTGTGCTTGTGACGCTGCTGACCACGTGGCTCCTGTTTCAGACCAAAGACACATGAAGAAGCAAGCTAAAATTCTGTAAACTTTGACTTGTAGGTTTAACTAGCTTAAGACCACATCCTAAACATTCTCATATCCATAAAGGAATCTGAGGAACAGTAGCTCATGGAAAAATCTAGGCTTGAAGGGATCTCTGGAGATCATCTGCCACAACCTTCTCTTGAAAGTAAGGGCTTATTCAGGGTCTTATGAAATTAAGTCTTGAATACTTGTAGTAGGGAGGTTCCTTCGGACAGCCTGTCCAATTCTCAGTTGTTCCCATTTTGAAGAACTTATTCTTATACACAAACAGAATTTACCCCAAAGCAGCCTGTGCCCGTTTTCTTTTCTCCTGTTGCTATGCATCCTCATAAAGAAGGTATCTCCATCTTCTCTGGAACTGTCTCTTAAATGTTGGAAAACTGCAAAGAAGTCTACTGAGCCTTCTTGTCACACACTTGAATTCTTCAATCTTTCTTTATGTGTCAAGTTTTTAATCCTCTCAGTACCTTGCTGGTCCTCTGCTGGACTCTCTCCAGTTTGTCTCTTTTGAACTGGGGAGATCAAAACTAGATACAGTATTCCAGGTGTGGCCTAACAAGTACCGCTATGGTCAACAGTAATTTTTTCTCCAGGAACAAAATTAGCTAACAAGAATTAATCTTTGGGGGGTTTTTTATTATTTTATTTTTATTTTTATTTATTTTTTTATTTTTTTAATTATTATTTTTAAATATCATTCTATTTTTCGAAACCTGAGGATTAGGGTAGCAACTGATCAGAAATAGTAGATCCATCTGCAAGCAGTAGGCAGTTAAAAATTCTCATTCTTAAAGTAAAGCTTTTACAGTTTTTCTTTCCTTCTTAGTTATAAGTAGTTTAAAAGAGAAAAACTATAGGAGAAAAAAAGAGAAAGCTCTATTTCAAATCAATGCAATAACTGTTGGATGGTAAAATTTATATCTTCTATTTGAAATGAATTTTCAATAGGCTGTTATTCAGCATTTTTTATTTAAATCTGGAGAATAACACCTTGGTCAGAAAAAAGAATTATGTTATACAGATCCTGAAATATATCACTGGAATATACATGTAAAACATACAGTGTGTTTCATTTGTGTGTTCACAGAATACACATATAAATGATGTTGTAAGAAATTTGCATATTGAAAATTTCAGGTGTTTAACTGTTTCTATGCCTGCAGAAATGGTTAATTAGAACGAGCATAATAAATATACATCTAATAAGGTAGTTACTGACCAGCTCACTGCTTTCTCTTATACCTTCCTTAATTTATTCTGGTTTTGTCTCTCCTTTGCTGTTGGCGCCCGTCTTCCACAACCTAAAAACAGAGAAGGAGAACTTGCCATTGAAAAATAGGGAAGAACAACAGGATTTTCTGTTTTCCAGAGCAGCTATAAAAAGGCCTTTACTTCAGAGGGTTTGACATAATATTAATTTGAATGAGCAGGGAAGTGAAATTTGTGCTGTTTATTTAGTTAGGGGTACCCTTCCTAAGCTGAACTACTTGATATTATTTTTTAGATTGGATAAAGACAAGGAAGGAAGCTGAAAAATTAACTCCATATGAAATTCTTTCTTCTTGATATCCTTTGATAGTAAAGTGAGCAGAGTGCTTTGTTATTTTCTCTTTTTTTGCTACCTTGTTAAATAGAGGTTTCTCTATCCAAGCTGCAGTGAGAGGTTAATGTGCATGTTCCTACGCTCCTCTCTTCTACGTTCATTGGTCTTTCAGGTGCTAGGATTCATAAACCATTGGGATGGGTTCTTACCAGTATTTTTGTAAAACAGTCTTGTCTAGAGAAATCTTACCTAGTGGAAAACTACATTGACAATTGTCTCCTAATAATGACCTCCAAGAATTTCCTTCAGCCTTCCTGTTTGCAAAGATGGTATGTTACGTCAAAAGCCCCATTGTTTATCCTGACACTAACAATTTTGGAAAGGTATTTTCTATTGAATATTTTTGGATTGGATTTTCAGTTTTGCTTGCACATCTGTATAAGTGAATGAGATGCCAGAGACCAGTAAGTATTTAGAATTTGAGGAGTTCTCATATTTCTAGCAGATGAGGTTGCATATTTTGGAATGTAATCTGGAATGCACCGTGTGGAAAACATTCAAAGGGGACTGCTACCTGACCTGCAAATAAATAACTTGTATGAATTTAAGCAAGTGCTGTAAGTTTTGCAAAACTCTATTACAGAATTTCCTGATAAAGGAGTGCATTTGCTGAGTACCAAAGCTTTCTGCCTAAGAGGTCTCTTCTGTAATTTTCCTCTATCTGTTACCTAACTGAAAAGATAGAAAACAGAAAACAACATTCGCTGTTAGCTTATTGCTTTGGCTCAGGGATTCTCATATTAGTGTTAACTGCCACTGAGAACAGCAGGTGGTGATTTCCAATGGAAATAGACCAGATAACCCTCATTTACTTACACCCTGTTCAGTCCTTCTAGGGAATATTATAAACTGTAGGCCCTTGCTCATTTGTCCTTGTTTTAGCTGACATTGTCATTCATGACTATACTGTGAGTGTAAATGATGATCTAATGTCACTTCTATAATTACTTGGCACTGTGAATAAATCGTAATCCCCCTGGGTCAATAACTGCTCTCAGTTTGACATTCAATAAACAAGGTTTGGAGAATTGCTGTAGTTTCAATTTTTTTTTCCTTCCTGGTGCTTTCAGTGAATGTTATTCAGGAGTAGTTCAGGACCATTAAGAAAAGACAGGAAACAACTGTACACAGTGGAAACCTGCTGAAGGCATGCCTCTGATTTTCATCACTTACTTACAAAGGCCTCTCACCCATAGGGTCCAATTAATCTCCAGTGAAATTTTTGATAATGACTTCAGGGGGCATGAGACCCCCAGCCCTGGAGGCTGCTCTATGCTCTGTCATAAATCACAGTTTTAAGGGCCCATATTACAAGTATTGTGACTATGCCTGTTGCATTCCTCCTCTATGCCTCAAGATTTTTGCAAGAACTCAACTTTTGTTGCTGTAGCCTTGAATGTGGTTCCACATAATACACTCCAGCTTGGTGGAACCAAGCCTTTCTGTCAAAAAATAAATTGCCTCTATTATGCACAAGAATGACATCTAATAAGGACAAATCAAGAGCTGTTGCAAAACTGTTTTGTGTTGATTTCTGCTCTTCTAACAACCACACAACAGTTCCTGCTCTGTAACTACTCAGGGTCTACTTCTGCACTGACTACCTAAAGGTCCCAGTGATCAGGAGTGTCATCCTCAGTTTTCCTATATCCTTCATCTTTGATGTTACGGAAGCAAAACCTTATTGTACAGCATCATGTCCTAACTATGTGCATGTGCCATTGTCTAAGAAAAACAAAAGCATCTTGTCCTTCTATTTCTGCCAAACCCAAGAAAGACTTTGTTGGGGGGTAAGATTAATCATCAGCCAATTGCAGGCACAGCAGTCACTGCAAGAAATGATTAATAAAATAGGATTATGATGAAGCTGAGAGACAAATGATTAATAAATGTCATATGTGAAGAAATAGGCCAAACCTTCTGTAAGGTGAGAGCTGAAAAAAGTAAATCTGAAGCTGCTTTAGGAACTTAAACTTTCAAAAGAGACTTGCATGATGCAGAAGGTCGGAGTAACCTTGACTTCTGACCTGTATGTCATGTTTTCAACAAAGGAGGGCAGCTGTATGAATGTATGTGAAGAAGAAGTGAAAGGGAGAAAAACTGAAATGTTCCAGCCATTGTGTACAGAATTGAGAGGAACAGCAACAACGTAAGATGGTGGATGTAGTTAGGGCATGCATTTTCATGTCAGAGACTTTTTATTCAGCCCAAAATCAATCTTCCACCATTTTGTAAGGTCAGATGGAGTGTAGAGAGTCTTAAAAGAACCATTTCCTCTTACAAATCTCTTCTATTTATAGTATTTTTATTTACTATTTATTATTATTTTATTTAATATTGAGAGGTATGTTTTGGATACAGCTCCAGAAAACTTTGGAGTCACTGTTGAATGTTGATACTATAAACAGTAATGAGACAGCTGCGTCCCTGCCAGCAAAGTTGTGCCTCACCACTATGAACAAAAACACAAGAATAAATTCACGTTTACCTAATTGAATATCTGTGCCTTGATGAACCAATCCTGTGCCTCTTCTAAAAAGGAATACAAAAGCATATTACATTAAAACACAGTCTACTGGTCCCAGATAGACCACGAACATGCTGAGAAAGAGTTAAAGGTAATATAGCTGGCATAGAGACAAGGGCAGGAAAAGAGAGTTGCTTTTTTGGTATGTGTTGCTAAGCAGCAGAAGCATACCTGTCTTAGTTGTTTTGTAGACAAATGTCCTGGACACTCTAGTAGATACTCACAGGATTTTTAGCAAAAATGCATGTAGTTCTTTTGCCCCAGATACTTCTGAATGCCAACGTGCATTGAAATTGATGGAGATCCTTTCTGCGTACAATTAAGTAGCAGGAGGACAGTAAAAAACTCTTTTGTCACTCTGAGGAATAAAAATTGCAGCCTTAACCACATCATCTGTAATATGTTCCTTAAAGATTTCCCTATAAAAATTCACATAGCTTTAGACTCCTCTTAAACACCATACCCTGTGGCTAGGAACTCAGATTGCCACACAGGAGAAATTCTCTGCAGCATCACAGCACTTACAAAGAAAAAGGAAGAAAAATACTTTGATCTTCTACATATCAGTAAGGAAATCTTTATAGGTGACAAAGTATGGAGGGGAAGTAAAAGCGTAGATGGATTTCATCACTATTTTGTCCCCTTGAACAGTCATGTTAACTTTCTTGATCAGTGTCTTTGTCAGAAACCTTTCACAGCGTTCAAAGACCGACTCAGATGAAAAAGTGCAAAGAGAAAACTGTGAGTGAGCAATGAGGAACTGAGAGGATCCAACACTGGAGAGGAAACAGAAGACCTGTGGCAGAAGGATGAGGAACTGAAAGAAGCAGAGGAGACAGTGCCCTAGAGTACCAGATATCTTCAAAATGGTGCAGATAATTGCATAAATTGATCCAAAATACTATCACATCCAATGCACCACTAGTAATATTCACTCTTTGGGCCACTATGCATGTTTTCTTGAATAGTAAACAATACAAACCATATCTTTAACAACTCATGCTGAACATGTGGAGAATAAAAAGAAATATGGCAAATTTTTGAGGGCTAGAGCATCCATAAACCTAGGGCTAAAGCCCAGAGAGAAGGTAGATGCCCAATCCCTGCTCCGTCAGGTTGGGTGGAGCTCTGAGGAACTTCATCCAGTTGAAGATGTTCCTGCTCAGTGCATGAGGGTTGGACTAAGTGATCCTTAATGACCCTTGGAAGGTCCCTTCAAATCCAACTATTCTGTGATTCTATGATAAACAGCTTGCACTCTCTTTGCATTGTTTTTTTAATTTTTTTTTTTTAATTCCAGGAAAATACTGTTCAATGTTTTTAACACGTTTTAACTTATCAACGTGCTGTTTTTAGCACCATAATAAATCCCTTTGTTGCCTTTCAAAGGTCTTTTAGTATGCTAATAAAAAGTTTTTCAAATATTTTTGTTATCAGACCAATGGGTAGCATACTTCTATATTTGTTTTTCATGGAATGATTGAGTTTAATTTGTTTTATTTGCCTTTTTACATGTAATAAAAATGTTAAAGATACAAAATGGATACAATGTGTACTGGTACATGTTAAAATATTATCCAGGCTTTCCTCTCAAAGAACAGTCAATAATACTGCATATATGACTAATATTTATTATTCTGGCTACACAAACAAAAATATTTTCTTCATAGCACACCACTTAGTGATTTTTTTAAAGCATATCTAAGTCTAACAGCTTGACAGCTGACTCTAATAAATACCCCTATTAACAATCACTCTGTCCATGTCCAGCTGTCATCTCCCTGACAAGGCACCCCTCTAAAGACACTGAAGCATGCAGAAAGGCCAAGTGTATTGGCCTTTATGAGATCTAGGCTACACAAGGTCTTTCCCAAAGAAAGATCTTTCTGCACAAGACCCACACTACAAGATATACTAAGAAAATCTCCTTGGGGCTATGGACTTAACTGGAAGCCAGCAAGCAAGAGTAGGAGCCTAATAGCCAGATTTACACTATACCATATCCAGACATACATAAGGTTTGTAGGTATAGGCTTAGACAGTGGACACTGCCTAAACATACTTCTTTGGGATATCTGCAAATGTGACAGGTTTTTTTGCATGGGGGAAATGGTGTAAATATTCCTTCTGACAAAATATTTGTATCTGATCTACAGCAGTGTGTTAGAAAGCACTTCTTCATGGGCTTGTTCTCGAGGTGGTTCAATGGGGTCCAGAGAAACAGAGTCTAATTTTTCATTCTTGTCCCTACATCTGGTCTCTATAATGTGATCACGACATACTGCAGATCTGTGTTAGACATCACTGTCTTTACAACTCTGGAATACTCTGGATGACTTTAACAATTAAAATTTTAAAAAATTACTTCTGAGTTTTACAATGGCTGTCATTAAGAGACAGGAGAGCAGATGACTGGACAACGTCCTTTGAAAGTAAACAGTGAAACAGCTTGCCTCCTGCACTACACTGAAGGATGCTTGCTCCTGACTACCATGTCGCAATTTAGATGTGCTCAATCCCTGTGCACTAACTGCCCTCCTTTCTCTTTGGTTTTTGTTTTTTTTTTTCTTTTTTTTTCCCTAGGAAGATTATGGCTTTCAGAACAACAAAAAAATCCCACAAACCAAACCAAAAATAAAACAAAAACACTCATGCATGACATTGATTTTTTTCCTCTAATTGTGTGACCATTTCATATCTTCCTCTGATTCCTCCATCCTTCTTTTGCACAATCAAATGCATTGTAAAAAGGTTGCTAAGAGCCTGTGTTTCGTATTCCCTAGTGCTCAATCAAAGCTTGAAACCAGGGATGTGTTGCCAGCTGCATCACTCATTTCTTGCTGTGTGCCTGAAGCCAAGGCTGCTCTAAATGTCTGCAGTAAGCACTGAAGTGGCAGTGAGGAGAGACAGAAACCTGAGATGGAAAACTGTCTGTCTTCAGTCCCGAAATGGCAGACCTTTTCAAGTTTCACATAACTCACAGAAAAACTGGTACCTGTATGGGAATTAAAAAATATGAGAGGGCTGGATATTAAGCATCTTTCCATTGGATTGAAAACCTCAGACCTAGGCCAGGTCTGCTTGGGCCAAAATCTGTCATTATTTAGTAGTTGTTCGGTGATCTGTGTAAACTGAATTGATGGGCTGATTTAGTTTTTGGAGAAAAGTAACTCATTTGTTTAAAGAACATTCTCCACTAGTCTAAGAAGAGATTCCAAATGTTGAAATAAACTAGACAACACTTAATTATTTTTTTTAAGCGATTGGAATTTGGAGAAGTGTCCTTAATTTTCTATATATAAATTTCAGACCATTATCCTCTATGGAAACGTTCATGTTATTTATCAAATTGTCTGATTTGGATATGAAATGTTCTTTGGAATATTGAAAACAAATGTATTGTTTTCCATTGTTATTCTGGTCCATCATTTTTATAGATGGTTAATTTGGGGTTACATATTGATCCCTAACAAAGTAAGAACAGTGCAGACATAGACAGAAAGCTGAGCAGGGTGCCTGAGATTCTGAGAGTTTAAACAGGATTATGTATTTACTCTTTTCCTTTTTTTTTTTTTTCTTTCTTTTTTCTTCTTTCTTCTTTCTTTTTTCTTTTCCCTT
>VXAY01006782.1:0-65214 GCA_013399855.1 Oxyruncus cristatus | reverse complement strand
CCCCCCTCCCCCTTTTTACTGGATGAAATGATCAGTTTCTGCTCCAATGTACAAAAAGCTTTGTACCTTTGGTAAATTACAGCATTTGTCAAAAAACTGTCATGGCTTTAATGATACCCCTGTCTTGAGCCACTTCACTTTGTTTTGCTTGTCTGGAGAAAACTTACACTATGTGCTTGGAAGCACTGTGCTTTTACCTTTCTATATCTAAGAGAGTCTAACTAAACACTTCCAATTACAGTAATTTCAAGCTGCTCTATTCAGGCCATATGGGACCAGAATATTGTGTCTTTGCAGGAGCACATTGCTAATTCTTGCTTGAGTACTATCCCTCCATTGCAGCAAGGCAGATACTGCAATTTCCTCGCACCATGGAATATCATGTTGCTTATATAACTAAAATCCATAATATATCTTTAAGAAAATAATATCATAAAAGAACATTCACAGTTTTTGAAAAGTACCAGATCATGACTGACAACAAGTGCAGTTTTAAGAGCTTATGGCCAGTTTTGGTCAGGAAAAAAAAAAAAAAAAACAAACCCAAACAAGATAGCCATCTGCAACAGCACCATCTGCTGATAAAAATTGTCAGCCTCTGACTGAAAACCATACTGCTCATCATGGGCAGGGTTTACGTACACTTACTTGCAGGAAACTGCCAGTATAAATAGAAAATTTTGCAGTAAAAAGCAGCTCATTCTAGCCTATAATGATTTTATTTTTGTAGAATGGTCAAGAGTTGGCAGGAATTCTTGTTTCTTTTGATAGTACGCTGTGAGCTTTAAAATAGGAATGACTGTTTCCTACTTGTTTTCTATCTGAAATTAAGATTAAATATAAGGAGTTTAAGGTATAGAGAGTGATGTGTGAAATTTGTCTAGAAGAGAATTTGTATCATGTAACTTCTTTGCAGAATATTTTGCCTTAAAATAGAAGATACTTATTATGAAAATAGAGATTAATTCACATTTTGGTTTTACTTTACAGTAATTAAATTAAAAAGATATTTTCATGACTGGGTAAACAAAGACAGAATCAGACTAACTGAGTACAAGGCACGATAGAGAAGAAAATTTTGCTAATGTAAAGAACGAGGTGAAATCTTAGTGTTACAAAACTTCATTATCAGCATCTTTTAAAACAATCAGAGAAGGACTGTTGGTTATCTTTGGATCTATTGCATAGTTCTTCAGATGCTGATAAACTTAAATGAGGCTACCAAACAAAGAATGCTTACATTTCAATAAAGAAAATATAGTATATAAAGAATTTGTAAAGAAAAAAAGCTCCTAAACACAACTCTGGGTGAGCCAATATCAACCACTTCAGTCACCAAGAAGTCTTTCTTCAGGACTCTATTCACTTCTTTGCAACAAAGAATAAAAACTAATATTCAGTTAGCATTGGATCTTCTGCCAATACTCAGACTGCTTGTCTCTAGATTTTATTTTTTTTTTGAAATCTCAGTAAAAGAATTCTCCCAGAAGACTTAAAATAGTTCCCAGCTTGTGTCAGATAAGCTCCAGAACAGTTTCATATTTCCTTACTGAATTTTGGATTCTTCCATAGAAGCAAATCAGAATGGACCTGTGTGATGTGTTTCACGTAAGTATTTGTTCACCAGAAATATGTCTGCCAAAATGGAGGGCTTCAAGAAGTCCTATGCGTGAAGGTGAATTATTCAGCAAGGCTTAGACAAAATGAACAAACTGTTACAGAAATGGTGGAAGATTGTTCCAGAACTTCTGAAGTGTTTGTCTTTCACACACTAGTAACAAAAGACAAGGAAATGAAGGACTAGATACATCAAATCAGTGCCACTCATCAGTGGTACACCACATGAACAGGAAGTTCAACAAGGACAAGTGCAAGGCCCTGAACCTGGGCCAAGACAATCCCAAGCACAAATACTCATTAGGGGACGAATGGATGTAGAACAGCGCTGAGAGATAGAACTAGACGATGTTGCATGATGAGAAGCTCAACATGACCTGGCAACATGTGTTTGCACCACAGAAAACTAGCTGTGTCCTGGCTGCATTAAAAGAGGCATGACCATCAGATCAAGGGAGGTGATTCTGCTCTTCCACTCTGCTCCCATGAGACTCTACCTGGAGTGCTGCATAAGAAGGACTTATACTTGTGGGAGCAAGTCCAGAAGAGTGACGACAACAATATGATAAGAGGAGAGCTGGATAATCCCTCCCATAAAGACAGGCTGAGAGAGCTGGGGCTGTATAGCATGGAAAAGGCTCTGGGGAAGGCCTTCTTAGAGAAGCCTTTGAGTACCTAAAGGGGGTGTACAAGAAAGATGGAGAGGGGCCTTTTACAAGGTCATGTGGTGATTAGACAAGAGGAAGTAGTTTTAAATTGAATGAGAGTAGGTTTGGATTAGATATTAGGAAGAAAGTCTTTTTTTGTGAGAGTGTTGAGGCACTGAAAATAGTTGCCCAGAGATGATGCCCTATCCCTATCACTGGAAGGTTCAATCGGGTGGGGCTTTGAGCAACCTGGTCTAGTGTAAGGTGTCCCTGCCCATGGCAGGAGGGTTGGAACTAGATCACAGAATCACCAAGGCTGGAAGAGAGTTTCATGCTCATGTAGCCTAACTGTCAACCAAGGACCACCATATTCACCCCTAAACTATAACTCCAAGTGCCATATTCAGATGCCTCTTGAACACTTCCAGAAATGGTGATTCCACCACCTCCCTGGGCAACTTATTTTAACCTCTCGTTGAGTGATTTTTTTTTTCTAATATCTAATCTCATCTTGTTCTTTCACTTGAGACATGGCAAAAGGGATGATTGNCCTGGGCAACTTATTTTAACCTCTCGTTGAGTGATTTTTTTTTTTCTAATATCTAATCTCATCTTGCTCTTTCACTTGAGACATGGCAAAAGGGATGATTGTTAAGGTCCCTTTGAACCCAAACTGTTCCATGATTCTATGACAAAGGGTGAGGAAGTGACCTGTAGAAGGTCTCCAAGGAAATCAGTGTCAGAACCAGAACCAGAAGTTTCAGTGTCATACTCAACTTGCTATTAGTTATACTATAACAAAGGTCACCAAATTTCTTCAAGGCTTAAATGTTTCTTTAATATAGTCTATAAGAAAAATATGCTTTATTCTTAGTCCTAAACAACAGTTTGTAAGAAAACCCTAGCAGAAAGCATAGATATATAATGACTTATGTGCCAAGCAGGAACCAGATATTATTCAACAAAAATGTTTCCCTTTTTATTGAAAATTGTTTGAACTCAATGACCATTTCTTCAGAAATTAGGACAGCCAAATACATGGAGGGATTTTCCTTGCATGAAGGTCCTGCAATTTTTGACATCCTTTCATATGTTGGGAACCAGCCTTTATTTACTATTAGACCATGAAGCACATTTCTAGCACTTCACCAAAGTTTTTTACAGACCCCTAACACTAGAGGACTGTTTCATAGACCTTGCCAAAACAGTTTGAAAATAATGTGTACTATTAAAAAATGTCATCCTGGAATTACAACTTTTCTCAGACAGATGCAGTTTTGATCAAAATGTTGGAAGTAAGTATTTTATCTTATCCTTGCCTTCTTTTTCAACATATTCAGGTAGAAATTTTAGTCAAAATGCAAGAAAGACAAACTTGAACAGTCAGAATTGTCATCAAGATTGTAATTTGTGATATCCATGTTCTAGTTTGTGCTGTTACTATTATTCAAGTAGTTCTCTAGCCCAGACAGAACAGAAGGGCCTGTAAAGAAATCCTGTTTCATTTACATCATATTCTTAATCACCAAATAATAAAACCCACTACACTACATGGTCATACAGAGAGGAACAGCTGTAGTAGTACAAGTTGAAGAGACAAGCTGAAGTCTCATTCTGTAGTTAAGCTGTTTACTCAAGTAAATCTGTAGCATCCATCTTCTTCCTCATATTTCTTTCCAAAAAGACATAAGGAAAGTTCATTTAATGAAAATCAGCCAGTGCTACAAACAAAGCATAATTTAGTGCACAGTTATTTTTCCCTTGCCATCTTGATTTTTTACAGTACTAGAATAAAATAGTACTTTCATAAACAGAGGTATGTACATGTAAATTTGATAACACTTTTGGTTCGGTTTTCTCAATTTCCCTCAACAATTCGAAAAGATCTCTCTCTTCTTTCTTAAGTCCTCTATGTAGAGTGAACCTACTGACATCCCTAGTCATTGAATACCAAAAATGCTCTCTGACTTTCCTGAAATAGTGAAGTGACCACTGTTTTAAACAGAAAGATTAATTTAAAAAATGAGGCTAACATGTTTCTCTGTGATTTGTGCTAGGTATATTTTGTAGCATTTGTGCCGTAGATGGATCATTTATAGAGAAAATTATTGAAATAAGTGATGATGTGTATAAGTGGAATTACTTGTGTATCATTTCAGAAAGATACATGAACACAGAAATCTTACAAGCCCTGACATAATACACATGTAAATTTGCTGACATTTTATGTCCAGTTTTCTCCATTTCTTCCAAAATTCCAAAAATATTTCTTGGTCCATATAGCTCTTCTTGCAATGCAAACTAACTTCTAGAAGAAAATAAAGACTAGTGACTCAATGTATAGCTATACTTCATGATACATTCAGACCAGTTTAGAATAAGCCTTAATAGTTTAGACCAATTAGCTATAACACAATATACTATTTATGTTTCCAGACAAACAGACAAGAATGTGTTAAACAGCAGATTAGGAAACATTCTTTTGATATTTCTGTCCTACTCAAAAATAAGTCTTGCCATCAGTAGAAAGAAACACTTTGCTCTTTTATTCAGTGCGGCTGTGTGGTTTATTTTTTGTGACACACATTTCATTTTACATAAACTAGTTACAACACTGCCTGTAGAAGGAATCAATCTCATCATCTGAGAGGGGGCAATTTTTTCATCTCCAGTCTGACAGGAAAGGGTACTGCAAAATGAATTACTGGAGGAAAGATGTGAGGATTACTTCTAAGTACTTGCTGACATGTTCCTCCCAGATATCTTTTGGCATAGTTTCATTTGGAACTGCCTCAAAACTGCCTTTACAGAAAAATGTGTTTACTGGGGACCAATAGTTAGTATAATAGATTTTATCAGAGCAACATGAACCAAATCTACTATTGTTAGTCTCACTAAATACAAAGTCTACTCTGCCTGTAGGTGCTTCATGACTAATGGAATCAGGAGAGTAAAACACTCTTATAAATGAAGGCATTTTAATATGGGATTTTAATCCCTTTTTGTTTGACTGCAGCAAAGAAAGGTCAAGACTGTTAGGTGATTAGGACCTTGAGATGAGGGCATGGGTGATAACTAGAAGTGCCAATGAGGACTCTTCAGTATGAAAAGGAGAACTGCAGGTGGCTGCCAAAATTCCTAAAATCCGTATTCTTCATGTGAACTACATACCACTCCCTATAATATGACTACTTTCTTTGCCCACATTCCAGCTGAAGAAGAGTGTGTTTTTAATTCTGCTATTTTGCACATGAGATCTTCCTCATTATGTGGGTTGCTCCTATGACTGTGTTATAAGAGAGAAAAGCAGCTTTCTTCTTTCATGCATGCATGCACATAAATGTGCAAACATGTACATACATGGGTTTTCTATTATTCATTAAAGCCTCTGCATCCTGTGTGTATGTGAAATGCTCTAGTATAATAGATGAGGGCATTAGGGAAAGTCGTTAAGCTTGATGTCATTTAATAGAAATCTTTATATGTTCCCTTTATATAGTTTTATCTAGTCTATTTCACTAATTCATGAGGGAGAGTTCTGTTGTTAGGGTTACTAACACAGAGCTTGGGAGAGAAGAAATACCCCTGAGTAAAAACCTTATTAACTGCTATTCAGTGAATTTAATTCTTTCTGGAATACTGCCACCAATTATTTTTTGGCATGCTGACTTACACAACTTACACAGTATCTTATACCAACAGTTACCATGTGTACACACCATCAGAATTACCCTAATTGGCTGAGGATTTTGGAAGTTTCAATCTGGCTGGACCTGAGCTTACGTGGACTAGAGAAATGAGAAGGAAAAAACAAAAAACCCAAACCAACTTTATTTCAACATTGTAAGCAGGCACATGCACTCTGTCTGCCCTCTTTGAACTGCAAAGATTTTGTTTCCCTTCTTTCTCTGACGTGTTTTAAGCCTAGAGATTTCTGTTTAATATGAACACTATTTAATTTCGAAGAAATCATGAAATGTTCGTAATGGTCTTGTATTGAATGATCCAACAAAAGCAACATGTATGTAGAAGGACTCAGAGGCATTTTTGTGGACTTTTAGACATGAAGTACTCATTTTACTGGATGAGAAATTGGTTGTATTGTTGTATCCAGAGGGTAATGATCAGAATCCTGCTGGACATCAGTGACAAGTGGTGTCCCTCAGGGCTTCGTCCTGGGACCAGTGTTATTTTATTTCTTAATTAATGATCTAGACAAAGGGATTGAGTGCACATTAGCAAATTGCAGATGATACCAAGCTGAGTAGTGTGGTTGTCACAGCTGAAGTACTGGATGCCATCCAGTGCAACCTGAACAAGCTCGAGAGGTGAGCCCATGGGAATCTCACGAGGTATAATAAGACCAAGTACAAGGTGCTGCACCTGGGTAAGGACAACACCCAGTATCACCACAGGCTCGGGGATGAACAGATGGAGAGCAGCCCTGCTGAGAAGGACATGGGGGTGGTGGACGAGAGACTGGACATGAGCCCGCAACATGTGTGCACAGCCCAGAAAGCCAGTGTGTCCTGGGCTGCATCAAAAGCAGCGTGGCCAGCAAGTCAAGGGAAGTGATTCTGTCCCTCTTCTTCACTCTGGTGAGGCCCCACCTGGAGTACTGCATCCTGGTCTGGGATCCTCTGCACAGGAGAGATAATGACCCGTTGGAGTGAGTCCAGAGGAGGAACATCAGGATAATTAGCGGGATGGAGAACCTCTCCTAAGAGAATTGAGACTGTTTAGCCTAGAGAAGGCTTTAGGTTGACCTTAGCACAGTCTTCCAGTACCTTATGGAACCCTAGAAGGAAGATAAGGGAAAACTATTTAGAGGATTATTTAGTGGTAGGACAAGGGGGAATGGTTTTAAACTGAAAGAGGGTAAGTTTGGATCTGATATTAGGAAGAAAATTCTTTACTGTAAGGGTGGTGAGGCACTGGAAGAGTTTGCTCAGAGAAATTATGGATGCCCCATTGCTGTAAGTGTTCAAGGCCAGGTTGGGTGCAGCTTTGAAAAACCTGGTCTAGTGGAAGGTGTCCCTGCCCATGTCAGGGGCGCTGAAACTAGATGATCTTTGAGGTCCTTTCCAACCCAAACCGTTCTATGATTCTATGATGAATACTATGATTCTATAATGGAGCACCCATGAACCAGTGTTTTCGTGACTCTTTGGAGAGCTAAGACCATTTTTGTTCTGGAGGTGCCACCTTTGTAATAATTTTTAGTCCAGACCAGCTGGGGAACTTGTGAGTCTAGTCAACTCTTCTTTTTCTGACAATAACCAGTTTTGTATAGGGGACAAGCATGTACAATTGAGGACTGACACTGAGAAAGCTTTTCTTTATCCTAAATGTCTAATGACAGTTTATAGCTTGAATTTACATTGACTTTGTGACTTTTCTATTGTAAGCATAGTTATTCTTGTTGTCCATGAATATACAGGCTGATTTGAATCCTATTGAGCCCTGATCTAAAATACAACTTGTGGAATAATTATCTCAAGTTAATGATGA
The DNA here is from genome assembly GCA_013399855.1 of Oxyruncus cristatus. Taxonomy (NCBI): domain Eukaryota; kingdom Metazoa; phylum Chordata; class Aves; order Passeriformes; family Cotingidae; genus Oxyruncus; species Oxyruncus cristatus. Next base: position 57,439 of record VXAY01006782.1, on the reverse strand, counting down.
ACTATGTGTAAATTTATTTCTTTTTTATTAATTTGAAAAGGGTTACCTTTTAGTCCTATGGACTGTTACATATTAGAGAAGATGATTTTATTTACTGTCCCTAAATCATTCACTATTTTGAACACTTGTATACTTTCCTTTTTTTTTGTCTTTTCTGTGATCCTATAAATTTCAAAGTGTTTTTCTGTAAATACTGCTTGGTTGTGCTATATATATATATGTAATTACATATGAGAATGTATAATATGTACATTTAGGTGTAGATGAAATATTAAGATCCATATATCAGTTGCATAACATTATAAAACCAAGATACTAGCTCTATTAAAGACAAAAAAAAAGTCATTAAAATAATTGTCAATTAGTTTTATAAAAAGTTATCATTAGTCTTAATGTCTCATTTCTAAAGAGAAAAAGTTGATGTGAATCTTAGGTCTAAGTGTGTCAAATGATGATTTTAGACAGAATTATATATCATAAATTCTCTCTCAGTTTTCACCAAGACATCCACTGTTTATTATGTAAATTTATTTCAATAATAAATCGAGTTTGTGTTTCTTGTTTCCAGTGCTAAATTTAGGTATCTTTCCTAGGTATGAAGGACACTAACAAAACTAAAACTATAGAGTATTTTATGAAAACATCAATTAACTACAGTTGTTAATTTCAATCGTCAATGAACATGAATGAGAAAAATCTGTGCTTTCTCCATGCTGGATACCACAGAGTGAAATGAAGGTTTCCAAGTAAATTGGATGCAGGTACACAATTTTTACACAAGTGGTGTTTTGTGTAGAAATTTTTTATCTATTACTTGATATTTGGAATACCATGACTCTAAAAAAGAGCACTGAGTAGCAAATGAAGAGAGGAAAAAACCCCCTTGCCTCAAAGTGCTCAGAGACTGAAAGTGCTCATGATCAAAAATCTTTGGTTAAGAAACTGAAAATATTGATGTGCTAAGAGAAAAATAATCATCTCATTCGATCAGCTGAAAGAGAAAGAATTTGAGAGAGGATTCATTGGAAAAAACTCAAAACACTAGAAAACAATATTGTCTAGCAGAAATTTTCTATTTAGACACACAGAGACTACATTCTTCTCAGTGAGAGTTGTCTGCCCATTTCATAGGGCAAAGTTCACCTTCAGCAGTTTAAGCACAGCTCCTAAGTAATGATTTGAAAATTGTGAAAAGCTTACATTATTCCTAGGTTGACAAAAATAACAGACAAGATTCTTTCCTTCCCTCCTTGGCTTTTTTCCATTATACCCATTACTGAAACAAATTGTCCAGTGCTCATTATAAGGATGAGGTTATATCTTGTGTTGGAGTTTTGGGATTAATTTCCTAAGTGAATCAAGAATGTATAACACACTTAAGGCATGCTCCAAAATCCAGTGAAATCAGAGGGGCTATGTAATGAATGTTGCATTACACCCTGTATCTCTTACCAGTTAGGAAGAAAGAGGTGTAGGGTTTCAGCCCCATCATTAAAAGCAGCATCAAATGCCCTACCCATTGAATTATTGCATGCAGAGAATATGAGATAATACATAAGGAGAAAAGAAATCAGAGAACAGAAAATAGTTGCTAATTTTGTGATAGGGACAATAGTATTAATTTTTTCTCTCTATGAGGCTCTCTATACTTGTTAACATTCAAAATAATGAAACATTTTTGAATTAAAGATAAATTAAAAATAAAGCCTTTGGGAACCAAAGTTTTGAATATATATGAAGAGTTGAAAGCCCTATTAAAATATCTACCCTTAGCTAATAATATCTTCTTTACTTTCAGTTTCAGCAAGGAAAAGCTGACTATCCTACAGACAATACTAAAATAAACAGACATCAAATATGAATTCAGTAAACCAACTTGCTAATAGTCAGGAATTTACCTTATGTTCCTAAAAATGAACAAATAATGGTAACAATAACAAATTCTAAGAGGTGGTCTCAGAATGAGCTATCAAAAAGATTCCTAGGAAAACTTGGAAAATGACTATTTGAATAGAGAACTTGAGAACCGAGTCAGAAACTCAAATGCAAGGAAATATTTGTATTCTACTTCTGATGGTTTTCATCCGTGTTTGCACTGACAAAGATAAAGTTCTTAGTGGAAAAACCATGGCTGGTTTGTTGAGCTTGTGTATTTTCTATTTTCAATGTCCCATCTACAAGACAGCAAATAAACAATACATGACACCTACCTTCAGTGTACATGTGAGCCCAGCAATTTATAACAAGAACAAATTTAACTGGAAACTCTGTCAAATGCTTTGGTCAGAACTAAAGCTTACTGAAAGTTACAGATATATTTTTAAGGGAAACAAAAAGAAACTTAAAGTTATCTTCACCTTAAATAGATAGAAATCAAACCTTTGCCCCCCCCCTTTTTTTTTCCAAATTGTACGTATCAGCAGAAAAAAAATAATTTAAAAGACAGAAAATTTATACAGTTAAAGTATTCATGGTTGTGTACAGGTGCATCCATATACATACCTATGAATATATAGAAATTTATTGTCATTTTCTTACTCTCATTAATTTGATAATGAGATAGTCTGGTGTACAAATTCTCATGAGAACTTATGTTTTCCAGTGGCAGAGCGTGGATTCCTACCTTGATGTAAGGTTTGATATACTGGACAAAGTGAAATGCACAAGAGCACACAGTCAAATTCTTCTTTTACTCTTTTAGTTAGGAGGAGTGCAAGGATCCAATCTCAAGGAAATGTTTCAGGTCAAAATCCTGGGTCTACATGGAGAATGTAAAGCTTTGCTAATTCCTGTGATGATCTTTTGCACTTGCATTCAGGGCAGGATTTATGAGAAAATTGCAGAGTCCTTCAAAAGTTGACTTACGTTTTAGTTTTCTATCTTTTGTCATTCTCCCTTAAACAACATAACACTAAAAAAAGACTATCTCTTCCTAATAAACAGATGAAAGGCTTTTTTAGTGGAATGATTGGTTTAAAAATAAACTCAATTCTATATAGAAAGAAAAAATAAAAAGTCTTGAACTCCAGCAGTCTTAATCCATTTCTTCATTTTGCTGTAAATATTGACTTACAAACTTTTGCCATGGACAGTGGTGTTTGGGTGAAGAACAATATTGGCTTCTGGTCTAAAAACCACTGTATTAGGTTTGATTATAGACCTAGATAATCTTAAATGCAAAGTCATGTAATATCTTCTACACTGTCACATTGTGAATATAAACCTGATTGTTTGCTTTCAGTTGTTCTCAGTGTAACCAAAATAGTGAAAGAAAGGGTCACAGAATGGTTGGGGTTAGACTAGACCTCTGGAAATCATCTAGTCCAATTCCCCTGCTAAAGCAGGTTGGCCTCAAGCGTGTTGCACATGCATCCAGGTAGGTTTTGAGTACCTTCAGAGAAGGAGACACCACAACCTATCTGGGTAAATTGTTTCTGTGCTCTGTCACCTTCATAGTAAGTAAGTTCTTCCTCATATTCAAATGGAACTTCCTGTAATTCAGTTTGTGCCTGCTGTTCCTTACCCCGTTAACTGGCACCACTGAAAAGACTCTGGCCCCATTCTCTGGCCACTTGCCCTTAAGATATTTGCATGCATTGATAAGGTCCCCTCTCAGTCTTTTCTCATCCAGGCTAAACAGGCTGAGCTCCCTTTGCTTTCCTTGTAAGACAGATGCTCCAGTCTGTTAATCCTCTTCTTGTGTCTCTGCTGGACCTTCTCCAGAAGTACCTTGTATTTGTGTAGTGGGGAGCCCAGAACTGGACACATGCAGCTTCACTGGAGCTGAGTGGAGTAGCAGGATCACCTGCTTTGATTTGCTGGAAATTCTCTTCCTTATGAACCCCAGGCCTTCTTGGCCACCAGGACACACTGCAAGGCTTATGGAGAGCTTGCTGTCCACCAGGATCCCCAGGTCCTTCTCTACAAACCTGCTTTGCAGTGGGTCAGCCCCAGGCTTTCCTGGTGCATGGGGTTATTCCTTTCCAGGTACAGGGCTCTGCGTTTGCCTTTTTTGTACTTCATTAGGTTCCTCTCTGCCCAACTCTCCAGCCTGCGCAGGTCTCAAAGAATGGCAACACAGCCTGCTGTACCCGACACTCCTTCCAGTTTTTGTCATTAGCAGACTTGATGAGGATGTACTCTGTCCTTTCATCTAGGTCCTTGATGAATAGGATAAACAAGACTGAACCCAGTACTGTCTTCTGGGGAGCAACATTAGCTGCAGGTCTCCAGCTAGACCCTGTGCCACTGATCCCAGACCTCCGAGTTCTGCTGTTGAGCCGGTTCTCAATCCACCTCACCATTCACTCATCCAGCCCACACTCAGGTTACTCTTGAAAATGTTATGGGAGACAACGTCAAAAGCCTTGTTGGAGTCCAGATAGACCACACTCATTTTTCTCTCCTCATCTACCCAGCCAGTCATTTCATCATAGAAGGCAATCAGATTGGTCAAGCATGATTTTCCTTTAGATAATCCATGCTGACCAGTCCTGATTACCTTCTTGTCTTCCATATGCTTAGAGATGACATCCAGCATGAGCTGTTCCATCACCTTTTCAGACTGACTGGTCTGTAGCTCCCTGTGTTTTCCTTCTTGCCTTTTTGAGGACTGGAATGGTGTTGGCTTTCCTACAGTCCTTGGGCATCTCTTCTGTTCTCCTTGAGTTTCTAAGATGATGGTGAGTGCCTTAGCAGTAATATCTGCAGCTTCCTCAATATTTGTGGGTGCATCCTATCAGGGCCCATGGATTTGTGGGTATCAAGTTTACAGAAAAGATCTCGAAACCAACACATCTTGATGAAGGGAAAGCCTTCCTTTCTCGAGACTTTTTTGCCTTCAAGGTCTGGATTCCTGAGGGCTGACCTTAACAGTAAAAACTGAAGCAAAGCATTGCATTTGTCACTGCTCTGGTTGGCCTGGCTTGCTCCCCAATTGGATGTGATGGCGTGGGCATTGACACTTTGAACCCCACCCTCTGACTCCGTCAGTTTAAAGTCCACCTCATGAATTTGTCTGGACTGCTGCCAAAGATTTCTTTGCTTCTTTTAGACAGGCGGATCCTGTCCTTCCATAGTAGGCTGTAGTTATTGAAGAATTTCCCATTGTCATAAAAGCCAAAACCCTCATGACAGCACCAGCCATGAATTCAGAAGTTGCATTTGCATTATACATCTATTTCTGCACCCTTTCTTCTGACTGGTAAAATGGAAGAAAGTTAACTTGGGCATCAGTATTTTTCACTTGCACCCCAGGTCTTTGCAGTCTTCCTTAATTGTGCCCAGGTTCTGGCTTGCAGTGTTATTCGTGCCCAAATGAAAGAGTAGCAGTGGATAGTAGTCTGTGCTCTTGACAAGATGTGGTACTCAGCAATACCGTGGACCTTAGCTCTTGTAAAGCTGCATACCTCTTGTGACTCCCGGTCAGGCAGGCAGATGGGCACTCAGCGACCTTTAACAGAAAGTCACCCACTATGAACACTAGTCTTTTTTTTGTGATATCCACCATATGCTGCTGGTACAATTTCTCCTTGCAGACCTTGCCTGTGGGTGGCTATAGTTGTTAAAGCTTCATATCTGTTTTAGTTTATGATGTTGGAGGGTGGAGACTGAAGCGAAGTCCTGTTTTGATGGGTTACCAGGGACCAAAGTGCCTCATTTTCTCTAATGTCTGCAGAAGCATTTTTCTGAAACCACCTATCTATCTCCATTTCAGCCTCTCTAATACTGCATAGACTGAGAACTGTTTCCTGCACCTGATGTAACAGATCATCAGCCTATGCACACTTTATATAGGTGCTTACCTCTTCTCCAGGAGAAGGACCTGGACACTCATTGCAAATCCTATTGTCTGTACTGAGTTTCCTTTCTTACCAGTTCTGTCTGGGTGGAAGTGTCTGATGTCTCAGGGGCCTTCTCTGTAGAAACATTGGTTTTAACTCTGAGGAGAGCATCCACCGTTATGTCAGACATCTAGAGCACTTCCCTGGGCTGTGAGCCTACAGGCTGGGTGCATGGACATTCTCAAGGGCCCTTCTGCACAGTCTCTTGTTTCCTCTCCATCCCTGTTTGCCCACCCTGGTCACAGCTCTCCTGGTTGCCAGTACTTCCCAGGGTCATTTCAGGCTCCTGAGGTTGCTCCTGGCAAGACCCATGTACAGTCTGACTCCCTCATGAGGGCTTCTGGTTCCCAGCAGAGATCTCTGATCTTAGTTTTCCCTGGCTCCGGGAACACCCCTGTACACTTCAATCTAGTGCTCAGCCAAGGAACTTAGTCTTGCTGCTGCATGCCTCATAGACACACAAGTTATATGTCTGCTTTCTCTGACATTTTGATATGTCGGGCTTGTAAATGCCCTTCTGTATAATCCAGGACATCCTAAAGTCTCACCTGCTTTCAATTACACAAACTTCAGGGGCTGCCTAGAAAGTGGGCACTATCAGAACTCTGTTTCTTCTGAAGGGCTGGGAACCATATAGGAAACGACATGCGGAAAAAAAAGACATAGATGAGTCAAACCCATGAATAAATTCTAGGAAGTTCAAGGGTTAGAAATGTTGCATAGGGTTAAGCAGTATGTCTGCATCTCATATTTTACTTGATAAACACTAAGTTACTACTAAAAATAAAGATTTATAAAGCAGATTTGATGGCTTGATATTAATATAAGCAATCACCAGGACTTGGAAAAATATCAGCTAAAATATTGCCCTTTCCCTTGTCAAAGCAACCAGACTCATGTGGTTTGTCTCCTGGACAAAAAGAAACATAATTTATGGATGAGAATACTCCATAATATTGAACTAGATGGTTGATCTCCCTGACATAAATGCAATTCCTTAGTATAAGGGTATTTATATAGCATTGTATTCACGTTAAAAAAAAAATGCTGCAAAGTACATTTTTTGGAAAATGAGTGTAAACCAGAGTTTAATGTGAAATAAAGTAGAGAAGCAGCATGCAACTTTCATGAAATATTTCTCATCTTGCTGCCTCTATTATCTGGAGCAGTAATCATGTGAAAACTACAGCATATTTTTACCTCATATTTTCTATTTTGCAAAGCAATAATTAGTGGTCCTCTGTGCAATTTTCATTGTGAATGTGCAAATCTTCAAAGACTCCAGCTCTGTTCATTCATAGCTGTGATTCTTTCCATTCTAGGCAAGCTGAATTAATAGACTCAAAAAATACACCTGATCATTTTTTTTTTCTTTTTTTTTTTTTTTTTCTTCTTTCAGGGCTTTGGTTTGTTGGTGGAATTTGTGCTTTTGTGTTTTGTGGGTTTTTTTCTCTGCATGTTCTTAGTTCACTGTCCTACAGTGAACTTGGTAATGTAGTCTGTTCTTTCCTAGCTCTAATATGGTGTCCCTCAGGGGTTGGTACTGGGGCCGATACTGGTCAACATCTTTGTCAGTGGCGTGGGCAGTGGGATCGAGTGCACCCTCAGCAAATCTGCCAACAACACCAAACTCTATGATGCAGTTGACAAGCTGAAGGGAAGGGTTGCCATCCAGCAGGGATGCACAAGGACCTCAACAGGCTTGAGAGATGGTCTGATGCAAACCTCAGGAAGTTCAACAAAGAGAAGTGCAATGTACTACACCTGGGTCAGGGCAATCCCAGACATGCCTACAGGTTGGGCAGAGAAGTGACTGAGAGAAGCCCTGTGGAGAAAGACTTGGGGGTGGTGGTTGGCAAAAAACTCAACCTGAGCCAGCAGTGTGTGCTCACAGCCCAGAAAGCCAGACCTGGGCTGCACTGAAAGGAGTATGACCGGAAAGTTGGAGGAGGTGATTTTCTTCCTCTGCTCTGTTCTTTTGAGGTCCCACCTGAAGTACTGTGTACACTTCTGGTGTCCCCAACATAAGAAGGACATGGAACTGTTGAAGCAAGTCTAGAGGAGGGCCACAACTCTCCATACAGAAATGCACATTTTCTCATTCAATTCTTAATGTCGTAATTCTGGTATCTAGGAGTAGTAATTGTCAGAGAATTATTTCCAAATTAATTTTCAAAATAATCTAGAAGGAATAATTTCTGCTGTGAAGTTGTTTGTTTATGTACATTTTGACATGTTGAGAAAACATAACATCATAAAGACTAATAGCCAATGTATTGTTATTTAAGACAATTTCATGATTCTCTTTTTATAGGTTAGATTTAAAGAGAGTTGGTTGTATTACTAAGGCAATATTTCACAGTGGAAATGAATCCAAAACCAATTTGAAGTGCTTTGGAGTTAAGCCCATCTGGGCATATTTAATTATTGGCATGCCAACATTATTGACTCTCCAATGAAAGGGTAGGTGAGATGGCTGACAGTAGCTTTAAAATATACTTTGGTCATCCATGCAGGTCTAATCTGAATATGCAGTATTAATTCTGCTATTCAATTAGAAATGAGAAGAGCTACTATAGCCACTGCAGAAATATATGTTGTATATTAACTGCAAGATATATTGAAGTTCCTTGAAGAAATTATTTACCTTCGGATGGACCAGAATTGATGTACAATATTCTCCTAAATACAATAAGAACCCCCCCCATAGTTTAACTTTTCTCAGCATATACTGGTTACTATTTCTAACTGTACTTAAATATTAAGTAAGCTGGCTCCATTATACTTGAGCCTGACTTACATTTTATTGATGAGGATTTTACTATAGCTTTTAGGCTTACCCCTAAAAAGAAAGACAAAGATTAATTCACTCCCAAATTAATACGAGAGAGAAGAAACATTCATCATAAAGTTATGTGATTCATTATCAGAAAAATATTTTCCTAGTCTCTTACTGTTAAAGTCTTTCTCATAGTCTGAAGTAAGAGAGTTTTATCCTTTCCAAAATTCTCTCCTTTCTAGACTGGATCTCACACCATTGAAGTCATAAGAAACCCATTCAATCTAATTGGTGCAGGGTCAAAAACAATCCTACCATTACACATTTGTATATTCTTATCCATGTAAATGTTAAATCCTGTTTTCAACCCTGATAAGCTCTTGGCCTTGATGGTACCTTCAGGCAATTAGTTCCCAAAGCTGCTTTTGTGAGAATGTACTTCCTTTTATCAGTCATAAAGTTGTTGCATTTCAATTTTCCCTAATGTCTAGCACTGTGAGAGAAGGTGGACACACCTGTTTTAATTTTTCACTGCACTATAGTAATTTATCCATTTATACCTTTTTCAGTTCCATTTCTTTAGTAAACAGTTCAAACCTGTTTCATAATTCAGGAGACAGAATTATGAGTGTCTTTCTACTGAAAGTAATGCTGAGTGAATTTGTTCTTGTTTAATTGAACATTAGCTATCAGGACTCAAATTCTTGTCTAGTATTACAGTTTTTCTTGATAGTATGTTTAATTTGATTTTAAAATAAATGTTAATTTAACTATTTTGGGAAAGATATTAAATGATTCTGATGTATGGGAAATGTTTTCCACCAGCTAAGCTTCCTAAAATATATGTGAAAAAATTATCAAGAGAAAACAATTCAGAGTATAGAAGCATTCAAATAAATCAGAAGGAATTGTGGACATATTTATACATCTTATGTATTTTAATTGCACTGGCACTTTCATTTTTCTATAATTGCACTTTAATTGCATATATTTTTCTAAATTTAAAAAAGTAGTTAAAGCAGCATTGTACTAGATGAAATAATTTCAGGCACTTACTGCAGCTGTTTTAAACAATCCATGTGTGGAATAATTTCATAGTCTTATATAAGGCATTTAAAAATTGCACTTGAGCAATTCTGCCTGCAATCAGCAACGATCCTATAATATTATTTTTTAGTCATCAAAGAAAGCAAAGCTGAAACCTGTGAACTAAAAAAGCCTATTCCTTTGCCTTCTGGGAAACCTCTAGAGGCTCTGAAGTTTGGAAAATCATTCATCTTAGATACCTCCTTTTCAGTTTAGGAGACTGTTGTGATTTAACCCCAGCTGGCAACTAAGCTTCATTCAGCTCCCACTCACACTCTCCTGGTGGGATGGGGGAGAGAATCATAAGGGTAAAAGTGAGAAAATTCACGGGATGAGAAAAAGACAGTTTAACAGGGGAAGCAAAAGCCATGCGCACAAGCAAAAGAAAACAAGGAATTCATTCACTGCTTCCCTTAGGCAGGAAGGTGTTCAGCCATCCCCAGGAAAGCAGGGCTCCATCACGTGTAACAGTTACTCCGAAAGAGAAACACCATTGCTCTGAACATCCCCCCCTTCCTTCTTCTTTCCCACTTTGCATGCTGAGTGTGACACCATATGGTCTGGAATACCCCTTTGGTCAGTTGGGGTCAGCTGTCTCAGCTGTGTCTCCTCCCAGCTTCCCTTGTACCTCCAACTTCCTTGAGAGCAGAGCCGTGAGAGGAGCAGAAAAGGCTTTGACTCTGTGCAACCCCTGCTCAGCAAAAACAAAAACATCCCTGTGTTACCAGCACTGTTTTCAACACAAATCCAAGCCCAGCCCCATACAATCTACTAGGGAGAAAATTTTCTCTCCCAGACAAAATCAGCACAGAGACTAACTCAAGGAATTTTGCTTACAGATATGGCTCTTACTGTTTATTACTCTTTGATCCATTTTCATATAGTACCTGCCTGAATGTTAAGTCCTTGAAACCAAAATTTATGCCAGGTTTCTGTATGTGAATAGTGCTTTGGATTCTCTCATGAAAACCATCTTACAGCACACTATTTCCTGAAAATGCTGGACTTTGAGTACCACTCACATATGTAATGTGTGTCATGCTTGGCAGTGACTACAGTCAGTTTGTGGAACCCAAGATCACATTCAGTTTAGAAGATTTCAGACTTTGAATTCTACGTAATTGCAATTATCTAGCAGGCTGCTAGACACTGCAGCAATTAATATAGCAATTAATATAATTTTTGTGGCGAGACAACACACTGAAGGTGAAGATTCATTTTGTACAAGACATCAACATATTCTAAAATTATCTTTGAAGGATTTGTTATCGAATTTTAAACTAGAGGCAAAAGTGGTTGTGACAAACAAACTCAAAAAAGTTGAAATTACCAAATAGCATCTCTGCCTGAAATCTATATCTGAAATCTATTTTTTAAATCTTCATTTTTTAAAGTTAAATCTTCATTTTTTAAGTTAAACCGCTCAGTTAATTCCTTTGGAATTTTACTTAAAAGTAAGAAAATTTATTATAGCTCTTCATATTTTATTTTTGTGTTTTCACAGCAAATTTTGCTGCATTTTGCTTTGATGTTTATAGAGACAGCTCATTGTAATAAAGTTTGTGAAACTATTAAGTTTCTCACAACCCAGTGATGTGTACCATTACTGACTGACCCAAAGGTACTGAAAAAAACCCAAACAGACAATTACAGCTGATAAGCATGAAAACTAGAAAGTGAACTGAGAAACATCCCTGATTCAATATATACAAGAGTGAAATTAATTTGCCGTTTTTGCTCTGTTTCTGCCCATGTAAAACTCTCTTTTGGTTTTGATAATGGAAACAGATGGTAAGGCACAGAGCAAATGTTCCAAATACATACATTTTCAAATATGATTTATCTATACATTACCCTTTCCAAGCATATACCAGCAAAAAGTAATGTACAGTTTACTCTAGCTTAATATATAATAAATAATAACAGCAATACCATTTAGAACTTCTATAACACTTTTCATCTGGAAATCTCAAAGCAGCTTACTCAAGGGGGATTGCAGAGTAGCTCTGGCATCAGAGAGCCTTTCAAACTCACACATCATCCATTGATGAGTGTAAAGAACACAAAGTCTGAATAATATGTTCTTCCCATAGGCGAAATTATAGCTAAATCTTGCATTAGTGGTATGTACTGAGCGTGTTTTAGCAACAGTCTAAGGAAATTGCAGCACTAAAGCTATGAAGATAAAACTGAAGACCGAAGGGTTAGCATCCAGACTTCCACCAAAACGCAAAAATTGAGTTCTAGGCCAGTAAAACACGTGTCACAATGCTTTGATATCAGTCACATAGGTATCTCCCCTTCATCGGGAGATGGGAATGGCATTGGGACTTAAATTCTACCCTTTTTGACCGTATGATGTAAAAGAATTAGACAAGGAACAAATCAACAGAATTATTAACTTTACAGGTAATCTGTTTTTATGTGGACAGTCAAAAGAAGAAGAAAAAAGTTGAAAAATATTCAGCAATCTTTCAATAAGAAGTCTTAACAAAACCCCACACTTGTAGCAAAAATATATTATTCTTTTATTAGGAAGACAGTGCTGTTAAAAAGAGAAATCCTCATCTCTACAGTTCTCCTTATTTCTTAATTTTTCTTTCTTCATCTCTTTTCTCAGCCTTTTGCATTAGAATAATTGGACAGGGTGAGTTTAAAGAGAAAATATAGAAGAAAAAGAAAGGAAATTCACAGTGTTGCATACTGATTTTTTTTCTTTTATTGATCTAAAATATTATCTAAAAATTAAAGTTTTTCACTCTTCTAAGTAAAAGTGTCATATAGACCACATAGAACACCTCGTATATTGTTGTGGGTGCCAGTGAAGACAAATAGTAATTTATTATTTCTGACATAAATACTTTTTGAACTTTGCATTTCTGGTGTTTCTGCCTCATGTCGTTTAATGCTCCATTTGATACCTATGTAATTGTCCGATAACAGAAAACAGTCTGCAAAGATTGCCTGCAATTTCATTCTTGTTTCTCTTAAAAAGCAAAACCAGCAAAAAAGCTACATTCTAGCAGCTTATGGCACATTTTTCTATAGTTTTCAGTCGATCTCTCTTTTGAAATACTGCTAGACAGACAGCAAGCTATATATCCATGCTTCTTTGATCTGCTACATTTAATTGGGGATACCAACAAGATCTTTCATGTTTAGAGGCCAGAAATAAGTAAAAAGCAATGTTTCATGTAAAGACTGACAAATTGTCTTTTCTTCTTCTTCTTTTTTCCTTCTTTTTTTTTTTTTTTTCTCTTTGTTGTCTTAAAACTGTCGACTTCTCTCTCAGAGATTTAAAAACTGAGATTAATATGAAAAGCAGAACTGTCATTCCTATAGCAGAGTGACTAGCCTGAATCTCTGCTGTTCTTTCTGGTGGAAGCTAGCAGATGTGCTAGTCTGTATGTGCACTGAACTCACTCCACCTTATATAAATATAAGCAATATATTTTGTGGTTATTGTAAAATGAAATTAATTCCTATTTAAAAATTGCATACAATTGTATACAATGAAATACTTTCTGTGAAAATCAGGTGCTTGAAAAGCTCTGTACACCAAAGATTTCCAAAGAGCCATGCAATGGAAGAGAAGGTTTTTCCTCTGCTAATCATCTGTAGACAATTTTGTATGTTAACATCCTTCTTTATGGTTTGGTTAAGAAGAAAATAAGAAGACACCTTCTTACACAAAGAAAAAAAAAATACGCATTTAGATTTAATTCCATCTAATAAATTAAAATGTTGCCAAACCTTTCAGCATTAGATTATCTTGTATCCTTCAGACTTAAACAAATGCATAAGAGATATTAAAGAACATTGTGTCTATTTAGTTCTTGGTATTGGATCTCCAGGATATTTTATGCAGTGTTACATTTTAAGACCCAAGCAAGTAAAGGAGATTGTGTATATAAAAATTAAATGAATAGTCCCTGTGTGCAGCAGGTGGAACCTTGTCATATATATTGCAACAATTCTCAGCATTTTGCTCTTACTTGAGAGATATTTTAAAGGATTGCTAAAGTGAATGGCATACGTTTAAAGCGAGTTATTGGTTGGCTAGTTAATTAGCAATGTCTATTTTCATTCAAGCTCCAGATATTGCTGTGCAGTCATTTTGGCTGCTCTGGATTGCTCCATTAGCATGTAAATATAAACCAAAGAAATAATTTTTTAGAACATCTTTTTAAAATAACTTAAAGGAACACCAGAAAATTATTTGTAATCTCCTCCTTTGATATGAACTTTTGTTGAACAAGCAAGATAACCAATTTCTGGTAGCAAAGAATTTAACTCTTGGAGCTAAGTGGTGTTGATTAAGCAATTGTTCCTGCTAAAGTAGAAGGCTTCAGTGGTTAAATGGGCTATTTGAAAGTTGACCTTTTTTTATCTAGTAATCATCAAACCTGATTGATGGCTTTTATTTTCAACCTACCTATTGCTAATAGGCTTCTTTGTGTCTGTCTATTTAGAAAGATTGCACCTTTAAAGTAGGTTAATTTAAAAGGTCACCTTATCAAACATTTTGCTATTGACTGTAAGATCTGTAGACAGACAAATATGCTCATTTATGTGTCTGCCTAAATGCTGTCCTGAGATTGCCCATAAACTTTTTTCTGAAACATTGGATTGCATTTAGAAATGTGACAATATTTAAATATATACAATCCTGAATATCTTTGCTCCTAACTTAGTCACATTTACTTCAGGCCATAGAAAGCTGGTGGGATTTGATATAATATCAAGGTAAGATTCTAGACTGACTAAAGTTAAAAAAGTAAATGGATGAAATTTGTCAAAGGTTTAGTGCCTTGCTTTCCACATGGTTTTTATCAACCCATAAATTTTACTAATAAGTAAGAAGAGTTTGCATAGACAGAACAGATCTCCTTGACATGGGGATTAATATTAAAATTTATTACTACACCATAAGAACTAAGGGAATACTTATATACACAAATCTAACTAGTTTTCTTTATAATAACAAACTTACATATTTACAAATACCACCCCTCCTTCTCTTCCTCAAAAGCAGTCCAGAGGAAGAAGGAGGAGGGCAAAAAAAAGTCTTTAACGGTTCCATACCATCACAGCTTAAAAATCTGTCTCTCTCGCCCCATCGGAATGCAAGGGAGTCTGCCTCCCACCTCTAGCTCCTTGTTCACAGCCACTGAGGGTTTACCATGTCGTTATCACGGGGTCTAGGGCTCCATGGAGGTTCCTTCCACGAGGAGTTTCAGGGGGTTCTCTAAGGGTCACCACTGCTCCCTGGGTCACAGGGGTTCTGGGTTTTTTTAATGCTCAGTCCATACCCAGGAACACTCTGCGGTGCTATGCTTCTGCTGCTCCAAGTAGCCTCCTCTTTTCCTTTCTGGAGTTCTTCTGACTTTCTGCTTTTGGCCGGACGCCCAATCTTGGCTCTCGGCCGTGGCTGGTTACTCCAACTTGCCACTGCTCTCCCATTTGTGGTGAAAGGGGTCATCCTGCCATCACACCTGGTCCAAAATTGCACCCGGCCCCGCAGTATCGGGGGCTTAGTGTTAGGCTCAGCTTTGGACAAAGTCCCAAGGTCGTGAGGGGGCTCGGCCCCTCAAAGGAGAGTTCATCGGCTTCTCCACCATTTCATGGCTGCAATTCTTCTGCAGCTTGCTACATACAGGTTACAAGTGATTCAGTTTTGGCCTCAAGCCATCTCTGCCTTCCCCGAGCTAGACCAGGCCTCCGGTGGGGGAGACCCACATGAAAGTTTCTTCACTCCAAATAATCTTCTACAGGTGGCAGGGTTTTAGTTTTTAAGTCTTTTCCCCTGCTGGAGGGGGAGAGGTGGCCCCCCTGGCCTCTCCTCCACCCTCCTGCTACACTGACCTTGGAGGCTACATTGCTATCTCATGTTCTCTGCCAGTCCTCTCCGGGCTGGAATTTCTTCTGTGCCACACAACTACTTTTCCGGTTTGTGTTAAATAAGTAATTCATAGAGACGTAACAAAAATCTTTGATTGGCTACTTAGCCGGAATTTCCGCTAGAGTTAACCATCTTCTACCACAGTACTGAGGGGGAATGGGCTAAACCATGACAAAATTCAATGAAGCAAAATGTTCACTTGCAAATTCAATTTCTAATAAGAAAGCAGAAAAACCACCACTTACAGCTATTTGATATAGCATCAATGAAGTCAACTAGATGAACTATCACTGACTTCAAAACGTCATAGATTAGTTCCAAAAGGATTTCTTTTAACTGTCTGAAGACTCCCCAGCCTTTCAATTTCACGTCAGGCAGAATGCATGCTAAATCTAAATGATTCAAGAAAAAAATAATTGTAATATCTTTCTCTTTTTCTTTCTTTCTTTTCTGGTGTTGGGGTTTGTTTGTTTGTGTTTTTTGTTTTGTTGCTGTTGTTGTTGTTTTGTTTATGGTTTTGTTTTGTGGTAGGATGGAGCTCACTGAATGAATGAAAAAATTAGTGATTTCATGTTACCATGCCTGAACTGCAAGCTTTCTCTAACACTTAAGTAGTGCATGTGGACTAGATTATCAGAAGTGAAAATTGTCTTCCATTTCAGGCTTAAAATGAAAAGCCATTGGGAAACATAATAACCTCTTCAGTTGCTGTTTCTAAGGTTGGAATGCCTGGGAATACTGAGATAAAAATGAAGTACAGCTATTATTACAGCTATTATATATATTACTGGCATGTAAAGATCATCACCTTGTACATGACAGTGGTTTGTCATTATTTAGGACAATAATAGGAGACAAGAAAAATATTTTATGAGTGTATTGCAAATGAAAGACTTGCCCATGATGGATGAATGACAAAGAAATATTAGCTTATACTTGTTTAAAGCTTTTGATGGATTCCAAGTTCTTAAAGGCAGGGAGTTGGTTGTCTGGCTTCCTGCTTATCACAGTACATAGGACCTTCTTGCACTTATCTCGTCTATAGTAATGTAGTAATGCTAAGTTTCAACGAGATATTTGTAGGCAAAATGTGATACAGTCAGATGTATTTCACTCATTGCTAAGGCAAACAGGGAAACAAAACTGTCTGAGAAAACGCTGCCACACTGCATAACAAATTAGCATCAGGTGTGAAGTAATATAGAACTTCATCTGTAATCTAAATATGCAAATTTAATCACTCAAGATTGATTTTTTCTGTTTTTGATAACAGAACTGAAATCTGATTTCTCTGAATAACTTCTTTGAGGATCTTTCAAAACTCTGAAAGCAGGTCAACAGGCTTTGAAAACACAGTCCAGCCTGTTCAATCACAGAAGAAGGCACAGCTGATGTTCCAGAAATATTACCCCTCATATACAATACCTCCATTCTTCCACAGGCACAGTTGATTTATCACCCTGAATTAAATCAGAATTATTTTTATGTTATCAAATCAAGAGTAAAAGTTACAGTATTAAACTAAATTACAATATTAAATGTCCTTATTTTCTGTGTTTCATATTGTTAAGAAGATTAACCTCTTTTATTATTATTGTTATTTTAAATATACAGACAGCTAAAATTTGAGAATAAAACCCAGCACAATGTCCTTGAGCAACGTTTCTTGGGTAATGAAGAGCTCTGGTGCAAATTTTACAGATTTTATTGTAGAAACAAAATTTGGATATCATTAGGTCTTATAGTCAATTTAAGGAAAGACTGAAAACCGCAGTGGTGTAGGAAAAAACCCAAAGCCTCATCTCCCAGCCACCCCAGTTGAGGTTTCAGAAATCACACAGTTTTAACAGTATCAATGTGTCTTGCCAATCTTCCTAAAAACAAAAAAGAGCACATGAGAAATCAATTTATGTGACTGAAAATTTATTCTTATTACTCACTGTAATGTTACACAATACTTGTCATAATATTTTTACATACTTTCATAAGATAGATTTTTATTTTAAAATAGTTTGTGCCATTTATTAGTTCCTAATACCTCTGCTATGGTCAAACTGTTAATTACTTCTGGAGGAAAAACAAATAATCCCAAATTAATTAATCAAATATTAACTGTTGACCACAACTCTTGTCATAATGTTAAAAAAAAAAGGTGACACATTCAGCCATCAAAATGAATGAATTAAAAAACTTTTAGAAATAGTTCTCTCAAACCTCTAAATAGCAATGTAAAACTTATTTGAAAAATCCAAATTTTCTAATAGATCTAGATTATAAGAAACAAGAATTCCCATGTTTTACTTTTAGAGTGATATAAACACTGTATAGTTTACAGAAACCACTTTTCTCAATTGCTCCCTTCATGGCACAATTTGTAATTATAAGTAAATGTTATAAACTTTAAACTGCTGTTAGTGACTGCTGCCAAGAAATGATATCCAGCAATTTAAACAATTCAAAGAGCAGAAAAAGCGCAAGGAAAAGAAGTATATCACAGCATTTTGTCACAGAAATTGGACAGAGAGAGAGAAAAAACAATGACTGGACAGTTCAGTAACTAGAGAGAAAATGATAGAGAGATAATTGTGAGAAAATTAGAGATTGCACAAAAAATTCCTTATCTATTCCCATCGCTTAAATAAATAAATAAATAAATAAATAAATAAATATTCACCAAACCCTGAAAGACTAAAAGTACTTGGTCTGAGCACTTGTAGAACAAAATCTTTTCATGCGTTTTCTTTCTTCTTCAAAGAAACATGACTGGAACAATGATTCCATTTAATGACTTGTTTCAAAATGACACAAATTAACCAAAAAACTATTTCAATAACATTTGAGCTAAAAAGAAAGCTGTAAATACCTTCAAACAATGATACAAGTAAATTTCCATTGTATCTCATTTTAGATGCTGCAGTATTTGTTGATGACACTGTTTCACTGTCTTCATCTTTAAAAGAAAACTTGATATAATCTGAGAATCACCACAAAACCAAAAAAACCAACCCTGCACAACTTGATACTCCAGCCTGGTCTCAGTTTGAAAAATGGATACCTCTTGCATAAAAAATCTTGAATTTATTTTCAAAGACTAGGAACAGACCTTCTATATCTGCTTGGGTTTAGTTTGTTTGTATGTTTTTTTTCTCCCCTACTTAATAGATTGATAGGTGAAATAATGAAAGAGACAACACCAGAAAAAAGCTGAAGCCAAGCAGGCCAGACCAGACGTGCTGCCAGTCTGATCCAGCAGGAAAGCTGTCATGATTAAGGGATTCAGAACTCCTAATGTGATTAGGCTTTTGAGTTCTCGTATTAAATAACACCTATTATCAGATCAGACATCCTTTCTGGAGTATGGTTGGTTGGTTGGTTTTTGCATATGTAGTTTACATCATGTCTTCTTATGTGCTTCTGAAGCGTTAAACATGATGAAACATCCAATTTTTGGTGACGGAATCCAGATGTATCTACTGAAAATTTTGAGCCTTTCTGCTGTAAACTCTAACAAATGAAATCTCCTTTTTTTAGCCTGAGTCTCACTGGCTACTGTGCTGATACAGTGTGTTTAAAGCAGCAGACAGAAATCACTCAATATGTAACGTACAAAGAATGAGCCTGAGAGCCATCTCAAAGGCAATATCTTGATGACCTTTTACAAGAACCTTAGAAAGAAAATTCTTTATCAGCTGTTGCTTGATTGGTAATTTATGTCTCAAACAGCAGGCCACATGTACTGCCAATTTCTTTTGTCCCTCCTCCGCCGCTCTCAGTAACGAGGATGGATTTAAAGAACACAGACAACAACTTCAAGGAATAAGTATATCAGTTTACTACAGTGCAAAATAGTAAAGAATTACAAAAAAGCACTGGCTTACGGAGGGATACACTTAGCAATGCATCTAATCACTACTACAGAGAAAGTTTTATAGTGATTAAGAGAGAGATACGTCACCACTTACATTACCTAGGTAATACAATACCAACATCATCCAGACCGCCCTTCAGCTGGAGATGCCCCTGGTCACAGTGAAGGTCTGGAGAGCTCCTTTCTGGTAACTGGGAAATCCTATGCAGTGTGTCCACCCGCAGGTGAGGCATACATCTTCTCTGTGAGAGGGTCCAGCGTATATAGTGTTAAACAAAGCAGCTTACATCACTCGATTAGTGTGGCAAAACAGTCTGGCTTTATTCTCCCCTTGGTTTTCCCCTTTGGCCTGTCCAGAACCAAAGGCAAAACCAGGGAGTCACTTTGTACTAACTTCTATCAAATGCCCCCCGGCCTTGACTGGTCTCTAAATACAGAACTTATGCTTACATTGATATCTCAAATGTGAACCAGCTGTGACTATGTGAGGCCTACTGTTTTTTATGACCTTGCCTGGAAAGAAAAGGCATATTTATAACACATATAGGCCTTACTAATTATTGATAACGTGCTGTGCTCACAAGTATAAATGTGTATTCTTAAAGCATTACTAAGAATTATATAGTGTCTTGGTTAATAAACAGATATATGGCTACATACAGTACTGGGCTAAATACAATATTAGGTTGGAGAGTTTGTCTTATAGGTCAGCTCTGGCTCAGGGCTGATTCTTCATGCCCCAGTATTACGCCATGATTAAACCGTTAAACCATTATTCCAGAAACTTTTGCAGTTTCAAGAATAGTTCCTAATGTATACATAAATATACATGCACACATACATTTATGCACTTATTCATACTGCAAATACATTTGTTTCTAATATAGTGACAGCTGGCTAGAAAAAAAGAATTTGAAGATGTTGGCATTTACATGCTCTTTTAAAACTTCCTGAAATTTGAAAGAAATGTGAGTAAGTAAACTTTTCTCTTTGTTTCCTTCTCCTATCTGCAACACATACCAGCTGACCAAGGATCGAGCTCTCAGTTGGGATGGGTAGTAGGGGTCTGAAGTTAGGTCATTTGTCCCTTATTACACTAATTCACGTGATTGTGATATCAAAGATTTGGGAGTGCTTCACCTTTTTACCAGAAAGTCTCTCAAGGACTTGAGAAAAGTTCATCAAAAGAAATACTTGAACTTCCTGCTCATACTGTGCTAACCTTTTGTATTTAGTATAATGGAAGTACAACTACAAGAAGAAATTTTAAAATAACTAACCACATACACACCCACCTTGAAATTTGGACCCAATGCACCGTCTGAATGTGCTTCCAATAAAAAAGCTGAAATGGCTTGGGAACAGATCTTCTTAGAAGAAGATCTAGCTGGATGCCGTCTGAAAGATAAGCAGTAATTAAGCCTGAAGGTACAGGTTTCATGAGGAAAGCAGTGTGACATTTTATGATCTGAATTATGCTGGAGATCTTATTGAATTGTCTGATTTCATTGTATGACACATTGCATTACATGATTGTATGAATTAAAATGTATCATTCAAATATCTCTCTACTAGAAAAGTCTGTCATAATAGAATAATACTGCAAGTTGCATACCACTGTGGAATGAGATTATCACAAAGCCTAATTATACATTTGACTAGGTGTTACGGCCATCTTCATGAGCTCAGGTACCAAAAACAACAACATTTAGAGAGTTGTCATAGTGATGCTCACTGCACACATGCTCCCCTCTTGGTTAGATCCCATTAGTTCTTCCCTCTACTGAAGTTATTGACATGTTTAAGGGCTACATGATGCATGAACAAAAGACCTCACATCAATGTTTCTCATTACCCTGTTCTGTCTGGTGGGTAGACTTTTGTGTTGCTTTAAGTTTGAATCCATTTCTGCTTCTGACAAGTGTGATTGTTTATTGCATTACATTAAATTCACTGTGGATGGCTAGGTAGCAAATGGACAAGCTATAAGCTGGAGCCATAGGATTATTGTCAACACTGCAATAAGCTAGTGCTTTATCATCAGAAACCAAAGAGTACTTAAATGATACTAGCTATAGTTATGGTCATAATTTATTGGCCTCAAATGACTACTTATGGTATAGTACCCTGCCTTTTCTTCTCTGAATTTCTGTTTTGCTGTAGTTGGCATTATAAAATCTCAGCTCTGCTCTCTCGTACAAAATCTTTATCTCTGTAATACAAGAGAAGGCAAGAAAAGATATGCGACAGAGATGTGGAAAGGCTAATAATACATTGTGACATTGTGGAGTTTTATATAAGGTCTTTGTGAAAAAAACCCACCAATCTCTTCAGTCAATATTAAATGAATATGCTCAACTTTCCTGACACCTTTTCACTTTTAATGTTTTTATAAAAGCTTTCAGTTAAACAAGCCATTTTATTGCATTTACGTTTCAATTTTACACTTGGAAAGAAAATGATATGGTTTTCCTAAGCATTCCTAAAACTACTCAAGAATTAATTATTTTGACAAAGATGACACTGTTTTCTTTCTCTATTTTTTTGTCTGTGAAAACCCAGCAATATTTACAGGTTTAGAATTATTTTCCCTAGAAAGTTAAGTCTTTCTGAAAAAATAAATTCTCCTTAAAAATTATTTTTTCTTTTCTCAAAAATTAACTGTTCTTTGGGCTCAAGTCAATGCCTAGGTATTAAATAAGGAAAAAGAACCTTAAAGTTAGGCACTGTGAACACGATATGAACTACACAGTTCCGCCTCTGAAAACATTAGGATCTAAGAGTAAAGTTGCTAAAATGGTGTCACAAATGTGTTCTATTTCTGCTGAATTGTTTTCAGTTGCTTTGTCTTGGTCTGCTCTTGGCAACATATACAAGCACCAAAATTTTACATCCATGACACTATCCAAATGTCAACTACAGAATGAGTGAGATCAAGGAATATCTTGGTACTTCACCTGTCATCATTGCCTTCACAGCTACTCAAGATAAACAAGACAATACAATAAAAAGAAGGTGATGAGACCTAAACCTCCCTCATCTCCATTTAAATTAATGCAGCTTGGAGTTTAGCGCAGAAGTAGTTGGTTTTAAAGCTCAGTAGAAAAGGTCTGGGTAGCTTGTTCAGGCTAGTGAAGGATTTATTTCTTTTTAATTCTTTATTCTTAAGTTGTCTTACCAAATTGGTCATGAAGCAGACAGTTGTTAGGTATCTTTATTCCATAGATCCCCAGAGAGTAAGTTATTCCGCTCCTTCTGAGAGGATGACCAGCATTCTTTGTGCCATAGATGAACTGTGACCCATATCACACAACTCACTATGGGGAGCTCTCAGCTTCAGGGTGTCTGTCTGCATGTACAGTGGGAAAAAAAAGTGCTTAATCCACCCACACATCTATGTCTAGCCTATCACTTACCTCAGTGCTCCTCTCAGCTTATCGTGTCATGAGAGCAAAATGTTACTACCACTTATGTCACTATCACCTTTATTAGTTTCTCACATCTATTCATGTTTGGGTATTACATTTTTCATCACAGGAAATTACCTCTTTCTGCCCTCTTTCCTTCTACTGACCCTTGCTGTCCCTAGCTGTCAACAGCTGTCAAACAGAAAAGGTTTAGTTTTCTGAATAGCGGTGTTTAATTTTTCTCATATAGTTGTTTTTATTCCCACACTTGTGTACAGCTTTGGCTACTGCAACTATCATTTAACTTCAGAACAGAGGTGACCATGGTCCCGTAATTATATACTATTGTATTGTTTTCATCAAGGATTTCCTAACTCCATTGTTTTCCTTTTTTTTTTTTTTCTCATGATAACCTTTCCTGGAATTAAAGTTTTCAGGTTTCCAGTTTTATGGATGAGGAGAATCAAGAGCCTTTGAAATTTGACATTCCACCATATTTTCCAGGGTGTCCAGATATATAACATACATATAACCTATATATGTCTCTGAAAATAAACTTGATCGATGCTTCCAGATACCGGAAATTTTGAAAGGGATTACTTTCCCTAGGTAAAGGAAAACAGTGTTTGAATATGACTGGAGGTTGCAAGATCACGCTCTTAGTTTTAACATTCTGTTTTGCATATTTAGAATAAATTACATCCTTGAATAATTGTATAATTTTTAAAGATTTCTACGGAAATGGTATTTTTAAAGTTTTGCGTTAAATTCTAGCCTTACCACAGTCCTATACTCCTATTGGAATATTCCATTAGTGGTGGCAGGGAGAGATTCTAGCCACATTTACAGTTCTAGGCTTTCTGTCAGATAATTTCTGCTTCTTTTCTCAGCTCTCTGGCAGAATTCTGTCAGAAGATTGGTAAAGTAGTGTACTAGGAATCTAAAAATGGTCCCTAGCTCTGTTGCAGATTTAGTGTGTGAGGTTAGAAAGGGCATGTAAGTTTTACATTCTTGGTTTTTCTTTTCCTCAAATCTAAAGTGTCAATTGATTCTAATACGTGATGTTAATGGGACATCACTGTTCCTTTAGATTTTGCATTCCCTGCAACAGAACCTCTTTATTGCTATATGGAATTATTTGGGTATTTTTTTAATACCAATAAATAGTTAACTGCCCCCCCCCCAGCTTTTTCAAGAATCAAAAGAAAGTTTATATTTTCTTATTTAGAGAATTCTACAGAATTAAAGTTCAGCAAAAATCTGTTCTGCTGTCACCCACAGTGTTCCAAGAAGAACAAAAATAGTAATTCTAAAACTAAAACCATTACGAATATTTCATAAAATATTACAGGGAATGGTACACAATTCATTACTGCCAAAGTCTTAAATATCTATTCAAAACACTCTTTTGCCACTTTCCCCCAAGCAAGGACACTGTTATAAGTGTTCAAAAGCTGACTATTAGAGGGCCTTCTGTTCTGATATTGTGGCGGTTCTACTTTAAATGAAAAAATCAGATTAAGGATTCAAATCTAAATTTCTGAAGATCCAAACTGCTCCAAAGAGAGCACTATTGTGCTTTCTCAGCCAAATGCCCCCACACTGATTTTTTATCTACATCAGTGTGTTTCTTTAAAAAGCTATTCCTTAGATGAATATTCATTCTCTGGGGGAAAAAAAAATAAATAATATACTATCATCAAGGAACTTTGCTGTTCAACTAATATAAATTTGTATGCAAAAAGACAATAATCTTCTTCTGCAGAGACTGGGCTTTATGACAGTAAACCTCAGATATAAAAAGTTCACATAGTGTTCTCATGACAACATTTTAATTTAGATAACCAGATGGACCTGAAAAATCATGAATCTTTCTAGAAGAAAGAAAGGCTGGAACAGATGTTCTTGAGAACACCAACTACCAAAGACAGGATGTCATTATTCTTTAATATAATTAAAGATAAAAAGATAAAATGCAGAGTTTCTCATCTTTTGCAAAAATTGTCAAGCCTATGTCATATATGAAGTTAAAGTCATACTCAAAGTAAATGAAAAGGGCCTGAACATTCCCACTTGTAGTACTTTATTAATTTTGTTCTTCACCCTTCTTACCCAATGTTGCCTGACACCTTCCTTACTAAAACTTCCCTTTAAAGTCTTACAGTTTTATAAAACACAGATTACATTATTTAACAAACTCCATCTATAAAGTTGTATGACAGTATAACATATGAAGGCATTGCAAAGAGAATCACAGAATCACAGAATGGCTAGGGTTGGAAATGATCACAGTGGGTCACAGCTGATGAAAATCCATAAGTTTGAAAGCCAAAGCATGTCTGATTACTCCTAATTGGTTCTTCATCTTTCAGTGACCTTAAATAGGTAAACATTCCTAATAAGTTCAATGTGGGACCAGAATTACTACATGAAAAGACAGAAAAAAGGAAAAGCATTTCTAGCTCAACAGCTGTTTCCTGACTACTAAGCTAGCCAAAATCTTAAATTTTACGTACACAATTTCTAGTGAGATAGATTTTCTGCACATTTTCTGCATCTGTCCAAAATATACAGGTTTCTTTGGAATCCAGTAGACTGAGAAGGGAAATAACAGCAAGAAAATTCGTGACAGCTTTTTCTTGTAGTTCTAGAGCTCAAGCATAGGATATATGTTCTGGTGTGTTCTGCTTGGAGGCTGGTGATTACATGTCCAAGATGAAAAGCTCTTCTGCATTATGAACCTTTTAGTTACAAATGAGCATTTTTTGATGCGTATTAAACTTGACAAGTTAACTCCTGGGTGAATTGCTTACAAAGGGAGCTGCTTAAGACTATTAAAATATATAGAGTGAAATCCTAGGTGCTAAGTAGAGTTAACATTATTCCAAAGTGTATTTCTTTTTAAAGTGTCTGGTTTAGCTTAAGTTTCTCTCTTTAATCATGTATACTGCCCCAGGCTGCCAAAAAGGCAGCCATCAGCATTGCTTAGTGAAGGCAGCTTAGTGCTGTCAGCCACCTTATCTCCCCTGCTGCACGGGCGATAGCTTTTATCTGTGAGTATAAACATTAAAATGGAACCATAATCCTACCTTAGTCCTACACAAGATTTCCAGCTGTTTCTCAGATATGAAGAAACTCCTCCTATTACAGAAAGGAATATGTGTCTCTGTGCTTCTTTGTATGTATGTGTGTTTGGACAGTAAAAATCATGATGAGCAGGAAGCTGGAAAAAGAAATTCTACCATAGGAACTTTTTCAAAAATAGCTAGCTAAGCCAAGGAGTCAGTCTTATAACAATCTCAATCTAACATATGGAATGTAATTTGAAATACCTAAGTATACTAATAATGTGGCACCGTGGTATAGTGAATTTTAAAACTTTATTCTTTTTGATGTAGCATTCTTTTTTTTTTCCCAGACTTTTCCCGCACATTACCTCAGACCATCAGTTTAAATATGGAAATAAAAGACAGCAAAGAAACTAGTATAAGGTATCCTAAAAGTAAGTTTATAAAACAGAAAGAAAACAATTTTAATAAATATCAGAAGATAATTTTATCATTTCTACTTGGGAACTGAAAGTTCTTTCCTTCTATGTCATCAGTTGAATACAAGAACATTTTCTAAAGCATGTTAAGATTAAATAGGCAACTCTAGGAAATATTTTTTTTTTTTCTAAAACCAGGGAAAACATGCAGGATAGTTTAGAGTTATATTGTCTCCTCATTCCTTTAATATCCTACTCTGTCCTCTTGTCACTGTCCGTGCCTGCAGCCACATCATTGCTAGATCCTTTGTGCTACAGAACTACAGTTTGGAACAACCTGCTACATCTTTTTTACTGCAACAACGCTTCCAATTTTTTTAACTCTAAATTATTAATTTCTTACTCTTAATTCTTCTTCTCCACTGTTAATAGCATATGAAACTTTACTTTGGGAATAAAAGGAATCCTACTTGCTGAACTGGGGTTGACAGAAAAGGAAAAAAGTTGAATGGTACTGTGCTCTCTCTCTTTTGCTTTACCACCATTTCCTCAAAATGGAGTGTAGATCAGACCAGGGAATAGAGAGTGTGAAGATCCTATCCATCGAAACAAAAGATTCCCATTTTCCCAGTTGACTCCTGACTTCCATAGAAGCTTTTGAAAGACTCCTACTTCATTCAGAGACTGAATTAAACCCCAAATTGGATGAAAACGATGAAAAAGGTAGTTATATGTTCAACTGAAAGAGGATAAGTAGTTGTCTTAATGTCAGCTTAAATGCTTGAAGTAGAGTTCTTCTGTAAACATTTATAGAAGACCTTAAATATTTCTGTTGGGTTATCAAGGCCATACAAAGGGTTTTGATTCCCATTTATCATTAGAAATTAATTGAAACAGGGTATTGAAATCCCTCATGTACAGTTCTGAATATGCAATGCACGTGATGTGGATAAGCAGAAATTAATAGGAAATGGCTGCCCCCAATGCACTGAAAGCCTTGGTCTTGGCTTTCACTTATACTGAAAATAAAGTTATTGTATTTTTTTTAAGATTTTAACGATTCCAATGTTATTCCCTAGCATTAAAATGACAACGAAAAACTCAGGAACAAATTATAGAAATCTAAACTGTCACGTTTTAAACTGTCAAATGTATGTTTATATAGCAGGTAGAGATACAGGGATAACCTCTGCTAATTTAACAAGACAGAACACATTTTTAATAAAAAAGTACACAGAAAAGTATTATTATGTTTAATAGAATCTCTTTCCTTTTTTTTCTTCTTACTTAATACCTTTCAAGGAGCTCTGATTGCAGCTGTTTTTAAGCCTCTGTAGAAGCATTTGACATTCTTACTATGGGATTTGATCCAGAAATGTGCCCTCAAATCAAGCAAAGTCTCATCAGACTGGGATTGTTACTGTTCTACCTTCCTAAAATCAATAGTTTATACCAACTAGATTAGATCAGACTAGATATATGAACTGCTCCTGGTGTCATTGCTAACTGCACAAAAGTATATCCATTAAACTAAATAAATAAAAAAAACCCTTGACCATTTCCATTTGCAATACACTCTATTGATGAAAAAAAACCCCAACCCATGCTATTTGTACTGAATACTTTACCTGTGTGAACACAAAAGTAGAATTATCAAGTTATTCTAGCCCCTGTTAAAATCAGAAGAAAAAAAAATCCCTTTCTCTTTCTTCAGACCTTGGATCAAGTCCTTACAAGCAGCTCCACTGAAAACAATGGAAATGTTCACGTCAGAATTTGGCCAGAACTTTTAATAATTATTGTGATATCATCTGAAGAAAAAGAGATGGTGGAATTAAAAAAAAATAAAAAAGGCTTCTATTTTTAATCAAACTCAGGTTTGGTTTTTATAATGTAAAATCTTACCTTGAGATGATTAAAATGGAACAAATTGTTAAAATAGTACCCAACCTCCTAGTGATACCAAGTGAGGTGGAAATTTTACACTGAGGGGATAATTGGCATATTTAGCTAATCTTTTATTAATGTAGCACAGTTGTAACATACATCTTGTCTCAGAAAAGTCAGCATGGAAATTTTTATGTCATTGTGCTAGGGTTCCACTTTTTAATAATTCTCTGTAGATTCATTTTTTTGCAATAAAAATGAGATTTTTCATTTTTATGTGTGCTGTATACTCCACAGTACTTTTGAGTGAAGAAAGAGCAGGTTCCTTTCGGTACTAGATCTTTATGCAACACACTTCTGTTGTGGGAACTATGCAAAAATTTCAGATATACATTTTAATCTAATGAAAAATAATAGTAATAATTACCCTTTACGCTTTGGATATGTGACATTTTATACAACATCATTCTTCATGAAATGTCTAAAAAAGCCCGGTCTCAATCACAAAAAGTCACTGGGTTACCAAGAGTTTTATAGCATCTCAAAAAGATGTAAAGGTATCAATTATAATTCTTCAGTACATTAATATGAAAAATTTGACTCCTAAATTTGCAATCAGTATTTCAGAATAACAACTTTCTCCAAGAGAACAGCAGTTCATGTTATAGGGTAAGGAGAGATATATATACTTGACAAACTGTCACTGGACATAAAGAACAGGCAAGGATTTCTTATTTATGGAAGGACAAAAAAAAATTCCTCACTCACCCAAATTTAAAGAGAGTCAGAGTAAATAATGCCCTCAAGTGCCCCTTCCAGTTGTTTAGAAGGATTACAAACAACCAGAAGGAAAATAGTGTTAACAGAATCCATTTCATATTTTAAGTATAGCCACCCAGGACAGAATTTGGAGAATCTTGTTAGTGCTACATGACTACTCACACTAGAAAGATATGATTGATAATGTCAATACCATTGCACTTCTGCAGTGGTTTTTTACTATCTGGTCCATAAGTACTCACATCAATTGGGAATTAAATTCTTTGAGCGTCCAGAAAGGACACATCATCTAGGAACAACAAATACAGTGTTGCATATCACTGGTCTTAATAATTAGATATTATCTATATGAAATTATGTTTTTACAATCATAGGATGCTTAAGGTTAGAGGAGACCTCCTGAGGTCGTCTAGTCCAAACCCTGACTCAAAGTAGAGTCATGAGGCATTTGCACAACTGCTGAGTAGAGGGAAAGGATCACCTCCCCATGGCCTTTTTGCTACATGCCTGCTAATGCAGCCCAGGATGCAGTTAGCCTTATTTTCTGCAAGGCACACTGCTGACTTCTTCAGTTTGCTCTTCACCATGTCCCTTCAGTTCTCCTCTGCAAAGCTGTTTCCTAATCAGTCAATTCCAATGTCGTATTGTTGCATAGCTGTATGAAATTGCCTTTACCTTGCTCCTTTCCATGAAGTCCCCATCAGCCCATCTTTCCCAGGTTGTCTAGATCAGCAGCCCTGCCCTCCAGCATAATCCCACAATTCAGTATTTACTGTGAGGTTTCTAAGGGTATATTCCATTTCATTTTATATACCATGTCATTAATAAAGTCATTCAGAGTTTTGGTGGCAGGATTGGTCCCTAAGGAATATCACTAAGCGACCAGATGGCAGAGATCCTTTGAAATTTCCATTCACTTTGTAGTGCTCTTATCCTGTCCCTAGCTCAACAATTTGCCTATGGCAGATGGGGTCTGCAGCCAAGGAAAACAACATAATTTTCTTTTTTTTTTTCCTGTTGTTGTTGTTGTTTGTTTGGTTGGTTTTTTGTTTGGTTTTGGTTTTTGTTTTTGTTTTGTTGGTTTTGTTTTGTTTGTTTTTGTTTTTCCTCTTTTTTTTTGTTTGTGTTTGTTTGTTGTGAGTTTTTATTTCCTCTTTTGGTTTGTTTTTGTTTTTGTTTTTGTTTTTTTTTTTTTTTAACAAGATAGAGGGGAAAATATGTTTCAGCCAAATCTATTTGTGACTAAAAACTAGAGGTGAGGGATAACCATGCAAAAAATTATATTTTTCTAGATTGCTGACATTAAAAAACTAGAAAATAATCAATCAGCTTATTCTTCATTGACCTGAGGTCTACATTCAACAACAATTTTACTTATTAAATATTGATAAATAATAAAAATTATAAAAGACATGTTAGCATGAGTGACATGCATTTTCTGTTAAGCATTCTAAACTGTTTACTTTTCTTGGGCAATTGGAAATAATTCTAGAGCAGCACAAACAGATTTAAATTGGGCTACAATAGTTCCCCACTTCCTCCCTCTGCTTTTGTAGCTGCTCCAGCATTCATTTGGCCTTCCAATGAATCAATTCCACTTACTGAGCTTGCAGGAATCTATTCTATTTCTTTTTTGGGTTAGTTTTCTGCTGAGTTTGCAAGTGAACTGACACATCAGAGAGCCAAGATAAGCAAATGTGCCAGAGCAAAGGGTGCACTGTCATTTATGCTTACTTAAACTCTCATGAAACTGCATCCTGAATTAGTATCCGAAATATAATACTAGTCTACATATTTGAAATGTTATGTTTGTTTGTATATTTTGTTTGTTCTTTCTGTTTATTATTTCAGTAGCAGCTAGAAGTCAGTTAGAACTGCCTGTGAGGTATTATTCAAATGAAAATTTCAAGAAAAAGTCACCATCCAATTGGCCATGGCAAAGGAAAGACAGAAAAACAGAAGTACAGAATCTTCTCCAAATAATGTTGGTATCTTAACTGAAAGCAGAGCTCAGGTCTCTTAATTCAATTTTAATGCCTGGCTGCTAGGGAGAAAACAGGATTATGTGTGCACTTCCCGCTCAGAAAAAGTCAGCTCCCCACATATGAGTACTGGACTTGTTCTCCTTCCTGGCTGGGAAGTATCTTCTAAATACTGATAAGGTTTGACAGTCCTCAACAAAGTCAATAGCAAAACCAGTAATTCACTTCCAGCTCCAATTTATTTTAATAAAACAATATCTGCTGAAGCTTGGAGTGCAAACAGATAGGTCTCCCTGTGCATGATGATCAGTGCAAGGCAAAGGTTAAAAGACAGGGAATAATAAAAGACCCACTATCTTACAGATATGATTCAACTTGAAGTGGACTCTGATGAATAATACTTATATCTTCACAAAAAGTAAACATGGGATCTTTCTGGGTGGGATTTTTTTTTTTTTTTCCTTCAGCCTGATTTGTTTGATAAGTTACTAAACTTAAGGAAATGCTGCTTGGACTTTCAAAACCCTGGTTACATAAAGTTACTATAGGAGTCCATTTTAATACTGGAACTGTATTTTACTATGCCTCCAGGAGGATAGATAACCAAAAGCATTAAAATCCATGAAAATACTCTTTATCAAGGTGTTGGATCTGCAGGGATGGCCCCTGTGTGGGGCAGCCAGGGCTGCCTCACCTGGACACTGCCTGTTCCAGCGGCTCCAGCGGCCCCAGCGCAGGGCACGGCTGAGCCCCTCAGCCACGGGTGGGCGAGAGCCCCGGGGAAAGCCTGGGCAAGGGAGGGCAAAACACTGCCCGGCAGCCAGGGCTGAGGGAGGGGAACTGGGTGAGAAACAGCCCTGCGAGCCCCGAGGGCAGAGCGTGAGGAGAGTGGGAGCAGAGGAGAGAAGCTGGCAGGGATGACCTTGTGGCCATTTGAAAAATGCTTTTCAGTTAATTATGAAATACACTGATACTATGGAACATTTAAGTTTTCCAACAGATACTCATTCTTTGGAAGGTTGAAGGTGGTTTGAGAAGCAGAAATATTAAATGACATTTGAAATTTAGAGTTCCTAGAATTAATTTCTATTTTGTGTTTGTTATACCATTCAAAACTGAATGATATCATCTATAAAGTCAATAGGACATCAAACCACTTTTAATTCACTGATTGATAGGAATGCACTTAAGTATATAATTAAGAGATTAAGTCTATATTTAAGAGATTAAACCTTCACTGTTGAATTACAGCCCTGTTGGAACTTTACGGCAATAGTAACATCATTGATCTTTGACAGAGATACACATAGTTAATCAATGTCTTAGAGGAGCAGGTAAGATTTTCAAGCTCATCATAATAAAGCATTTTCCCTAATTATTTAAATCTGAAATAAAAGTACATTGTATTGTATGAATTCTCTGACGTGTACATCTGTAAAGAAGATGTCTAACCACGTGAGCATTAAAAGTAGTTCTTAAAAGTACCCCTCTTACTTTCCAAATTTCAGCTTGCTAATGATCTTGAACAAAGAAGAACTACATCGGTGATGCAAGAGAAATACTGAGTCCTCTTATAAACTTCTAGAGTATGTTCCAGGAGCATACCCCTGGGCTATCAAGCCAACGACAGCATGTACATTAATTTTGAAGGGGTTTAGGTCTCACAATGTGCACCTAGAAATCACCGTTATACATAGAAAAGTTCCATCTGAAAAAGGAAGATTTTGCTTTCAAAGTTTGTCTTCTTCCTAGGAAGGAAAATTGGCTTGGATGACTTTTTTGGGGAAAGAAACACAGGGACAAGTGCCAGAGAGTCTAGGATCATAGCTGTTGACTGAAGCTTATCTTGAGCACTACAGTAATACAATGATAGATAAGTAGCAAATATTACCTGAACTTTAAATGCGTGAACTTTAAAATTGAGGCTGGATGTCTTTCTCAGCATACCTTCTAATACCACAGTTTTTTTCGTTATGGTGTAGGAATTAGGAAATACAGCTCCTGAGGCCAAACAGTGTCCGAAGGTCAAATTAGTTCATTGCATTGTTCTTACAGCATGTAAAATCTATGAAAGTATGAACTTTGGAGCTGAACCTTGCATACCAAAATATTTGTTCTCCTACATATAAAAATGAAGCTCCTTTACGTAAGAGACTTGACATACCAAAATAAAGTGCATTAGGCTGCTTTCTGCAATATTATGTATCGTATCCATTGTGAGAAAATTACCCTTTTTATCTCTGGCTGTATACACGTTGCATAAATTGCCAGGTTTTGCAAAAACTTCTCTACTCTTCTTTACTGTGATATAACCTGCTGTTTTAAAAGATACTGTACTACCCCATCTTTACAGCACTGAATTTTAATGTGTATTTGATAAAATTTGAGCTGCAATGGCATTTAACACTCTTGTTCTTTGCAGTTATTGCACCTGAATTCATACTTGCATATTTTGTTAGTTACTCGTTTTGTTGCAGTTTAGCATTTGGAAGCTGCTAGCAAGAGTTTATACTGTATTTGATTACACAGTTAAACAAAACAGTCTAGCACAATATAGTGTAATCAGAACTACTCAAAAAATCAGCTTAACCTTGATCTTGTAAAATCATGAGTGGTCTAAATGTACAACTTGCCCTTTTCAAGTAGACATTCTGCAGCAAGAATGTGCATAAAGAGGTATTTTCTTTTATTTTTTTCCTTCTTTAAAGAATGAGTAAACTAAAATGACAAGATAAAGCCCGTGTGAATGTTCCCTGGGGGACTTTTAAGAAAAGTAAAAAGAAATCTGAGTAATTTCTGGTCCAGAGCATAAAGAGTGCTGGGAACTTCAGTGCAAAGTTAGAGAAGAAGGGCTGGAGAAAACTAGACGAGTAGTACTGAAAAAGTTCAAGTAGAGCTCTGTTTGGAGTTCTATTTTACTGTTTGGATATTTATTTACTCTTGTTTGGGGTTTTTTTGTCCCTCATCAGCAGACACTGGTTCCATAATAGTCAAAACTCTCTCAGGGACATATGTTAAAATAGTGTATGTTCTTTGGGACTAGAACAGAACTAACTGTGTTTGGAATCAGTTACTTTCTCAGTCCTTACTTATAGCTAAAGAATCAGAGAATTTTTCAATGACTGCAAAGGTCACCTCGTCACCCAGGACGGGAAAAAAATTACAGTGATGATCACTTGATTTTCAAGAGATAGCAAAGGGGTTGAACAAGCCTGGTCCATAAAAATAAATCAACAGGTGGCTACAATACTTGTGCAATAATCAAGTCTGAGTCTCCCACTTCCTATAATAAGACCCTCCTTACCAGGATTTTTGATATTTTCACTTCTGCATAGTTAATCTGTAAAACGTGCAAAATCTCACTCTCTTCACTCTCCTGAAGAAATGGAAAAACTTTCAAAGCTTGAAAATGTACACAGAAACAGGAAAATTTTCCAACACAGCTCTAAGGACCCAGATAACAGGAAAAAGAAGTCATTTAGTGCTGGACCTGAATCCCTGAAGCTATCATCACTGAAGTCCTAACAAAAATTCAAAGTCACATTGCTCATTATTATTAGTAATTTTTACACCGATAGTCTGAAGAAACATCTAAAGCTTTGCTTTCTTTTTCGAGTATTATCTGAGTCTCTTTAATCTGGCTATGCATTTTTCAAAACAGATTTTCAAAGGTGATCGTAATTTCCTGTTTTAGAATAGATCAAAAATACAGGAAGATCAGCATTTTTCAACACTTTATTTTCAGATTTTTGCTCTTGATCTGAGGAAACAAAAAAACCTAAGTGTAACACAATTGTCTTAATCTCTAAAAACTTTAGCATTATTTTGAAGATCCAACACAATTTCAACTTTGTGTTTTCTCCTTTTATGAATTCTTCAGCATGTATTTTCTCCTTTTATGTATTCTTCAGCATATGTTTTCACAGCTTGGAGGCTACTGTCAGGGCTACATGCTTCTGGCATGAGGAAGATTACAGTATGGAAGAAAAAGCTGACTGTTTTGAAAGACACATCTTAAAGTAACTCTTAGATCACTTGACCACCAGTGGCAATTTCTGCTGCTGTTACCTAAGGTCAGATATCACTAAAGTAGGTGGCAGGCTTCAAACTTGTCCCAAACACAAGTGCCATGTGAAATAACTATTGTTTGAATTTTCACAGATTTCACAGAATATTCTGGCTTAGAAAGGACCCACAAAGATCATCAAGTCCAGCTCTTAACTGAATGGCCCATAGGGGATTGAACCTAGAACCTTGGTTTCGGTAGTACCATGTTCCAGCCAACTGAGCTAACCATGAAGTCCACCAAAATAAGTCCTTACTGTATTTCTCATCCTCTTAGAAGAAGAAATTTTATTTACAGTGCATTTTACATAAAAGTGTTAATAGCCCTTTCAATCTCTCTCTAACCTAGAGCTATAAATACAGGCTAAATTGAGAAGCTGTCAGTTTTTCTGTAGAGTTACATTGGCATAACTATGTCAGCAGTGCTTCAGAGCAGACAGTGTGTACACCAGCAGAAGGAATTTCTCCCTCAGTAGTTTTACTACCTCCATGCAAAATATGTTATAAGCTGGCAAACCTATTCTGCTAGAAAAGCAGCATTAATATAAGGGTTTTCCCCACAGAAGAATGATTTCACTTGGGGTACGGTTTTCGCACATTATATGCTGACAAAACTAGGCAGCAAAACTTTTGGATCAAGCTTAGGCATTTGTCCTTGCTTTCTTGATCCATTTCCATCCATCTACCATCTTCCTGTCAGCAACTCTGCCTAGCCAGTCTCAGAAGAAGAAGCCTAATTTAAAATCAATAAAGTAAAACAGAAAAAAAAAAAAAAAAGATCCATAGGCATGGTTAAGCTTTAAGACAGCTGAATGCCATGAATTTCCTAATTTGTATCTCCAGCCACATGATTTCTCTTCCTCCAGTATATTAAATTATGTATATTAGTGTTTTCAGATAAGTTTCCTAAACAGTGTGTGATAACAACAAAAACTGCAGTTCTTAAACCAGTAAAGGCTAAAATTCACATTTAAGTTAGGCAAAAAAACAAAAGAGGGGGGAATCATATCTTTGCATTTCTTGTAGTAAACCCAAAATACTTACAGCATAATTGGTGAGTGTGGCTAATGTGATCCTTAGCTGGGTTACTTCAGCAAGAGCACTGAAATACAGTCTCTGCTGTATTTTCTTGACATCTGTATAAAGAAGAAGAGGATTTCACTCAAAACCATTAAAATCTTCGTGCGTCTCTGTCTTTACATATCTATATACATTTTTAGCAAAAATGTAAACGTAGCTAGTTTGTGTAGCAGACTGATATTGTGTGATTTCCTGTGCTTATTGCAATGTTCTAGCTGTAGTGTGTTGGCATTTCTGTTGATGCACCCATATCTCCAGAATGACCTACTGAATGAAGTGTGAGATGTTTGTGCAGTTCCAACCTCAAATGTCTCTCAACTATCTTGTAATTTGTCTTTGTTACATTATTGGAGTTCTCTCATTTCATGGTATTAAGCCATTTCCTCAGGCACAGGATGCCTTTTTTCCAGACTCTCTCCTTTGAGATTTAGGCAGCAAATTTGGGTTTAATCCACTTCCATCTTCATCGCAGTTTTACTGGCAGCAGCTGTTACCCCTTCTTTAACAGTTTGCTGGTTGTCAGGCAGCCTGAGGGACTCACCATATGACACCCGTTCTTGGTTCTAAATATACACCTGCACAATGTGTTTTCTTGGGGCAAGAGTAGAGCAAAGGGACTCTTGCTTCCTTTTGCACAAATGTGTTTTCATCACTTGAATGGAAAACTTTTTTTATTCCCTGCAGTTATACTTAACCACTTTTCATCTTTTGAATAAAAGGGTTAGTTCTTTTAGTACAGTCTGAAAATGTAGTACAACTTTATTGCCTATTTTACTAGACGTAAACATCAACACTGCAAAACGTGAATGCATTACTCCTTGAACTTCATTTCAGCTTAATACGGAACATTTAGGCAAGTTTGGGTTAAAAGAATGAGAGAGCCCATGGACATAACCCATGAGGTTTGACTAAATATCATATTATTAGAAGGCAGCTCAGAAAAGATGTGTGTAAAGTGGTAACAGTTTTGCAGCACAGACTATAACAGTAAGATTAAGCATGATAGTGAACATATCACCCATAAATATAAAAATGTCAAAAAGTGAAAGAAAATTCTCTAGTATTATAGGGACAAAAAAGACAGTAACAGTACAGAAACCTGTTATTACATTTTTAGTTTCCTGGACTGTATGACAGACTAATGGGTTATAGAAGTGGAATCAAGAGTGAAGGCTAGAGAACAACAGTCCACTAAAAAAAAAAAAAGAAAAGAAAATAAAAGTCGAGAATAATACTTGTCAGAGAAAGGATAATTCTGAATGGATGTGATACATATTACTACTTGCTAAGTTGAACAGTGAGTTTATGTTTATTTTACTTGTACAAGGTTGTCTGAGTCTTTAAAGACACACACTCAAGTCCACACAGTGCAAAAAATAGACAATATTTTAAAGAACGTGAAAGAAAGTATTCCAATTTCCTCAACACTTTAATAAAAAACCAGTAGATATATCAAATTAGGTAACTCTATTAGTACCTTATAAAAAATAGTGTCATTAGAGTCATTATTGGGAAAACACATACTTATAAGATGCTGATATTAGATGTTGGAGATGGAACTGACCAAAATTATTAATCAGAAGATTATCTTCTTTATCCCTGTATTTTCAACTGTGATATGCAGACAAAATTGAACTTATATATTCAGATTATTTTTTTAGACCTTCTCTTTCATAGCAAAACAAATTTCTTTTATTATTAAAATAAGAATTTTTTTTTTTTCTCAAATAACAGTAAATATTAATTTGACTCTTGTAGCCTAGTTTTTGGCAAATATTTCCATAAGCTAACCTGCCAATATTTGCTGTTTATAGGGATGTGGGGGGGAAGAGTTCATACAACTGACTACAAATCTCCTTGGCGTTGTTCCTCTCATTTAAAAAGGTTGCAATCCAGTCAGTGAACAACAGCAATAGCATATGGCATATGGCTCAGACAGTACCATAGAAGGAGTCAAAGATAAAGGCAAGGCAAGTAATTGTGAACTGCTTGAAAAAGATATATTGAGCTGTAGTATGGGTTAGGCCCTGATCATGCAGAAATATAGATCTATTTTATTTTCATGACCAGCCTGAGATACTTACATAGCATAAGTGGTGCCAGAGATCTGTAAAAATAGCCCAGAGCAAACATCTATTCCTGCTTAAGCTCCGGGCACCTTCATCCACTACTTATATTCAAGAGCCTAGTAGAAATCCGTTATGATTTCTGAGATCCTGAAGGCACAGAGCAGGTGTTATTCTCCTTTAGAAAGCTGATCAAGTGCATGTTAGATAATGTAAGCAACAACAAGTAAAAAAAAAAAAATCTAACACACACAAGTATATCTAGTTGGTGTTCAAAATAGCTAAAATCCAACCAACCAGCCTCCTCAAAGGAAAATAAAACCAAATCAAAAGATCCATAAAAGAACTGAAAGGATTGTTTTATTGTACAAACAGCTCTAACTGAATGGACAGAATGGCCAGCCTAAACAGCTGTTGCTGCACTGGGTGATTCTCAGTAAGCCTCAAAACACAAATGTGTTTTGTATTGGAGGAATGATATGGAACACCATTTGATGGGGAATAAATGTCTGAACAAAGAAATCATTTTCATGTATACTTAGAAGTCCAGCCAAGTCATATCCAAGAAAAATTTGTTTCACTGACAGCATGCTTTCAGGAATATTGAGGAATTCTCTGTCCATAGCATCTGTTTCTCTAAAGAGTATGTGATTTCTCTAAAGAGTAGAAGATTTGAAACCTTCAACTTCCTCTCCAAAGTTGGACCCATTTAAGATAAGTTCAAGTGGATAAAAAAAACCCCAAAACATCAGTTATTAGCTGTAGTCATTCTCAAAATGGAGCCCAACAGAAAAACGAGTGAACGTACAAATGCATGTTGTTGAAGTATTTTACACACAGAGTCAGATTTCAGGATGAACAAATCAAAGGAGTAGAGCTCAGAACAGCTCGAGTTACACTTCTGATTTGGATTTGTGAACCTAGATGGCTGGGCTGAGGCTGTGGTTTGGAATTTTTCCACAGTTCAGTTCATCTTTTCATTTGGACTGACTGTTAGCAGAAATAAGGATACATGGCTAAATTAGTTGTCATTTTCCTGTTTGTTGATACTGATAGCTTTAATGATCAAGTCTATTTGCAAGACCTACCAACAGTATATTTGTGTACTTTTTATCTCTTTACATCAGTCTAAGACTTTCAATTTACCCTACCATACGTCAGATACATAGCTACACTATTTATTGATTCCTCACTTCCACCCACGAATGGCATATAAAACCTCTCAAAACAAAGTATATGATTTACAAGGCAATCTCAGCAAGAAACAGCAAATGGTCCCATACATTCAAATGCCCCTGTAAGACCAAGCAAATACATTGGGCAAAATATAAAGTGTTTTGTACAAGTCTGAAGTTTGCTTCAGATACTTTTTTAATTATAGATATCATCAGGTAAACTAGTCTCAGATTTAAAAATTTTTATCAGGGACCAAAATCGGGAGGATGAGTGTTTCTTATTTCCACACAAAAATAATGCAAGGAAATATGTAATTGGTAAGCTTAGCTTTGTCTCGGGTAGGATCCACTTCCTGCAAAAGTCATTGTGCTCTAGATTCAAGGAGCCCAAGTTACTTGGAACAGCATACTCACTACATGTACCATAAAACAGAAGTGTTTAAAGGGTGCTGTTTTGAACAGTGATCCAATTCCCATACATTTTGAGATAGATTAGTGAAGTGATAAGTTGGCATGAAATGTAAGAACCAAAAGTATTAGCTTTCTGTTAAGACCATGGCAACAATGAATATGAAGAGAGAAGTCTTTGGGAACTTGGCAGTACTACTACCAAGGAAAATTTTGCACTGTGATACTCTTCTTGGCCTGATAATATTACTTTCATGGTCAGCCTATGGCTCCATATGAAAATAGGGAAAAATTACACTAAAGACTATGTACAGTTTTTACTCATTGTCAAAATTTATCACGTTTTTCTATAAATTGAAAAAATAAGTGAGGCTTGCTCAATTGTATTCAATATGTAGTGTGTCCTGCATAGTCACATCTAACACAATATCAGGTATTTGAGTCTTGTAATAAGATGTTCGATGGTGCTGGTTACCAGGAATACAATATTTTAAAGAGTAGAGGACTGAATTCAAGCTCCTAAATATATGTTTAGGTATTTTACTGGTAAAGGCCTTGTACTGATTTTGGTTGGGTTAATTTCCTTCTTAGTAGCTAATATGGGGATATGTCTTGGATTTGTGCTGGAAACAGTGTTGGTAATGTAGAGATGTTCTAGTTATTACTGAGCAGTACTTGCACAGAGCCAAGGCTTTTTCTGCTCCTTACACCGCTCCACCAGCGAGGAGGCAGGCCATATGGCATTATGCTCAGCAAACAAAGCTGGGCAAGAAGAAGGAAGGAGGGGTTGTTCAAAGTGATGGCATTTGTCTACTCGGGTAGACGAATACCTGCAGTATTTGTCTACCCGAGTAGACAAATGGGATGGTGGAGCCTGGCTTTCCTGGAGGTGGCTCAACACCTGCCTGCCCACGAGAAATGGTGAATGAATTCCTTGTTTTGCTTTGCTTGTGTGTGTAGCTTTTGCTTTCCCTGTTAAACTGTCTTTATATGAACCCATGAGTTCTCTCACTTTTACCCCTCCAATTCTCTCCCACATGCCGTCAGGTAAGGAGTGAGTGAGCAGCTGCGTGGTGCTTAGTTGCCGGCTGAGTTTAAACTATACCTATTGTTTATAGATGATAAGATGTGTAGCTTTCTGTCTCTGGAGTGGGCTTGTGGGTTCTTTTCCAAAAAATATTATGTTTAAAACAATATTTCAGTGTTAAATCTCTTTTAGATATTTAACAACAAACTACAGTAAAATTCAAATTACCACAATGCAGTTTATTAGTGCTCCTAAGAATCAGGACAGTAAATAAGTCAAACTAGGTGTGCAAATAATGTACTTGCTAACAAGAAATTTACTTGGTCCTAAGAATGATTGGTTTAAAGTGGTAGAATGATGCCAAAAAGGTGATGATATACTGCAGAGGAAGTGTAATGAAAAATAATGTGAAAATATGAAGAAAAATAGACATATTAATGCATCATTAAAATTTTCATTGCAGTAGATAAAGCATGTTAAACATCAAGTCTATAAATACATAAAGTTATGTAGGTTAATTTTACTCGAGGGACTGGAGAATATTTTTGTATTTTAATTCTTAAACAGTAAATATGTTTGGTTTTTTTTAATGTCAGGTACCATTTAGGAGTCTGTGGCAAAACAGCAAGATACATTCAGTGATGCCTATGCTACCCCAGTGACTAAATGTGCTGTATAGACAAACGCATGTTGTATTCACTTTTTTATATCCTGTGGGCAGAATTCAATACTTCTTTTCTTTAACTTTTAACTCTAAATGGCAAAATAAATAAAATAGCTGTATACAGCATTATATGTGGATGAAGAGAGTTACAATTCCATTTACTTTCTTATTTTGGGAGGTATAAAGGGATAAAAACCGAAGGAAACCCCTCAACACTGGTATTATAAGATGATGAAACTTTTTTGAGAGAGATTACAAATGATTTATAGAGGTCAGCACCAAGTAAAATTTCAGGGAGGTTTTAACATTAATCAACTGTCTTAAAACTTTCTGGAAGTATAAAAAATATATGACTTTAACTAGCTATTCCCTCTTGCTGAGTCCATCGTTTACTCATTGTTCTATATGATTGCCACTTTGAATTAAACACCTTTTCACACCATTTACTGTGCAGATGGCAAAGTGCTCTGAGAATGACAGAGCTGAAACCCCAGGAGCTCCGAGCAGTGCACTGGACATACATCACAATGAGCAGATACCTATTATCTACTCTTGAACTGGCTGTAATCTCATCCAAATCCTTGTCTTTCTGCTCTTCCCTTTGACTTTTCTCTCAGAATGCACTACCTCTGCACCTTTTTTTACAG
Source organism: Oxyruncus cristatus (assembly GCA_013399855.1). NCBI lineage: Eukaryota > Metazoa > Chordata > Aves > Passeriformes > Cotingidae > Oxyruncus > Oxyruncus cristatus. The sequence goes on along the minus strand of VXAY01006782.1, from coordinate 15,286 downwards.
GGCTTTGAAGAGGAGATCCCGGTCAAAGTCGAGACCACCCTCCATAAAGTTCAACAGTTTGACAATTTGCACTTCTCACTGCCTGGCAGCCAGCAGTGGGTATCGTCTCTTCTGTGCTCTCAGCTGTGAACATGTTTGTCAGTGGTGTGAGAGAAAAAGATGCTTAAAGCAGCTGTAGAGCAAGTCCTGTGGTGCTCCTCAAGCCCCTGAGACATCCAGATTCTATCAATTGCTGCTTTGGAAGATGGGTACAGGAGCAGGGACATCGAATCACTTTTCCTCCATGAATCCTCCTGATCCTGTGGTTTTTGCACCTCCTTTACAGCTGCACTCATCCCTCTCAGCTTTCATATCCTGCTTTCAGCTTAGGTGTTTTACCAGGTTTCCAAATGGTCATTTTCCAGCCAGATCTCAAGAACTGCAGTCTATCACCCTGCTCATTCTCCCCATCAACCATCTTTGACAGTTAACCATATTCTTCTCCATGAGATATTCGCTGTGTTACACTGACTTCCAGGTCTGTGCCCTTTCCCATATCTTCTCCTAGCTTTTTAGTCACTCATTACTTAGTGTGTCTTTTAAAGGTTTTTCTTCTTTAAATTCCTATGTTTCCTAGAGTTTGGTCACAACTCTTCATTTCCTATACTTTCACAGGTTAACTTCAATCACAGATACAGATTTAACTGAATATTCTGTGGGCAACGTACTGCTTTAATTCCATATTCCTAAAGTATATCTTAAATTCTCAGCTCGTCTCTCTAACATAAATAACTATCACTTCAGCTTGCCTTCTTTCTCCCAGCTTATTTGCCATCCCTCCCCTCACTTCACACTTCAATACTTACTTTGGCATCATCAGATTTTGACATTTCTCACTATCCACAAATCAAGGCTCTGTTAAGTATGTACAGATTTTCTGTATACTGTTTTTGACTTTAGCTTTTGATAAAATGGCAGCTTGCCATCTCCTTGCAACACCTTTCACAGGTATAAGAACAGAATAATTTTCAACTTCTGTACTTTGGAATGACACTTAAGGAATTTCATCCGAGCTTCCCTTTTGTCCATTTCTCTACTGGTTGTGTCTTTTCCATTATATCAAACATACTATTGATTTTTATCCCCAGAACTCTCCAAGTACTTCTCTATTGATTTATTCAAAAGAAAAACTTTGATTTCTCCTACAGAATAATTTTCTTTAACGTCTTCTTGTTGTTAGAATGGTCTATAAACATCTGGCTTCATCATCCTTCAAATTCATCTTAAAAATCCTTTTTAAAGACATCTTTAATGAATTGGCTTATAGAAAAGATCGGAACAGACTTTTTAGTAGAGCCTGTTGGAATATGGCAATAGATAATGGTTTTAAAATAGAAGAGGGTAACTTCAGACTAGAAATAAAGAAGATATTTTTACAATGAACTGGAACAGGTGAGTGGAACACTGGAACAGGTTGCCCAGAGAAGTGGTAGATGCTGCATCCCTGGAAATATTCAAGATCAGATTAGACAGGGCTCTGAGTAACTTGATCTAGTTGATGATGTCCCTGCTCAGTGCAGGGGGATTTGGACTAGACGACCTTTAAAGATCCCTTCCAACACAAATTATTCTATGATTCTATAACATTAAAAGTTTTTACTTTTTCTGAACCAAGATAACTTTCTTTTGCTCTTCCAATTGACTGTCTCACATCATTACTTCTTCTTATATTCTGTAAATTCTTTAAACCTTGGATGGCCTTTCCATTTTGTTTTGGGTCAGCATGTTCCTGTTCACAACAATATTGTTCCACTTCATGAAATGCCTCCCAAGATGGCTCCTTTGACTGTGCCATTGTTCCAGGAAAAGTCCATAAAATGTTTATTGTTTTCTCAAGGATTTAATTTATTAATTAGCAATTTTTTTTACAATAGAATAACATAGTTTAGTATAGATTTCTGAAGCAAGGCTTCAGATTTATTACATGCATGAGTTATTATCTGGAGGTCAAAAATTAAATGCATAATGGACACTCCTATGTCTGGATTGCAGAACAGAACTGGAAGCTGATCTTGGCTTACTGGAGCGTTCTCAGAGACAATTCATACAAACAAGTAACTGCTTATGGGCATAAGTGACTGTGTACACTTTATGTAGTAGTGGAATAATTCACTGTGTCCTGTGGAGGAGAATGAGCTCAAATAAAATGCTAAGGGAGGGGAGACCAATATGAAAAGTTGAAAATAACCTGCTGCTTTATTTCCTAGGGGGGAAAAAAAGACCAATAACAAACACTGAAGAAAGAAATAAAAGATCATATTTACAGATTTTAAAAAATGAAATAGACCTGAGTCCATCTGTATCCACAGATAGAAGCAATAGGTCAAACCTGGTGCAGAGAAAAAAAGTTATACAATTGAAAAAAAATGCTTGCAAAAGTATTTCTATCACATTTAGAGAAATTGACACAAAAAAGACCACCTTCAAAAGCATTCTTGTTAGTAGGGACTTACAATTAATAATAGATTATACCCTTTTTAGAAATCTTTTTGACAGTGTGGTGCGCGATATTGCATATTGTACTGCTCTCCTCTCCTTCAGTATAAATATAGATTCTGAAAAAATGAATCATTAAAAAGTAATTTAAAATTTTGGGGGGTTGTTTGTTTTTCTGATCTGAGGGGAAATTATTGTCTACAAGTTGAAGAAGAAAAAAAGATTAAAGAAGTGCAACTAACAGTTGCAGAAAATACTAATATATGTAGTAAATAGCCTGGAAAAGAAATTTAGAAGTGCAAACACAGTAATTAGCAGTGACTTAATTTACAGCTATTGCAGCATTGAAGTACCTGGGAAGTTGTTTTTATGAGACTCCTAGCTCAGTGAGACAGGTTTCCTCCTCCTTAGTATGCCACCCGTAGATTCCTGTTAGGAAGAGAGAACTACATAAAACTATATCTACTGATAGGATTCTTTTGTAGACAAAGTCTGAGCAAATTCAATATGAGGTCTTCTTGTGCTTAGTGAAACAGGTTGCACCTTCTTTTCAGGAAGTTCTGCCTCCTGGTGCCTCACATTGTGTAAGGATATAATTGTCAAAATTGGTTTTGCTGTTTGCCTGTTTAAAAAAAAACAAACAAACCACCAGTAGGGAAATCTAATATCTTGTTTACTTCAAGTACCCTTTCAGCATTTTCAGGTCTAGAAATTAATCAGAACTACTATTCACCAACACTTGCCATCCTGACAGGAAGGAAACCCTCTTTGTTTGAGACCCTGCATCTGCCAATTCCCACTCTAGGCAAGATTGATTCCTATTGCATACTTTTTTCCAAGACCAGCACATAGGTGGTTTCAGACATGATGTACCAGCCAGTTATACCTGAGGCCCAAGATCAGTCATCACTGTACTGAAAAAGGGAAGGTGTCACAGAGTGTGGCTTCATCCACAAAGAAAATTTAATGGGAGTGCATATTCCTTGGGAGCAGCAGCAGGCTGCAGCACCCTCATGACCTACTGCCTGGCACCTCATGCCCTGGGAAACACCAGCTCTCTTCCTCTGTCTACCAAACAGGTAAGTCTCCTCAGGAGTTTCTCTTTCAGGGTCCATAACTCGAGTAGCAGATGTCAAGTAATTTATGCATTGTGGGTATGGAATAACACACTGGTCTTAAAGTCCTTGTTTTAGAATGCTAATAATAATCTGAAAAAATAGTGCAAGTGAGATGTGCTATTATTCTTGATGAAATAAATCCATTTTTATGCCAATGAAGAGAAATAATATGATTTACCTGTACCTAGAAGTCCACTGTAGCATGACACTAGTTATTTCCTGGAAGCATTTGTTTCTCTTTAATTGTCGGGGATCAAGAAATCGAGCTGAGGACATGGGAAGCTTGGAAAAAGACTGTTTACCCGAAGTAAAATCTCTGAAAAAGTCTACCACTGGAAGAAAGGAAATTCGGACTGCTTGTTGTTCACCATATGTTAGATTATTATTGTTAGTGCATGTTGTTGTATATGTACCCAGTTTTATTATATTTTTCCCCTCATAATGTTGTAAAGTTTATTCCAAATTTTTGATTGGTTCTTAAGATACTGCAATGCAGTATTCCCTTATTTAGAAAGTTTCCACCCATTCATTGTAATGTCTCCACCTTTTTATTCCAAGTTTAGAACTGCTCCTTCCCACTTTTTCCATGTATGCTTTGTTCCACCCAATTTCTAGAACCTTCCCCTCAGAACCTTATAAAAGTCCCTGCCTTTACTCCTCCCACGGATTCGCTTGTCCCCCGGCGTTCTGTTCACACCTCAGGTAGCTCTCTGCCTGAAGCTGCTACAATAAAAGACTACAACAAGAGTGAGCAAGAACCCACAAGCGGGTCTGCGTGGTTCTTCTGCGCCGGCCTGCGTTATTTAATGACTATAGAAAAGGAACCTAGTGTGATTCCAATGTAGAAGTACAGGTAATATGCTTAGATAAATGAATCTTAGATCTGCATGCCAGTCAACTCCATGCATTTAGCTACAGCCCACGTGAGACAAGCCCCTTAGTCAGATTAACCATAACTCACAAACTGGTTTAGCAGTGCTTTACTTGTGTTCATTCAGCTTTCACACCTCTGGAAGTGTTAGTAAAAAAAAGAATAAAAATAAATGCTTCTTGAGCAGCCCAAGACTCTGAGTCATATCAAGAGTATCTATGCATTGTAACTGGACACAGACAAATCTCTTACCTAGACTCTGCACCAGACAGGAATTACTTTTCAGTCATGCCCGGCTCTGGAGTGGGACACCCTTCAGCATTTTGGCCAGATATGCAGGAAACCCACCTCTTTCCTGTCTTTGGAATGAAGCAGTGAAAGGATGCAGGTAGCACAGATCTTACTATGTAGAACCTAGATATCTAGCTGGGGAGTAGAAGGGTCTTACCACTAATTTAATCATGAATTTGATCATGAATGGCAGTAAGTTTATTAGCCAATGGCTCAGTGTTTAACAGCATGAACTCAAGAGCAGCATCTTCATCCACCAGTATCTTTTATTACTGAGAAGAAACAGATGGCAAAGCTAATGGAATTAAAATGAAACTCATCAGACTTGGTTTACACCTAACTGCATTGCCTTTACTGCCTTATGAGTGGCTGCAGAGGGGGAAAAAAATCTTAATATTTTATATTTGTAAAATACCTAAATACAAGGAATGGGAAGGAATACTACTGCATTACTCAGGCCACATAAGAGGAACTGGACACCTGAGAAGATGCCCAACATCACTGATAAGTGCTCAAGCATTATCCAAGCATTAGCGCTTTTTTTTCCCTCTGAGTGTAACTGTGTTGAAACAGAAAATTATATTTCTAACTCAGATAAGCCAGACTCAGCTGCAAAACGGATAGGCACTTTCACCCATTCCTACAGTCTCAACCATACCATTTTAAAATGATTGATTTTTCATCAGAGCTCAACACTAAACTTGATCACAGGCAACCTTAAAAAAAAATAGATTTCTTTTTAAGGGGAATGAAGTTATATAAAACAAACCCAAAGCTGTTTCTTTCCACCAATTCAGTGGATTATTTAATGTGTTTTACTCTGAAAAAACACCTGGCGTATTCATTATATTTTCAACTCCCAGTCTGAACAGGTAAAATTTAGTTAATAATTCCTATCATAAAAACTTAAATGCTATATGCAAAGGGTTCTTATCTTTCTAATTCTTAAAAGTGAATATAGATGAAAAATTAATTTGTGCCATAGAGATAAATTATGTAAATTTTGACTGTGATATTTCTTACCTGTAGTGGGATTAAATTTTTCTTTATAGAAACCGAACCAGCATTAATTTCAAGGAATTAGTAAAAACTCTGTATTGAAGTTCAATGTTTGCAAAGTTTTGGAATATTTTACCTGTAGTAAAATCATATCTTCAACATTATTGGCACCACATAAAACTTAAGCGTAATAGCATAAGAACTATAATAATATAGTTCTCAATTTATTATGAGTTTTGTAACTTGTAACAGAACATGAGATTTTTTATAGGTAGAATTTAGTGCAGGGTAGTATTGATTGTCAGAAACATCACTGAACCTGGTAACTACAAAATGTGTGTGATCTTTGAAAATCTGCTTAGTGGAAATTAGTTAATGCAAATCTGCATTTTAGTTTGGTGTTGTGTTTTTTTTTTCTTTTTTTTTTTTTGTGTTTTTTTCTTCCTTGATCACAAGGAATTTGCGTTAAAAGTTTTCACTGTCTTAAAAGTATTAGAAATACCTGGATTTTATTAGTTCTTTATTAGTATTAAAATAAGAAATTACAGCTCCTTCTTTACAGCTCCTTCTAACAGAGTAAAGCAACATTGTTGAAAAAAACCCACCAAAACCAAAACAACAAACTTCAACATGGTCTTTTTAGATTTTTTTTAGATTTCTGGTTTCTTCCCTACAACATTGGATCATTCATTTGTGTAATTCTGTCATTTGTGTAATTACTGTAATAATCACTGAAATCAAAGACTACTCTCCGCAAAAATATAGAGGTTTTCATCTTGTATTTCTTCATAGAAAAAGATCCAATTTCACTTTACCAAATTTAGAGGCTTAAAACTTATGTTTCTTGCCTGAGTTATTGGCACTAGTCAAGTGTCAAGATGCTTATCTCCAGACAAAAAGAAGGTTTGAAAACTAAAATACTATAAACTCCTCATTGTTGAATGGGTAAAGTTAGGGGGCAAGAATCACATCTGGAGTAATATTTTTTTATATATCATAGTATTATTATGACTTGGAGCTTAATGTTTTCCTAGTGCAACCTCTAAATACACTCTAGACACTACAGAAGAAGGATTCTGAAGTATGGTGGGTATAATTGGGACATATTTCTTAAACTTCAGTGTAAAGTATCCAAAATGAGTAAAAAATCTTTCCACATTAATCTGCTTCACTCCTACTCTGCTCTTGAGTGTTTTTTGTGTTTCACTTAATATCTGAATGAAACATGAACTATATTTTACAAAAAAAAAAAAATAGAAAAATCTATTCTTATGAGAAGTTTTAGTTTGCAAATATTTTAAGGTGGTTGAAAACATTAATTTATTTTAATTTTGTTGCTGTTGTTTTTATCATCTGTTATAATATCACAGAAATAAATGCTTTTAAACTTTCCAGAGTAATGGTATCTCATAATTTCTAACTGCTCTAAAACTCTTAGGGGAACCTGTTCAGAATTGCAGTGAGAAAGTACCTATGGATTCTCCCTGCCTCCTGATGCAAAGGTCAAGCCATGAGAAAGTTTCTGGTAGCACTTACATTAATCGAGACTGAATCACTACGCTATTCCAGGACTATTTTTGGCTTGCCTATATTATTTCCTCCCTAACTGTTGTAAAATCATGTCGCCATCCCCCTGATAATGTTTATCTGAGTTTGTGTCTAAATTTAGAATGAGCTGTTGCTGTGTGACCACCTTTTTACAATTTATCTCTACCTCCTCACAATTTGTTTATCAGTGCAATGCCGTGGATGCTGCAGAAAGGAAAGACAGATAGAGGGTTTTTTTCTTCATAGTCTTTCTGTCCTCACCTCAGTCTTCCCTGCATAAAGCAAAAAAATAAGTTCCCTAGAGAGGCAACTGTTCTCTCAAGCATCAGGACAACACTGTCTGCCAGGAGTGGAGCAGCACCATAGAAATGCAACCTGGTCAAGTGCTAGAGCCCTGGGTTTTATCTTGGGGATAAAGTCAGTGGTAAAGACCACAGCAGCCTGAACTGATTACTACCCTGGGAAAAACAACCCCCAAGAACACACCAAAAAAAAAAAAATCCCCTGCAAATACAGTGAAGACTTTACATGAGTGTAAATGTCAGGCTTATTGGTAACTGTTCAAGATTTAACTTAAAATGAAGGGAGCTGAATTTCAAAGTACTAGTATGCAAAGAACTACCTCATTTAAAAGGAAAATAGACCTCATACTATTAACAACACGGGAAAGTATTCTGGGTTTTTGATTTTTTGTTTGTTTGTTTTTCTCTTTTATTATCCAATAAAATTTAAATATGTACCTCCATTTGCTATTTATAGTGGCCATAGGACTAAAAATTTATGCTGCCATATTTCTTTTATGAAGTCTATGGTTATGCTGATATTTTCAGGTTTTCTGCATATTCAGGAGTTCATTGTACAGTGTCTGAACAGATATTACAAGTTTATCTTGTTAAGCTTTGCTCCACATGAGGGCTAGAAACTTACCTTGAAATATAGCCTGGGACAGTGATGTAATCTCGTAATCTCAAAATACAGGTGGAACTCTATGGTCAGGCCCTTGCTTTAATCTTGTCTTAGGCTGGAGGGTGGAAAATTATATTGCTACAACCAAGAATTATTATTTCTACTGCTGTGCTCCTATGGAAATGTCCTGTTCAAAGTAATATACATTACTTTGGTTGTGGTTTCCAAATGTTTTCTCCCATTCTTTAGATGAAATTTTAGAAATTATTGTCTTTCACTTTGTGTGCACTTCTATGTTGTTATCTGTATGTACAGAGAGAATGAATGGCAACATACCCCATGCAGTAAGAAGAAAGTTAGTTCTAAATGGTGTAACCTAGTCACTGAGTGAAGAATAAAAGAGCCATCCTGAATCCTCCTAGCAGTAATATGGTTATGCTATACAGAAATACCAGCACAACACACAAACAACTATAATATCTGAGCAATTTTCAGAGCAGAACAGTTGAAAAAATACATATTTAGTTCTATATATTTTTACTCAATGTTTCAACCTTTTTGCCACAAGGAATCATCCATTCACTGTATATATAGTTCATATCCCACTGTACTTGTATGCAGTTAATAAGGTACTGCAAAGATGAATTCAATAGATAAATAATCTAAGTATATTAAAAAAACCCAAACCAAACCCAAAACCAATTACTATTGCCTCCTTCCCCCCAGCCCCCAGCACAAAAATAGAATGAACTCACTCATTATTTCATGCTGCCTTTTTTTTTTTTTTACTAGATCTGGGGTTACTGTATCAATTCAGTTCTTAAATGAGTGATGTAAATGGAAGCTAGATCTTCTGTTTATTCCCGGGGGTCCAATTCCTATTTTACAAGAGAACTCATAGCAAGGTATTGTTCCAAGGGACACATTAACACAAGATAATGTGATTTATGCGCAATATCCATCATACTGGCACACTTTGGTCAGATGGCATTGTCAAACTACAGAGTAAAACAAAGCAGATTTTAATCAGATAAGGATTTTTATACTTTCTTTCAAGAGTGATACCACATACAACTCTCCACCACAGTTTATCAAGGAGGCAGAAGAACAAAGACTGAGAATTACTGCTACCCGAGAGAAATCTCAGAAAAACTTGTGTCACATAAAATATTGTATGTGCTAGAACTAAGGGGAACATAGATAACAAAACAGACCTTGTACTCTTCCCTCAAGATGGAAGTAGAGGAGCATCCACTGCTCTTCATCCCCTGTGTAGAGAGAGGTGTGCCCCTCCCTGTATCATATGTGATGTTTCACACCTGCTGACTCCGCTGGCTCTCTCTTGTCAACTCAGAGACTAGAAGGAGCTAAAGCTTCTTTATTCCTAAATAAATTTATTGAAGCAAAATACACAAAACTCAGTCAAGAATGATCTCCCTTGATCTCCCTCTCACTGTCTATCTAATACCTCTTTTGCACACAGTCATATTCTGGTGTTACAAGGAACTTGGCTTAAAAACTTTCCATGGATAGAGCATAGCTAAGATGTTATAAACATTTCACCATTTTACATTGACACTCTCTAGGTTTAACCTATATGCCAGATATGTAGGAGGGTTTTTTTTTTTTCATTTCATATATTGATATTTATTTGAAGAAAGAAAATTTTAATTTAATATATGATCTATATTTTAAAATTTATGTAAGTAGAATTATATATCTCTCATAATTTACAGTAATTACACAATGGAGTTACAGGTGTAAAAATAACATGAATTCAATGCTAAATATTTACAAGATTTTTTCCCCCCTCAATTAGTAGGATATTAATTAGACAGACTTGTTTCTAAATAACCGACAAATATGTTCTGACAAATAGTAGGACTACTGCTTGCATGTTTTACTTCACATTAAGTCTTTTCCTCAAAAAAACATCTTCCTTTCTGATCTGTAGTGCTACCACTGTGACATAACTATTCTACAGAGGTGTCTGGATTACTAGGAATTTTTTCTTTCTAATTTTTTAATGATTCTGCATTTCTCTAAAAGTCAACATCCTCCCCCCCAAAACCCCACCAAACTACCAAAACACCTAAACAAGCAAAAAACAAACTCAGAACAACTCAAAAAGTGTCTTTCTCTGTTTCTGAGTTTCACTCAGGTGAAGGATGGAAAGAATTTCAGCTGGGTTTGGGAATAAATGTTTTGACATTGGATAATAGAAAACAAACTTAGGGCCAGGTTAGATGGAGCTTTAAGCAACCTTGTATAGTGGAAGGTGTCTCTGATCCCGAAAGCGTGGTTGGAGCTAAATGATATTTAAGGTTACTTCCAACCTATACCATTTTATGATTCTATGAAAAGTAGACAGTTTGCAAATGGGTAAGATATTTGATTGCTATGTAAATCCTCAGAATCAAAGCATTTAACTCTTAGAATTAAAATACCTTTGAATGTCAGAATTATGGAGTGCTAAAAATCTCATTGACTTCCTCACCAATAGGAAGAATATTGGTGCTTGTGAAAAATTCAGGTTGCCTTTCTAAAATGTCATTCTTTAGTATTGATGTGGTTTTGCTGATTTAAAAAAGAAAATCAAAATAATTTTACAATACTAGTCTACTATATAAATAGCACATATGATTTTGAACTCTAGATTTTCATACGTGCTTTGCAATTTAAAGGTATTTTATTATTCTAGGGAAAACTCAGAGAAGGATGAAAGAGCTATCACAAAACTAAATAGTTCCTTGAGCATGCTGTCCAATTTGCTATGAATCTTAAAATAAGTATATTTGTTTCTTCAAACCACTGTTACTTAGTTGGAAGGAAGGCATCATATGTTTAACAACTGTCTAAAAGTCAGATCAAGCAAACTTGGCTGTCTCAGTAAACATACGCAAACAACTGGAAACAATCCACTTGGAGGGAAAAAACACAAATAAAGAAAAAGAACGACTGTAATGATCTTGCACTGAGCTTACAATTCTATGAAGAGTATAGATCTGAACAAGCTTCCTGGGAATGGGATAAGTCCGTGGGCTTGAACTTGACAGTTGGGTAGTTTTTTATACAGCCTTAGAAAATTTTTTTCATCTTCCAATGTTGTTGTTTGTTCTTGTATTCATTAAAGGTAACATTTTGATAAAATGGGCCAGAAAATGGAAAAAAGTCTTTGGGACTGGACTGTTCCATAAGTCAGGAAGAGACCAATAAATTTCCAAAGTAAATTATTTATTTCATATTTCATGGAAGACACATGAAGAATATATTCCCCTTTTTTTTTTTTTTTTATTTAATGCTGTTTGGAGTACGAATGCAAAATAATTAAAAGGGTTAATTTACCTCTCATCTGGATTCGAAAACAGGAAAGCCAGCTGCTCCTGTTATCGATTGATGGACTTGCTTTTGTATCTCTCCATTAACTCCATGCAGATGTGAGTAACTCACGACCCATTTTATTAGAAAATTGAGGCTAAAGGCCTTCTTTGTGTTAGTCCGCCCACCATAAAGTTAAACCAATCTTGTCTTGCCACAGCCTTGCTGCTGTTCTTCATGCTCTATTCATCTCTCTGAAGCCTAGCTCGAGGAAATAGGTAATATCCAGTAAACAAAGTGTTAGAGAAGCCTCTGTTATTGCACTCTGCTGCCCTCATAAACAGAATATGAGCTGCTTTACTTTACAAAGGGAGACCTGGATTACTTGAAACATACATCTTTTTTTCCTCCTCTCTGATGAGGATTCAATCATCCAGAAAATTTTGCCGAGAAACTGACTTATCGAAATACAAAAAGCTGCTAACAGAAACTGGGAGGCAGCCAACTGGTTGACATCCAACTATGACAAAGAGTGAAAGCAACATGTAATTCAAATACTAGAAAAGGGCAGAGAAATTTGTTCTATCAAAGGTGACTGTTCTTCAAGGAGTACTTGTCTTGAATGTTCTTCATCTTCTTGTCATAAGCAATCTTCATCTTGAACATCATTACAATTGAAAAGTTAAAGTTTATAATGGTTTTCAGACACATCAGTCTCTTGAAAAATGCTTCAAACCACTAAATATTCATGCAACTGGAGAACAGAATGATTAATGGAAATGCTTAAGAGTAAGAAAAAAGTATTTCTCATTTGTGATATCCTCTATTATTACCACAGTGGAAAAAGAACTCTGGCAAGATCCAAATCCAAGCAAAATTAAATTTTCAAATGAGGTTGAGGAAACTGGACACAATTCTTCAGTTAGCTATCTATTCAGAGTTAAAAATATATGCCTAGGAACATTTTAATAATATTTTTAGATTGAAACTAAATTTTAAATTTTTACCCTTTTCTAATAATAAAATAGCAATGACATATGGCAAGATGGCAAATGGTAGAACTCAATAGGTGTAGTTTTCAAAAGGTAAATGGTCTCAATCTGAAAGAATTTACTTCCAGACTTTCAAAACTACATGCCAGTTGTGGGAGCCATATGGAACTGTGACTTCTGAGGTGCAGGGTTTAGATATTTTGTTGAATCCTGGGCCATGAGATTTATAATCAAACTGTGGAACCTCAGTGCATGTCCTGTCTGATTCCGTTCCAGGGCAAGAACTGGAGGTATCCCAAATGCCTCTTGCCTCCCCCACTTGGCTTCCCATCAAAAGGCAGCTTAAAGGCACAAGCTATTAGGAAGCTGGACTTGGTCTAGACAGGTCTAGAGGAGTCCATCATCATGTCAGAGCATCCACATGACCTGCAGACTAGTTGCAGTATAACAGTCTCCCACCTTCACCTTAAGAAATACTTAACAGATATCAAAGCCATTAAAAAAGCAAGGCAGCTGTATCCTATACAGCAGGTTACTCCTCTCCTTTGTAAATTGGCAATAATAGAAGCAAGCAGGATAGTTGTTCTAAACTATATTCTAAGGGCTGTCTTGTCCTTGCAGGTTGAACCAAAGCATATATTACAATCCTTCCTGGTCTTTCTTCTAGGTCAGATGTAATACTTATACGAACATAGAAGTTCTTATAATTCCCCAAAACACAGTATTTGCAATTGGAAGTGTTACTTGCAGCTTGCAGGTAGCTCATGGCCACTATTCTCTCGTTACTTTAGACTAGAGAAACAAAATACCCAAGAGTATTTTCCACCACCTGTTTGTTCAAATATAACAGTGATAGTCAAAGCAGTGCATGAAACTGACTCAGCTGCTTGTGTTCTTACCTGCTTATTCCAAAATGAATAAAAGTGCAGACACAGTGAGACACAGTGCACTTGGGATTACAACAGAATGGTCTGAGATTGCAAGCAAAAAAAGTAAAGACAGGAAAGTGAGAAAGCTGGCTGACTTTTTGATTGCTATGTTTTGTTTCGTTTTTCATTAAGCGGCATGTCTATATATGTCTCCACAGTTACAGAACTATTATAATTGAGTACAATTTTTTCCTAACTAAAATAGTGTAATCAGTACAGATGGTGGAGTGGATTCTCCTGTATTACTTAAACAGTTCTTCTACCACAGTAATCAAATGTGAATAAGCTATTCCAGTAGAAATGTTTTTATACCAGTTCACCTATAACCACCTTTGAGCTGGTAGTTCATACGGTTAAAGTGGTGCAAACATCACATAAACCCAAATATTTTAAATTCTTTAAGTGAAATTATGTCTCTCCAACTTCAATATGACCAGGAATACCTAGCTGTGCAATTTTCCCATTCATAGGATAAGATTAACAATGTTTGCTTAGCTCATAGCTTTTCAGGGAAGGTTAGTTATTGTCTGTATGATTTCAATCTTTTTAGTATTGAAAGTACTACACAGATACTAACCACCACAAAAGAAGCTGTAATGACTATGGACCAAGGTACTGCTTGGCTGTGTCATGTTTCTGCTGGAACTGGCTCTTCACAGGCATTAATCACTTCCTGAAATCTAGAAAGTGAATGCTTCGAGTTGAGGGGATTTTTAGGTCTGAGCAAAAGCAACTGTAATGCTACTCAGTGTGCAGTGGGTGAAAAAAACCCAACTTATAAAATCGTTAATTGTGTCTCTTCCAAGGTGCAGCATTAATTTTGTGAAAAGACAAGTTGCATTCTCTAGCTTTGTCCCACAGAAACTCCTAGGGCTGTTCCGTCTATGTTATACAGCCACTACATCACATTGGGCAGGACCTTTATCTCCCCACTGAGAAGCAGTAAGTGCTTCCCCTATGACTTATAGAAATGACTATTAAATGCACAGATATCACTGGGTTTTCCACAAAAGTGCCACCAAGATAATTCAGAATTTTTACTCCATGATATTGTAAATCATTGGTTTCATTTTCCCAGAAGTTTTACAATAAACAGGCCTAAGAACAAAAATTCTATGTGCTCCAGGCCTGGCTTTGAAAATGCTACTATATGTGAACACCCTTCATCCTAATAATAAAGTACAAATACAGGTAGAAAATAAAAAAAATTAATGACCTGTGTCAGAAGCAAAGCAAAGGGCTTACAACTGCATTTCTTTCCTCATTTTCTTCTTATTTTTGAAAAGTGAAGGGAAAAACAAGAGTGTCAGGATGTGAGGTTTCCCACGAAACTACAGACTTAAATCACCAAAGCAACTGTAACAAAAAAGAAAAAAATGCTGCTGAAGAACAGTTACAGAAGGAGCAGTTCTGTGTTGTTTGACTCTGACTTTCTTTTGATACTGAGCAAATTTTTGCTGATACTTAGATTTATAGTTCACTGTTAATCATTTAAAATAGACTCGTTTATCTTCAGGAAAAGTCTATTGTTACTTGGATACTTCTCCATTTGAATGGAAAATCAGTTTTTCAATTTGTTTTTATTATTTTATTGTCTTACTAATGAGTGTAAAAATACACTGATATTTTTCTTAACATGCTTTTAGTAAACATTTCATGTAGGCTTAGTATTCTTCAAGTTTTCATTTAAAACTGCTTTTGTTAGTTAAGCTCTGGTGCCATTACTTTCCTTAGGGACTTAATCACTATTCCTAGTGTGCACACAATTTGTGTTAATGCCAATTAATAAACATTGATTGAAAAAAAGAACCACATAATTGTTTCTAATTTTCATTTTTT
>VXAY01006781.1:152516-174664 GCA_013399855.1 Oxyruncus cristatus | reverse complement strand
ACCATCCTCATCCTGTAACAGTACTGATATTGCTATACTGCCTATTCCCATTAAAATGCTTGAAAAAATCTTATTGTTTTCCCTGCATTTCTGGCCACCTTCAATTGAGCTTTGGCCACATGCATCTTCTGCCTACAGTGGCAAGCAGTATCTCTGAATTCTTTCCATGTCATTTGACCTTGCTTCCACTAGGCATGCATCTTACTTTTTTGCCTTCTTTCCAAGAGAAGATCCCTGCTCAGCCAAGCGAACCTTCTGCCTCACCTGCTTGACTTCCAACATCTGAGATTTGCCTGCTCCTGTGCCCTTAGGAGGTGATGTTTGAAAAGTTACCAGCACTGATGAACCCCAGGACCTGCAAAAACATTTTCCCATGGCACCTTACTTACTAATTCCCAGAGCAGCCTGACATCTCCTCTACCCATGTCCACAGTTGAGGTTTTCTTGGCGCTTTTGCTTCTCTCAACAGAGATTTTAAACTCAATCTCTTTGTGGTTGCTGTGGCCATGACAGCCACAAACCTCCATGTCACTGATGAGATCTTCTCTGTTGACAAACAGCATTACTTGTCAATATGTCACAACTGATACTCCAAGCAATTTGACTTTTCATCTCTTGAAATTATTACAGTATGTCTGTGTCTGAGCATGATAAAAGCTTTTCATCTTACTAGTGCAACAGTGTCACATCATTTTGGCAAATCAGGTATGTCCTATTGTGAAAAGAGCTGTTTTCCATTACATATTTTACGTTTCTGTGAAGAAAGACACATATTAAGGGATGTGAGTGAATTGCAGTAAAAGGAAACACATAATTTGCCACCATCACCTATTTTAGCAGTCTATTCTTTGCCCTTTTCAGTCATAATTTTTATGTACAAAAGGCACGGTCTGAGACACAAATATGAGTCAAATTCTGGGAATCATGGAGTCGCGTGGTTTGGGATGGAAGAGACCTCAGAGATTATATAGTTCCAACCCTCCTTCCATGGGCAGGGAGCTCTTCCACTAGACCAGACCACTTAAAGCCCCATCCNGACCAGGTTTCTCAAAGCCCCATCCAACCTGACCTCAAACACTTCCAGGAACGGGGCACCCGAAATGTCCCTGAGCAACTTGTGCCATTGCCTGCACACCTTCACAGTGAAGAATTTCTTCCTAATATCTAACCTAAATCTACCCTCTTTCAGGCTGAAGCCATTATATCTTGTCCTGTCACTACAAGTACTTATAATATGTTGCTGTTCAACTGTCTCATGGCCAACCTGTTTTAAGTAGTTGAAAAATACTATAAGATCTCCCCAGAACCTTCTCTTCAGGCTGAATAACCCTAACTCACTCGGCTTGTCTTCGTATGAAAGGTGCTCCAGCCCTCTAAATATTTTTCTGGCCTTCTCTGGACTTGCTCCAATAAGCCTTCTTGTGCTGAGGACCCCAGAGCTGCACTCTGTGCTCCAGGTGGGGTCTCAGGAGAACTAACTAGAGGGGGAGAATCACCTCCCTCAACTTGCTGGCCACATTTTTTTTGAGGCTTTCTGTGTTGCAAGTGCACGCTTCTAGGAGATGGGGGACCCTCTGTGTTCACTAACAACCCTAGTCTTCCAAGGGCTGCTCTCAATCCATTCTCTGCCTACCATGTATCTGTGCTTGGGATCCCCCTGACCCAGATGCAGGATGTTGCACTTGGCCTTGTTGAGCTTCGTGACATTTGCACAGGCCCAACTCTCAAGCCTGCCCAGGTTCCTCCTTCCCTCCGACATGTTAACCACACCACATGGCTTGGTGTCATTATCAAATTTGTTGAGGGTGCACTCAGTCTGATGGTCCATGTTGCTGGCAAAGTTGTGAAACAATACCAGAGTCAATACTGATCCTTGAGGGACACCACTCATCACTGGTCTCCACTCAGACAGCAAGCCCTTGACCTCCTTTGACTGCGATCATGCAACTCATTCCTTACCCCCTGAATGGTCCATCTGTCAAATCCGTGTCTAGAGACAGGGATGTTGTATGGATCAGTGTCAAATACTCTGCACAAGTCCAGGTAGACGACATTGGTTGCTCTTCTCTCATCCACCAATGCTGGAACCTTGTCATGGAAGGCCACCAAATTTGCTATGCATCATTTGTCCTTAGTGAAGTCATGTTGAATGTCAGCTGTCACTTCCTTATTTTCCACGTCTTGACAGAGTTTCTGGGAGAACCCACTCCATGACTTTGCTGGGCACAGAGAAGAAACTGACTCATCTGTAAGCTGATTCATGAGTTCTCTATGAGCACTAGCATTCTATTTGATGAAAAAAAAAAAAAAAACCAGGGTAAGAAACACTTGTTTTAATGGTGTTTCAGTAACAGAAGCCTGACTGATAAAAAAAAGAGGAAATAATGAAGGATACCATTCCAGTGTTATGGGGCTATTGCTTCTACATCTGTGTGAGCTCTTTTGTGCTCTCTATGTTTCAATACAAACAAATTTCACAAACTAAATTAAGGGGAGGCCTAAGTGTCTGGACATTTAACAATAAAGAATCTTTGTCACATTAATAAACATATTCCTTCCTCTGAGGAAAATTCCTTATCAGTCACAGCTGAAATGCAACTCAGGACATGATGGGACTCTGAAAACACGAAGTCTGAAGTCAGTAAGATAAAAATAAATTTACATATTGCTTTTTGCATGATATAGAATTTAAACAGCAAACTAAGAAATAATCAAGAGGGAAATTTTAAAGTTTATAAAGAATATGTGAAAAGTCTTAAACCTTCTATAAATTGTGACGCAGGTGGGGAATCAGGATATGCGATTGTCTCTAATGGATTACTTTAGTTTTACTTCAATGCATGAAATATTGCAAGTCAGCCAAAGTCATGCTTAAACGCTCATCAAAAATATCTGACAGAGAGTTGTAGGTTCTAATTTTCAAAACTCTACTTTTTCTTATCTATACTTCAGATGTATAGGGACCTCAAAGTACCCTGAACATTTATTTGGAAAAATAGAGGGAAATTTTACTAAGCTTGACATTTCAGTATCTGAACCAGAGCATGTTTGATTGTCTCATATGGGGCAAGACAGCTCTTGCCTATTTTGTAAAGACGTAGGGTGGATAAGGTGTTACTACCAAAAATGGCTTTCTAGTAAACTTTTTATGTATAACATTTGAAATTCTTTTTCTAAATCTGCCAAAATTGTTGCTTGTGCTATGCCTGTGTACAAAGTAATTTTTCTAATTTCAATGCCATTACTAAAATAGGTTAACATGGAACCTCTGGCCATAAATTCAAATAATTTGGGCTTGAGCCAGGTGGATTGTTTGTTGATTTGTTTTTGTTTGCAGAGAAGTGGTGTTGTTGTTGTTTCATTTTGGTTTTCTCTCTTAAATGGGAGAAAAAACACAGAGACTCATAGAAAAAATGTCTTGGAGAAGAGAATGTTCAAACAAGTTTAACTCAGCACACTTCCTTTTTAGTGCCTTCCAAGGAGAAAATTGAGAATAATTTAAATTAAATTCATCTTGCTGACCAAAAAAGACTTGCGTCAAGAACACAGCTAATACATAGAGCAGAATTATTTCATTTGAAATTTGACTCTTATCTGAGGTATATCTGTGTGAGAGCACTGGCTAACTTGCAGACACAAAGGTCATGAAATAAAAGATCTGACAGATGATCCTAGTAGTCATCTAGGTAAGCAGATGTCTCCACTATGTACAGTACAGTAAAAGAACATTCCATAACTTCAAACAGTGACTATTTTATGGAGTCTACTAAGTCTGCTGAGAGACCCATAATTGTGGTAACAGCTACTTGAAACCTGGATACATGTGCTGGAGCAGTACTGAACTGTACTCTACTATTTTCGGCTTTGTAGGCTCATGAAGACAGGAAAGGAAAGAACAAATTTGTAGAGGTAGCCAGGTACCCAGTTTCTGCTTAAATAAGCTCTTAGGACCTTCAAAGATGATATTCTCTGCAAAGTAATACTAACCACCACCTTTCATATTTCTGGAGCATATTTCAAGTTACTGTTAAAATCAAGTGAGGAAGAAGTAAGAAAGATCCAATGATCACATTGTTGCTTCTGACTTCCAAGACTCTGATTCTTTCTCTCTTGGGTTCCTTCCAGTGACTGGAGACAGTGACAGCACTTCTTTATGAATTTAAAGGAAAATTAAAATAAATTTTTTTGGGATTGAATTTCAATAACTCTTGCTGACCAGAATCAGAAAGTGTATATTCCCAGTTTGAGATCAGTTATGAGAAATAGAGGAACTTGGACTTGGAACTGCCACTTGTTAAAGGGAATGATAGATGAAATAATGTATCAGGTGTCAAAATGAGGATGGAGCTATGGATATGCTCCCATTTGAATGACTGTAATGAATATGCACTACAGTGGGGCAGCATAGGAGAGCAAGAAGCTGGAAGAGTGGGAATATAAGTAGTGCTAATGTGAGTACAAGTTTCATCTTCAGATCATTTCCATTAGCTGGGTGATAATTTGCAGCTGAATCCTCGTGTTACTGTCCAAGTGAAACAAGAGTATATTTGCTCTAGGTATGTGATGCTGATTTGTCCCCTTAGCTTCTGTGGCCTTTTAAAATGAGACTGCGCTAGGGGATTTGTCATGAATTTTGATACTCACTACTTTTTTTCCTTTCTTTTTGTTGTTAATCACAGAAACTCAGGCAACGAAATCTGAAAATCATCCTTTCTGCCATTTGACTGCAGCAGATTTTATTTTGTCAGCTTCATGTTTGCCTCTAGCTGTGACAAACTGGAATGTTGCTTCTCTTTTATTGCTGGCTTCCCTTTTCTTTGATTCTGTAAAATTTTTCAGCATGTTGGTGGATTTTAGATTTTTCATGAGTTGTTATGACCAGAATCAATCCACTGATTACTTGAGAAATAGCTCTACTTGTTTTTTAATCTATTCCTCTGAATTTGCATTGATAAAAATAGTTTTGATTTGTACATATATGTTCCTTAGAAAGTTAGAAATGGTAGATTTTATTCCTTACCCCATACAAAACTTGTATTTGGAAAGTATAGCAAACAAGCAAGCAAGCAAACAAACAGAATCATAGGTCACAAATTTTGGGCGCAGATTAGAATTCAAGGCTTCTGTAATGATAGAGTTGTCAAAATTCTGGTTTTGGTTTTAAATCATGTTTGGATCTGAAGTTGCGAATCAGTTTCACTGAAATTTTTGACATCAGTTCTCCTCTTGAATATAGTGTAATGCTAAACAAAATCTGATTTTAAGGAAAATTCAAATAATACAATATTGCTTATATATTGTACTTTTTCCCTTTACATTTCAGAATCATGCAAGGCTTTCACAAAGACCTGTATTTACGAGAATAGTATGTTTACAGGGTGTAGATGCACATGAAAAAGTACTTTCTCACAATGCACTCGAGTAACCCATCAATACCAGTCACACACTAGTAAAAAAAATCAAATAAATATCTGTTAGTGAGGAAATAGAGTGCTAGTAGGCTTCATGTTCCAAGAGCTGTATTGGCTGACAAACTCTTAATGTATTTAAGAGTTGTATGGTTATATTAAGTTGCCCAGCCCTATGGCTCATAATTTTGAGCTCATCACATTGATTTTTCAATTTTATTACTGCTCACAATTCTTATTTTAATTAATGCTAGAGAGATTTTTGCACACATATTTGCACAAACTTTTCAGAATTACTGATAATGATTCATGTGACATTACAATTGATGTCTATTAGTTTTATTAATTCATCAAGGTTTCACATTGGCTCATGATGACTATTTTATTTATAAGTTAGCATGTGTAATAAATGAACAATATTCCCTTCTATGAGAGAAATTTCTCTGCCTTTTTTTTTGTAATAAGATAATTAGTTGATATAAGTAATGAAAAATTTACATTTTTGTGTGTATGAGCTTACTACATGACAAACGAAAAAGACCATGCTTTGGGATTTTACAATGCAGTAGTATCACTGGATCACAACTGTATTGGTACCCAGAAACGGAATCATAATATTTAAGACATGAAATACGATGAATCATCCAGTTAATTCAAGCACAGATAAATGGCAATTACTGTAGCTTAGGGTATATTTTCAAAGCTGGGAAGAAGTCTAGCCTCCAGGTTTCCTGTGATTTTAATGGGAGTTGCATGGCACAATTTTGAAAGTGTGCACAGCTTTGAAAAATCTCCTCTCAGACTAATGGGTTGCCATTAAAACTATCAAGAAAAAAACCATGGGACATGAAAGCTTCTCCACCATTTTGACACATTTCTCTATGGGAAGAGCAAGGACTGGAAGAGGAAAAAATCCACCACCTTCAACAAGAAAAGCTTTTTTGATTCAAATGTTTTTGCTTTTCTAAAATGAAAGATACATGCTTACTTTTTACTGCATACCTTGGTAACTTTTTATACCTGTCTAGTTATCTGGGGTTGTATTAATTGCAATCAGTTTCCAGATTTTTTGATGAGATTTTCTTAAAATGGATGAGTTCCAACTGTATTCAAAATGTGTGGTGAATCATGAGAAACATCTTTATTACAACAGAATGCCAGTTATATTAAAATTTTTCAGTGGATGTTTCTGCCAGAAACCAATGTTACAGAAAGAAAACACCAAGATACCTTGCAGCTTTCAGATTTTGTTTCCTTGGACTTCAGCATTGCTCCTAGAAAACCTTAAATCAATGACTCCTTCCTCAGGAACCTTTAGCTCCTGGTATCTTGGGACAGTTGCTCCATGACCAGTCTGGTCCCAAACCCAATGTTCAAAACCATTGTAAATCTAAATTCTGAGGCTCCTCCAAGCTCCTACCTGCCTGCAAACAATGACATTGTTTCGAAGGAGACATGCACAGAATTATTACAAGTAATTTTCTGATTAACTGAACTATTTTTAATTTCCATTTTTCCAACAAAATGCAGTGTCAGATCCCAGAATGCTGTACTTTGGCTTTTGTGATGCTCATGCTTTTAAACAGCCTACATGACAATGAAGATGTATCCCGGTCTTGTGGAGCTGCCAGCTGGAATGAATGAGATAACAATGTGTGGAATAAATCACAACTGTTTTAGAGAATGGAATGTAGTTATGCATGGGATTAAAGAAGTACGTCCACATCCTGCAGTTGCTGATAAATGTTGACAGCAGCTCAGATGGAGTAAAAATGGAAGGACAAGCATTAACTTGACTCTCCTGTCTTCTCGTGGTAATGTTGTTCATCAAAGATGGGCTAAGAAGAATAGATTACACAGTTGTGTGATTTAAGAATCCCACTGTGAAGGGAAACTTGCAATCCTTTATCTTCAAGGAATTCCCCATCCCAATGTTTTCTTGTGAGATGTCAGTTTACACCACAATTAAAATCCTAAATACTTGCATGTATCTGGCAAGTGGGCATCTGTGAAGTGGTACAAGAAGCAAAGAAAATTCAAGCACCTAAATGTTAGAAATAATCTGGAAAAAATATTTCAATTATTAAAGCAAAATTCATTCTTCTTATCCAAACCTGTCATTCCACAAAATAATGATAATGATACTAATAATAATAACAGTAATAAAACTTCTGAAAGAAAACCAGTCACTGGACAACCATAGAAGCTGATGGCTGAGGTCCCATCAGCTATTACAGGTCACCTACCTGAAGCCATATAACCTGAGAGGAGGTGAGAAGGAGCTCCTCTCCTCTGAGGAGTCCTTCTGCTAGCAGCACTGAAAAAGTTATCAAAGATAAGCATGTATTACATGTATCTCACTCTCTTCCAGCCTGTGGGGAAATGCCTGTGGAGCTACTAGAAAAATACTAAGCTGTTATTCCATCTAGAATGTAATGAAAATTGAAAACACTCATGAATTTGTCCTTAAGATGAACAGCCTGATTTTGGTAAGGACTTTAAGTACTTATTTGTCTTTGAGTGATGAATTGGTTATCTGAAATAGATAATAATTTTGTGGAAAGGGTATTCACACATATGTAGGAAAAGAGCGTATTATTTAAGCATTAGGTCAGCCACTAAACATTATAATGGGTACTTGTTTTACACTAACAGTTTCCACTTAAATAGTGAAAAACAATTTGAATCAATAAGTGAGTATTAGGACTATGAAAGTCTTGAAGATTTTGCATAGTACACCTTAGGAAGGTGTAATGTTGAGTAAAGATACAGCTGTGAGAAAAGTACTTCTGAAGTATACTCACGTAGAGCACAACCTACACAACCAAGCTCTTCTGAACTCTTATTCACCTTTTTGATATTTCCCTAAATTCTCATCTCTTGTACACCAAACCTAAGGCCTCTAGCTAAACATAAAGTATTCTGTATTTAAATGAATGTTACTAAAAACAATGTATGCATTTCCATTATGTACATCTTTTCCTTTAGCTTAAGATGTAGTTTGAGAGTTGAAAATGGGTAATAGTGGTCTTAAAAAATAGGTTAACAGAGCCCAGAAAGCAGATAAAGTATGTCATAAATAAATGTTCCATCCCTGTGCTTTTGTGTTGGATTTTCCTTCCTGCCTTTGAGTTCAGTTTCCTGGAGTTAGATTGTTGATAGAGTATAAGAACATCTTCCCTACCTCTGTGACATATTATGGCTGTTTAAGCAGTCTATTGCAGTTCTTCCCCTTTCTTTCTCCTGGTATATGTTCCAGCCTGACCACGAGGGTCAGGAGAAAACTATCCCTGTAGGATCAGTTCTTGTATCTAATGAACTGTATTAGCCCACTGCAAGCTGTATGGGTGGACAAGTTGACAGAGGCATAGGGCAGGAGAACAAAGAGGACTGAACGGCGAAGATTCTCAGCACAGTTTGTGTCAAACTGCTATCAAACTATAGCCTCTTATTTGAATGCTTATGTTGTCTAACCTTTCACACACCTGAAGTCCCTCTTTTCCATGTTTGGAGATGATTTACACCCTGCCTAACCAACACTTCTGTAGTATAAAATGTATGCCTATTTGTGTGTTTTATACATGTCAGTATGATATTTTCATACATTTTGAGGGAATAAAATCTTTGCATTGAAGTTGTAAGACCGAACATGCTCGGGACATAATTTTGGAAGGTCCACCATCTGGTGATGCTGAAAAAGAACCGGGCCTGTAAGACTTTTAATGGGACTTCACAGCATGGAGTCACTTGCTGTAAAACAAGTATTTTATCCTGATTGCCAGCTATTCATAAGAGATATAATCCATACAACTCTAAAAAATTATGAAAGAAAAGCATTGCATTTAGTTTGCTTTTATCATTTTATCACATTATGGCTATCCCCCACAAGGTACAAACTGTCTGAGAAAACACTCACACACACACACCCACCAGCTGCATGATTAAGGCAGGTAGAGTTTGATTCCACTGTCTCCATAGGTAATCAGTAGGAGTGAGAAGGTGTATGTCTTTACTAAGGCAAGTAGTTACTATTTCTAGTATCATTTTCTATTAAATTAGTTCTGACACCAATTTCATTTTCCCCATGAATTTCTCCTACAATACCCTCTTTCATACTCCTTTGAATCTTCTCATTGCAAGTGCTTGAAAAGGGGTCTCTTTACAGGCATCTATAAATCAACTTTCAAATAAATGGAACTTTGCAATAGTTAATGAAATAGCAGAAATACAGTATATGGTAATATAGTGTAGCAATATGATATAGTAAGACGGTAATTTTGTCTCACTGATTTATTACACTGACATAAGAATGCAGATGCCTGGATAACCCTATAACAATTTTTGAGGTTCCAAATTATAAATTTGTTAAATTAACCTACATGGAAACTCTTAATGACATCAAAACATAAATAACAAAAAGCCTTACAAAATCATCTATTCCACTAACTAGCCTTTACAGTTTCAATTTAAGCAATAAATATATTTTTCTCTCAGAACAATGGAACTAAATGCCATGACATTCATCTAGCAGAGGAAAAGAACAGAAAAGCAGAACAATGAAAAGGAAAAATAAAGTTCTCTTTGATCCATGCTAAAATTTCAGGTTTGGATCAGTTCTGTTTGGCCTGCAAACTAAAATCATGCATCCCATGAGAAAGGATTTTCAGTTGAGGGTTATCTGTGTCTACTCAGGCTGGAAATAATAGGTGAGTCAGATCTTTCTATAGTGTATTGACCTTTGACATTGTGGGACCAATGAGATGGTTGGAGGTACAGACGGAATACCTACTTCTGACTAAAAGTACACAACTGAATTTTCTAGCACCAGAAAGTTTGAGAACCCACCTCTTGGATTTCAGTCTCATTTTCAATTGAATTTGGTGGTACACTTCTGACTGCTGACTTTATTAAGTCAAAATATGGAAAACATCATAAGCTTTACAAGTAGTGTGTAGAACTCACTTCCTCTTTCAGTCAGACTCCTGGAAATGTTAAAAGCAAAACACATTTGTCATGAGAGAGGAATAAAACAATTTAGGAGATTAACTCCATTAAGGTCATGTAAGCTGAATGATCCACAGGCCAGTCTTCAAATTGCTGATAAATTAAGGTGTAGTACTTCAGGGCAAAGACATTACCTTGCATCTATCCTAAGTGTCTACTACTGGTCATTATGAGAGGTAGGATATTGTGCCAGATTAATATTTCATCTTATTCCATAGGGTAACTTTCCTGTGAAGTGGACAGAAGTAAAATACGTAGAACTTTTTTACTAACTATAAAGAGTATCTTAATTAAACCTGTCCGACAAAAGAACTAGACCTAAATTTTACCTGCTAATAAGATCTGCTGTACTTCCCTCTCAGATTTTTAGAGCCTTATTTTAAAGCAACTGTGACCAGCATACTAGATACAAAAGATTTAACTGAATCTCTGTGCCTCCATATACTCAATAAGACAGCACATTTGTACCTGTCACCTTGGAGTTTCTGATCTGGAGCTAGCATGCCCTGAGAAAATATAACAATTTTCTCTTTTGCACAGCATAGTTTTTTCTTTCTTTTTTGATCTGAAATTCAACCAAATGAACCATTAAGTGGAACAGACAGAGCAATGGAGCTAATGAACAATGAACTGAAACATGCCTAAGGCACCAAACAGGTTTTTAATTGCTTGACTTTTATTTCTCTAATGTCTATCTCTATAGGTGATTGTGTGACAAGTTTTCCCTCTGCTCTTTATTTTGAATTGGGTGGAATTCTACCAAGGCATGGAGTCATGATCTCACAAGCAACAGCTTTGATCATCTCACTCTGCACTCCCATCCTGCTCAAATTTTCATGCAATTTTTCATCATGGGACTGAAACTTATTAGACATCTCCCTCTGCCAAGAATTTTGTATACTGGCATCAGAATCTGTGAATTTTGCTTACAAAAGCAATTTGTTCAAACTACAAGCAACTGAACAGACATTAAAAAAAATTGAAGTTTAGAAGGCTAATGACTCTCTCAATGTCTTTATCTTGGAGCAGATCAGAAAAAGAAGAACTTTTGGCAAGGAATAAGGGAGTGCAAAAGTTTAGCTCATGTACTATAGGAAATGCAAGTGACCACCAGTGACCTCCAGCTTATCATTGCTGTCATCTGATAATGTTTGTATCAATACAGCAAAGATGGTGGTGTGAAGGACACTACAACTCCCCTTGGCTAAATCTTCTTGGAGAGCTGCTGTCACCACAAGCTTTGGGAAACACAGCAAAAATGAGTGAAGGCAACTGGCAGTTAATTGTTCAGACAGCACCCTGGTGAAAGTTGTGTAGAAGTCCTGTGCAGAGCTCACAGCTGCACAAAAGTGAGTCCTCTTATTCTTTCTGTCTCCCAATTTTCTCTTTTTTATTCACCATGGAGTGAATAGGGCAACAGATTGTTTTACAAGGATCACATTTTAAGACTCTTTTCTTGGTACACCTTGTGTGGTTGTTCTTCTTGTTTTAACTACTTCCTTTTCTTGTCTTGACTGATTATCTGAAAAAATGCTAACATTGGAATCAATGACACTTCACTTACATTTTTGTTTCCCTGCTCTGCTTTGTGTAACAAATTGTGTTTATAAATTCACATAGCTCACGGGAAGACATTTTCAACTACTTTCATGTGGTAAAAGCATCGAATTTTATCGTGAATTCTTGCCAGAACCTAGAAAGTATTTGAAAATAGTAGAGGTATCAAAATGCTTGAGTAACTGAAGACTGATGTCTCAATTTTTCACAGTCAGTAAAATCCCTTGAGCTATCTTTGTGTCTTACATTTTTTTGCTGGAAGGAGCTCTGACTAAACATTTACAACACTGGCCCTGCTCATTCATACTCTATGTACAGGCTTGCAAGAGAAACATTTCTTGTCAGGCTGCTTCCACTTTCTCAGACTTTACTAACCTATCAACACTTTGCATAGTGGAAAATAGCAATTGTGGACCTAATAAAATTTTAGATACATCAAACTAGCACATAAAATTCATATGACACTATCCTATGACAAGCTTTTTTTTAGATCTGCTGCCTATTTCACTTCAGATACCTTAAGTTTTGTGCATCCCTCTGTAACATTTCACGAAGTTCATATGTTCAAAATTCAATAGTTCCATCTCAGGAACTTTGCTTAATTAAATAAATTAGCTCAGTGATTCAGCTCCTGCCTCGTGTTGAAACTCAGGTTGCCAGCAATTATTCCTTCTGACAAAGAAAAATTTGTTTATTGATGTCTGCATGTTACACCATTCAAATAAATCTGTTTCTAAGTGAAGTGTCTGAGTTACTGCCTGAGTCTTTCTGAAAAACATGACCATTCAATCTAATCTCAGATTTACACCTCGGTTCAAAATACGTTCAAGTGGGAGATGTTGCCTCTAGCCCTGACTGATAATGACCTGATCTGTGGTTTGACATTAAAGTCAGTTACTGGAAGAGGAAAAAGAAAAAGGCACCTTTCACATACACTAGCAAAATTGCACTGGATTTTATCTTCTGTTACATCAAAGAGACTTTAGGATTGCTTTTCTCAGGTTTTATTGTTATAACATTTTAATTAAAAAAAAAAGTCTGCAATTTTCTGAATTGTTGATGAGAACCAGGCACAAAAGCTTTGATTTGCATATGAAAGCAAAAACTCTATGATATCTAGCTGTCAGCATTTTTTTCTAAAGGGATATAAACCTGTCAAAGACTCTTTAATGTTATAGAACATACTAGGGTCTTACTTCAGACTAAAATGTATAAAAAGAAAACATAGCTTACTCTGACCCAGTTGCCTTCCAAGAATATAAGATAAAACTTGTTCAGCACAGCTTTTTTTGAGTTGAATACAGTGATACTTCAAGCGCTGAAGGTTAGAAACATAAATGCAATTGATATGTTTTACCATATTTAAATGTGGTTTTTGTATTTCATTGTGCACAAAATAATGAACTTTCATGTCTCTTTCCTTTAGAGACATTTCTCATTCATGGAAGCACATTTGGCCCTATTCATTCAGGCATGCATAACTTGTTGTGGTGTAGATATTGCTGTACAGCAGGACAGACTTTCACTGATATGAGCAAGTGACTTCCCTGCTTATTACCAGTGATTTACATGCAAGTAAGGCAACTCAGATTGGCTTCATAACCATTTATCAGAGCTCATCTGCACCCTTATGTGTACAAGGCTTGTTGCTGTTGGACTACACATTAATCACCCTCCCTTTCTTTGCATAAAATTTTAAATCTGCCTTCTGTTCATTATATCCTAGGCAGATGAATGCTGCTGAGAGGGAATGTTGGTTTGTGGTGGTTTTTTGCCTAATGCAAGCTTTTGCTAATAACTGCTTATATTCCTAAGGACAGCAGTCTTACAGTCAAGTTTCTTCTTCAACATTGTAGTTGAATTAAGTGTGCATGTTTTTTTCTGGAGCTGTGTGTTTTCGTCCTTTCCCTCTAATTGCTTCTGACGGTTTCTGAATGTTTCACACCACTAACTACTCATTGATCCTGCTCTACCTGAGCACCAAAACAGAGGAGCTGGGCCAGATGTCTCTTTCTCTCTTCTACCTGAAGGAAGAAACATGAAATGGACAACTTTTCCTCACTGAAGTGATGAACATACAGATAATAATACTCAAATGAGTAAGTAAATAAAAGCATAATTCAAGCATTAAGTGATGTCAGTTTCGAGAGGGTTTCAAAGTGCTTGTTAAACAGTAATTTTCATCAGAATGTGGATTCTCTCCAAGGACTGACAACTTTACCTTTACAGAAACCATCTAGGGATCAAGAAGTTTGAGGACACTAAAAACCATATCAGGCAACACAATAACTTTTATTTAATTATTCTGAGGTCAGAACTTTCACTTGCCTTCCCACAATAATAATTTCTTTTGGGTTTTTTTTTCCTTGGATGTTTTTCAAGGTCAGCAATGCGTTGACTATTTTTAGTTAACTGCTAATAGATGTCCTCAGATGAATACATCTTACTTCCCGTTCTGAAATTTAAAAACTCAAACCAGCTTTAACACTTCTAGATATAATAACCATTTTATAACTCTAATCTGCTGAGTTTCACAACAGGGTAGTTTTTTTCATTAATTCTTTGCCTCAAGCCATTATTCAACTATAATACTGTTTTACTTAACAGTGTTTTAAAGAGTCCCTCACCATTGACACAGACTTTGTACAAACTGAGTCTCAGCTATTTCAAGCACACATTCATTTTTAATGTTACGGTTTTTTTCTACTAATAATAGTTTATTTTTGGTCTCTAAAATTCACTAACTCTGATTCTCAACCTATTCAATTTTCATCACAGAGAAACCACTCCTCCACATAAAAACAACCAAACAACAACAACAAAAACAATTAATGGGAAGGATGCAAACAGGAATGTCATAAATTCATTTTAACATAGGAAAATCCAAAACAAAAAAATTGACCTTTTCTCTTCTACTTGAAGAATATAATCTTTCCTCCTATATTCTATATAGGAAAATTCCTATCACAGGAGATCTAAGAAAAAAGACAGAAGAATATTAAAAAGTACATTTACAGTAGTGCCTGCAACAGAGACCCCTGATGTAGTTTTTTAGGTACTACACTAATGCACACCCCTGAACTCTCAAGTCTGAGGAATGAGACTAGTGTGCTTGACTTTTACCATGGTCACAGTAGCAGAGACCATGAAAAGCCAGTCCTCTCATGTCAAAAGAGAAAGTCCTTTGGTATTCAGAGAGACATTAATCAAGACTAATTAGAAGAAATATAAATTTCTAATGAGAAAAATAATCTTTAACTATTGAAGAAGTCACTTTGTTGTGACAGGTAGTGGTGTGAATACAAGGACTTCATTGCTCAAATATCAGATCGTTGGTTATCTCTCCATAAATTTGCAGTACGAATGTGACCTTTTATGAGTATAATCAAAATCTGACTTGAGATTTCTCCTGTGACAGCTGAGAGAGTTTTTCTCCGATTTTTTACAAACATGCTAACTAATATCAATGCTAAGCTTAGTTTGGCACCCTCATCCTTCTAATACATTAAGTCCAAGCACTTCACTAGTGACTCTCCTTAAAAGGATTACTTGTAGTAACACTTCTGTCCTTCTGTCTAGCTTATTTCTATCTGCACATCTGAAGTATCCCTGCATGATATCCTACTAGGACTTCCAGCTAAAGTTTGCAAATCTATGCTGTGTTTTGTACTCCTTCTAAATTTACACAGTTAAGTAAAAACCAAAGCCATGAGTCAAATTAATCAGGTCTCCCAACTGTCAGTTTCTGTCTGAACAAAGAGTGTTTATTGTTCAGATGCCTATAGACAAAACACATCACTTTATAAATTCGTATTACCTGTCACAAATTTATCTTACCTGCATGACAAAAGTATGAATCTTCTGTTTGTTTGGTCAGATTTAGGACAAAAAATCTGTTATGATGCAAAATTGTTTTGAATTACCATGTCATATGAGTTGTATCTCAGCCTCTGGGATAAGGAAATTACATTGGAAGTGAAAAACAGTGGCCAGTGACAAAAAAGTTACTGCAGGAGTTGCTCTATCATTGTTTAAGGAAACTACTTTTAGCTTGTAAAATTTTGCCTGTTTTCCCAAAGTTACTTAGTCTATCAGCTACCCCATTGCTTGACTATGGCTAACAATGGTTCTTATGATATTATTATTTATATAATCCAATTCACAAAACTACTAAACTTACCTGCTTCTTACTTAATATTTTCATTAATGACATAGATGAAGGGATCAAGTGCACCCTCTGCAAATTTGCAGATGACAACAAGCTGAGTGGTGCTGTTGACACACCTGAAGGACAGGATACTATCCAGAGGCTCCTGGAAAAGCTTGAGAAGTGGGCCTATGGTAATCTCATGAGGTTTAACAAGACCAAGTTCAAGGTGCTGCATCTGGATCAGGGCAACAACCGATACCAATACAGGCTGGGAGATGAACAGGTCGAGAGCAGCCCCACTGAGAAGGACTTGGGGATGCTGGTGGATGAGAGACTGGACATGAGCTGGCAATGTGCACTCACAGCCCAGAAAGCCAATTGTGTCCTGGGCTGTATCCAAAGCAGCAAGGCCAGCAGGTTGAGGAAGGTAATTCTGCCCCTTGACTCTGCTGCCATGAGATCCCACATGGAACATTGCATCCAGTTCTGGGATTGCCAGCGCGGAAAGGGTGTTGATCTGTTGGAGCAAGTCCAGAGGATGACCATGAAGATGATCAGAGGGATAGAGGTTCTCTGCTCTGAAGAAATGTTAAGAGAATTGAAATTGTTCAGCCTGGAGAAGGGAAGGCTTCAGGGGGACCTAATGGATGACTTCCAGTACCTAAAGGGAGCATACAAGAAAGATGGAGAGAGACTATTTACAGGGCTTTGTAGTCACAGGACAAGGCGAAATAGTTTTAAACTGAAAGAGAGCAGGTCTAGATTAGACATGAGGAAGAAATTTTTTACTCTGAGTGTGATGAGGCACAAGAGCAGGTTACCCAGATAAGTTGTGAGAAGTTACCCTGGAAATGTTCAAGGAGGGGGGGCTATGAGCAGTCTGAGAAAGTGTCCCAACCCACAGCAGGGAGGTTGGAACTAGGTGATCTTTAAGGTACCTTCCAACTGAGACAAGTCCATGATTCTATGTATGTTTACCCTTTTCCAAATAAGCCAGCAAAATCCCCTAGCCCTTAGGCCATTCAGTATCAGAGTGCAGTGGAATTTAATTTCATGTTCTTCTGTTTTGCCCTGTCATTAGCAGATGAGGAATATGCAAAGACACGACTCAAAGATCAATACACTGTGGCCTCAGTTTAGGATCTCAGAGCCCTAAAGCATTTGTCTACAGAGCACTAATTATTTCTTTGTCATCAGTCTTCTTTCACCAAGCAAGCACTGATTAGATATGTTTTCCCAAGACAAATTTTTATACTGAACATCTGCTACTGTACATCATATGCTTGTCTTTAAAAAGATCCAATTAATTATAATCAACAACTAAAATGAGTAAGGTGGAAAAGCCATTACCACATCTGTGTCTGGCAGGTAGTCAGGTAGTCATCCAAACTGAATACCAAGAGGTGTCTTTCAAAAAACTTTGTCACCAATACTAAAATTATTCTTCTTGAAATTGTAAGGTAATTACTCAATACAAAATAATTTCCTTAACAGATGAACAAGTAAGTAACAGCAAAAGTTTATTCCTCCTCAAAGCCTGATTCAGCTGCAGCTGATGTGAATGGAAGGAGCCACACGATTTTAGGGAATCTGGACCTAGCTCTGAGAGGACTCAGATCTTGATTCTCCACTGTAAGGGACTGCAGTAGCTGAAAATAAAATGTTTGCTTGGAAATATTCTGAAATGTGAAAGCAAAATAAAAAAGACACTCATGATGAAAGAAATGTCACAGCTTATTTTATTAGACCATCAAGAAAATAAAGGATATTTTAAGAGAGGAACCTTAAAGTACTTGGAAGGCAGAATGCCAATCTTCAACACTTTCTCAAGTGAGACTGCGTTTCACAGAATATTCTGAGTTGGAAGGGACCCACAATTATCATTGAGTTCAAGTCTTAAGTGAATGGCCTTTACAGGGATCAAACCCCGGATCCTGGTGTTATTAGTACCATGCTCTAACTGATTTAGTTGCATACTGGTGGCTAATCTGGAACGTCTTCTGTACCCTGCTCTTTTAATCACACACTGAAATGAAGCAAAGAGAGAAAATATTACCACTTTGAAAACAGATTAAAAGCTGAGTTTGGGGAAAGAAATAGTAACTGCACAAAAATGTGGTAAAGAAATATTGATAACTTTTCCCACTTATCATATATGCATACATTTTGCTACATGCATGTTTGTTCTCTGTGGAAGAATAACATTGGATGAATTTTAGTGGGTCAGTTTTTCAAACATTTTCTTCCTTCCTTTACTACACTTGCAACAGTAATTCAAAAGCCAGGAATAGCATCTATAATGTCGCATTGTTTTTATTTGGTAGTCCGTGGCACTCAAAAGGAGGGAAATGCTACACGGATATCACAGAATCACAGAATATTTTGAGTTGGAAGGGACCCACAAGGATCATCAAGTCCAACCCTTAAGTAAATGGCACATAAAGGGATCGAATCCACAGCATTGGCATTATTAGCACCAGGCTCTAACCAACTGAGCTAATCTCATAACATGTTGGAATACTCATCTCAGCCGTGTCTGAGAGGCATGAAAGAAGCTTAGTACATTTGACACATTATTTATTTATTATTTAGATTTATATAAAATTCCTGGGTATTATAGACTGTACTCTTGATTACTGAAATACATGCTGTAATCAAAGTCTGTGGTAGATTATGGGAGATCCAAAGAAGAATTTAAGATTGAGTAACTGAAACATATTCTTCGCAGATATTGTACAAGTTGCAGAAAGGAACATTAGTCCAGACTGCTGTCAGTACAAAATTATTCCCTCCAGTATCTTTTCCAATGTTTTGTGTAATGTAACAGTTAAAATTCCTAGAGATGGAGCTTTTCTCCGCCATTTCCCAAGGGAGATTATTTCACAACCAAATAGTGCTTACTGTCAACTTTGATTTTTTTATTCTGTTAAATTTTCAGGACACATATTTGTGCATCTTTATTTATCTGTTTAGCAGACTGTAACAACAATAGTATTTCAATATGCATTTTAAGGAACAATGTCAAAATTGTGTTCTATCTGTCTTCCATACTTAAAAACAATATGTGAATCACATGGCTTCCAGCATCGAAGTATCTCTGCTCTGCCCCTGTTCATGCTCAAAAAATACTCAAGAAAGTTAAGGAAAAGTAAGGAATTCTTTGAAGTTGTTCTGCTCTTACCCAGGCATTTGATTTGTCATCTCCAAAATTTTACATATGCTTTCAAGAACAAACAATTATTTAAGTTATTTCGGTATTTTGACCTTAGTTTGTAGTAAATCAATCTGATTTTCAAGAAATATAGGGAGTGAATGTTATTTCAGTTTCAATAAATGCAAAAGACAACATTTTGTGGAACTAATATTCCTAGTATTCTTTTTCAAGTATTATTTTTATTGTTAGCTTCAAATGTCTAATTTTGTGATTACTACTGGCAATAAAAATGCAAGGTAAGGAGGGGTCATTAAACATGATTCCTCAGGTATGAAGTTGGGCTTTTCTTGGAATAAATTGCTGTTACCTGTCACATTTTCAATCAGATGATATGTGTTTTTTAGAGGATCCTTAGCAAGGAGGAGTTCGTATGACAACAGAAGGAGGAGACTTCATTTTATTGCACAAGACTTCTCATTTTCCCTTTCAGAGAACAGATGACAAAACATAACATCTTAAGTTTACAATCACACTTCTCTTCTGCAGGAGGACATAGAACTATTAAGATCCATTGCAAAATAAAAGGAATTTCCTTGAGTTTTAAATTAGTTTTTACAGGTCTTTTCTCTTGCAGCTGTCATGTTTGTAAAATAGGTGCATCTTGTAATAGTTAAAAGTCCACGGTTAAGCCCATGAACTTTTGAAAAAGTGGAGACATTTGAGAAATTTGCCTTTCAAATTCCACCCTTAACTATTATGTCAGAGATTCTGCATTCACCTGTGCTGTTCCTAGGCTTACTTGCTGCTTGGGACTACATAGAAAGTTCCGTTCTGAAACTCTTGTGTTTTCCCTGCCTCCTCTCTACTTTGGTATGAAAATAGCCACTGAATATGAAGAGAAAAGTAAAATAACCACAAAAATGGGAAACCTTAACTACAGGTGGTGTTCTCTCTTCTGAGGGAGGTATATATACAATCTAATTTCTAATATTTATCATAGAAAAGAGCAACCATATTCTTACCAATAAACTTGGTTTATCACAAAAAAAGATATGTTCCAACAGTTCAAGTTTCTCTTCTTGGGGATAGTGGCCAAGATGGACAGTAACAAGGATCTTTCATTTCTATCCTTTCTAAGCTGAAAATTTCTCCAAAGCAAATTCTTTTTGGGGATTGAGAAACTGAAGCATCTTTCATGGGTGATTTGATACACGGAACACTGATGGGTTCCTATTGCAAAGAGGAAATCCAGGCAAAAAGAAAATTTAAAAAAATCCCGTAAAGTAATTCAGTAGTCAGAATGGTTTGAAGCCATAGTTCTGGCTGTGCCAGCCAATATGCTCTACTGAGTTTCTTGCTTAGTTTTACAATTTATAACACCCTTACTATAAAATATACAAAATAAATACATAGAGAAATTATCAATACAAAAAACACTTTATCAAGGACAGTTACATGAAACCAGGGCACCTACTTTATAGATTAATTTTTCTTTCTTATACAATACATTGATGTGTACATATATGTATCTTGTTCTGTATAGATTATTCCGTAGTCTGCCCTTTCATTGGAGAATCCATAAGTGTGGTAGTTACAGGAGCTGGAAAAGTATGCCTGCAGTACCGTTTACTATAGAGCAGCAGTGTACTGGCAAACATTACAGATAAATACCACAATAATTCCACAGGCACTGCTCTCCTGGACAGCATATCAAGATGAACACGTAGCAAACTAAGTCAAACCATTGAAGTCTGAAGGATAAACAAAGATAGAGAAAACAATGAAGTATTTAAAAACCCACAGCTTTCAACAAGACAGAATTAAAGGTTGTCTAAGTATAGTAAGATGGTTTGGCATTTGGGTGGAATATGCAGTGACATCAGTCTTGTGTCCAAGTCATAATAAACATATGAGAGAAAAGACTAAGAGACATGGAGTAACATTTTCGGGTAAGAATCAAGCAGGACAAATCACAGAATCATAGAACCATAGAATTAACTAGATTGGAAGAGACCTCCGAGATCATCAAGTTCAACCCTTAATCCAACCCCACTGTGATTACTAGATCACGGCACTCAGTGCCACATCCAACCTCATCCTAAAAAGCTCCAGGGACGGTGAATCCACCACCTCTCTGGGCAGCCCATTCCAATGCCTGATCACTCTCTCTGTAAAGAACTTCTTTCTAATAACTAACCTAAACCTCCCCTGACAGAGCTTAAGCCCATACCTTCTTGTCCTACTGCTGATTGCCTGGGAGAAGAGACCAACCCCCACCTGGCTACAACCTCCTCTCAGGGAGTTGTAGAGAATGATGAGATCTCCCCTGAGCCTTCTCTTCTCCAAGCTAAACAACCCCAGCTCCCTCAGCCTCTCCTCATAGGATTTGTGCTCAAGTCCCTTCACCAGCTTGGTTGCTCTTCTCTGGACCTGCTCCAGCCCCTCAATATCCTTCCTGAACTGAGGGGCCCAGAGCTGGACACAGCACTCCAGGTGTGGCCTCACCAGCGCTGAGTACAGGGGCAGAATCCCTTCCCTGTTCCTGCTGGCCACACTGTTCCTGATCCAGGCCAGGATGCCATTGGCCTTCTTGGCCACCTGGGCACACTGCTGGCTCATGTTCAGCTTCCTGTCAATCCAAACTCCCAGCTCCCTTTCTGCCTGGCTGCTCTCCAGCCACTCTGTGCCCAGCCTGTAGCGCTGCAGGGGGTTGTTGTGGCCAAAGTGCAGGACCCGGCACTTGGCCTTGTTGAACCTCATCCCATTGGAATAAGCCCAACTCTCCAGCCTATCCAGGTCCCTCTGTAGAACCCTCCTGCCTTCCAGCTGATCGACACTCCCCCCTAGCTTGGTGTCATCTGCAAATTTGCTAATG
>VXAY01006781.1:135517-152207 GCA_013399855.1 Oxyruncus cristatus | reverse complement strand
ATCCTGTAGGTGCTGTGTGATTGCATTTAGGATGATCTGCTCCATAACTTTGCCAGGCACGGAGGTCAGGCTGACAGGCCTGTAGTTTCCTAGGTCCTCCTTCCAGCCCTTTTTGTGGATTGGTGTGACATTTGCCAACTTCCAATCGTCTGGGACCTCCCCAGGGAGCCAGGACTGTTGGTAAATGATGGAGAGCAGCTTGGGGAGCTCTTCCGCCAGCTCCCTTATCACCCTAAGATGGATCCCATCTGGTCCCATGGACTTGTGTGGATACAGGTGGCTCAGTAGGTCACTGGCTATTTCCTCCTGGAACACAGGGGAGCTATTCGGCTTCCTGTCCCTGTCTACCAGCTCCAGAGGCCATGTGGGATTGTCTTCATCAGATAGAGCAAGTACCTACCTAGTTTTGAGTATTTGGTAAGCAGGTTGATCCAGCTCCCATTTCCCAAAGAAACTTCCGTGGGCAGGTTACCCTACATGTAAATGGATCAAAACCATCAGTGGTGAGCCAGAGTACCATAGAGTCCTTGTTTCTCTCTGCTACATACTGGTAAGGGTAGGTTCACATGCACCAGGGTTTACTATTTCTCCTGAGGTCACACTAGAGTTGTTTGTATAGATAAAGTTCTAGAGAATCTTCTCCAATGTGTTAACATTCATCTTTAGAAACTAAAAAAGATTAGGGTTCTAGAGCAACAAGGTTGAAGAATTCTCACAATAATTTATACAGTTCTTTGTAACTTCATTCTAAGGTTTAGTTGGTACAGGATCTCAGACTTGATTAAAGTAAAGGAAACCACACAGAATAGCCCCATAGAGTAGTCTATAGATACCTTTGCAAAACGCCTTTTTTTTTCATTCCTCCTAACCCTTGAGCTGCCACATCTATCAGCTGCTTCCTTTTGACAATTCGTCACTCTTGAAAAATGTTTCCAAGCACTTTGAATAATTTCCAATTCATTCTTGCAGGAAATGAGGATTTGCTTCCTCACTTGGGATACCTGCTGCTAGGTTTATTCACTAATAAGCATGATAAATGTTTTAGCCTTTGATCAGTGCTAAATTAACAAGTAAGCTCCACAGAAAAGAAGTCTGTGAGGCTCAGGGGCTCAAGACAGTGATTGCGCTGGAAATATGATTGATTGTGTTGCTGCGAGAAATTTCCATTAAAAAACTTTTATCATTCAGTTATGTTCTGAACAATTAAATCAAAAGTGAAAGATATTTAGCCTTCAAAGAAGACAGGAGGAAGGAAGAAACAGAACATACTTCATATGACTTTGTTTCAGCCTATATAGCCTTATTGTCCTGGAATGTATTTTAGGTTTTATCATTATTATTATTATTATTTTTCATTTATCTTACTTACTTGGAGAATTATTTTACTACACTGGTAAATAATTTTTATTTTTATTTATCTTCTTTCCTTTCCCTATTTTACTGGGTCTGGCAGGGATGAAGTTAAGTTTACTCATAGTATTCCATATGGTGTTGTGCTTTAGATTGGTGACTAAACCAGTGCTAATAACTCACAAATGCTTTAGCTAGCGTTGAATTATCTTTGCACAGCATCAAGGTATTATACATCTTTCAGTGTTTCTCCCAGGGTATAGGCTGGAGGTGGGCAAGAGAAATTTTGTAATAAGCTCGTCTTCTCAAATTTCATACTATTTTGACTGCAGTATCATATTAACTTATATAGGAAAGCTTGAACATACCTAGCTTTGATACTGAAAACTGTCTATTAATCACAGTAGGAGATTTGAACTGAATTGAATTGAATTGAAAAATATTTCCTAATAAGCCAAAAAAAATACAGGTAAGTTTAGGCTAATATTTTCAGAAGGTATCACCCCTTCCTCTACAGTGTATGGTAGTGTGCTCAGAGGATGCTGAATTAATTGTCATGGAAGATGACAATAACCCTTCTTATCAAAGATACGTACAGAAATACTTATGTGAAATGGTAAACTCCAGCTTCCTGTGTCACAGAGTGGTCTCTGAATATTTTTTTCTCCTGTGTATGAACAGTGCCCCAGTAACCTTGCCATCAGTTGAAACAATAGTAATTTCTCTTTTTTTTTCAAACAAAATGCTGGCAGCTAACATCCCTGTTTTCACTGGTGCCATTCAGAAAGCATGCCATAGACCATAGTCTGTTTCCGCAGACTTATGAATGGGTACTTCCCTTATGTTCATACCATCTTACCACCTCCCTGCAGTCATTGGACTGGCATTATGAAAGACCTGGCCTAAAAAAATGTTTTATTACAAAAGTACCTTTTCTTGAGGCCAACTGTCAGACTGTTACTGTGGAAGACATCTTGTAACAGGCAAATCTGCATAGCTTTTTGTTCACAGTTTCTTATTAAAATTTAAGACTCTCTTCTTAAGAACAGAAATAGTTATTAATTTCTTCCAGTCTTTGTAAACACTTGTCCTTTGTTTCAAGTCTTTGATGTTCCTTTGCTAATGAAAAAGAGGGAAAAAAAGTAATCTTTCCTTGACCTTGGCAGCAAGCTTGAAAGATTTTTAGTGTTTAGGTTCACATTGGTATGAATCTGTCCATTTTATTGCTTTTTCATCCTGTAAACAAAATAATGTTTCCCTGCAAATATTTTTTTTTTTCAATCTTTCCTCAGGGAAAGAAAATCTGTCTTTGCACAGAAGCTCACTTTGCACCTTATTCTTTATATAGCAGCCTTTGGAGCTCACAACATGGAAAGTTTCATGGTCTACCTTAATTCATGATTGTATATTATCTCTTGTACAGTGAAATATATTATCCATGGATATGGATAGGTCTCAGAAATTATTCCTATTTTATTCACAGCCTCGTTGTTATCTTGTGCAAGATCATTTTGCACAACTACATTTTTTAAATCTGCAAATAAGAGAAATGTCTTACAGCACTATTCTTATTCTCTCCCTATGAAAATATGTGTCCTACCAATGCACTCCTTGAAGTGAACTGTAATTTTGCAAAGGAAGACAGTTCTGAGTTTTACAAGAATGAACCACAGAAATACACTGTTTTAAAGAGAAGATTGCCGGACCAGCAGCACTATTGACTCAATATTGAAATGTGCTGCCAGAAAACAGAAGAGGACATGGACAAAAAAAAGCAGGGAAGAAAAAGCAGAGATAGGAAGCACTAGACTGACTACTGCTTAC
Organism: Oxyruncus cristatus; assembly: GCA_013399855.1. Classification (NCBI taxonomy): domain Eukaryota; kingdom Metazoa; phylum Chordata; class Aves; order Passeriformes; family Cotingidae; genus Oxyruncus; species Oxyruncus cristatus. Next base: position 149,033 of record VXAY01006781.1, on the reverse strand, counting down.
TAAACCAAGATTGTTTATGAAAACATGCACCACAGGTCAGATATTCAGCAGGTTAGGTCAATCTCTTTGACATGAAGACAAAGATGCGTAGTCAAGCTGGAGGAAGATCTAAACATGTTTCTGCAAAGAGAAAGAAAAGCATCAGGTGTGCACAAGTTATACAACAGGGTGAAAGCTTAATAATCTCTCAATATTTTGTGTCTTCAGAAATTCACTATTATATCTGGGAAAAATGCAACTTCAGCTTTTCTTTCTTCTTCTTTCTGTAACAATTTACAAACTAAAGTAGACACATATCAGAAAACTTCTTGTCAGTGCAACAAGCTGTGTACGCTGCCAAGCTGCAGTCTCTAGTCAATCATTTGTTTTTAGGCTTCCTTTTTCTTGCATACCAAAAAGCACATTTCTCTAGAATTTGCCACACACTTGTTACTCAAGTCAATTTGGTCATGCATAATTTTTGTTTTATTTTGCCAAAGCCATTGAGTGGAACTTGATACTGTACTTGACACTCATGAAATTTCTCTTCATGTCCTAGGATTACATGAATTAAGCTAATTAGCTTGCTGCTGGCAGTCTTTTAAGTTAGCTTCATAAAACTTCAGAAGAGTCTCTGGAAGCTTTTTGAATAACAACGGTGTCAGATCTGACAGAACTTTTTAAATATATCAAGTCATGTAGCTTTATATGTAGGGAAGTTATACAGTAGTCAGAAACAAAAATATCCATGAAAACAAATAGAAGAGGATGAAAATTTTGTTTTGTTTACAGCAGAAATCAGAGATCCTTGGAAGAAGTCACCTTGGCTAAAGACTAATTTATGATTTCTTTAACATGGACTTCATAGCAGTGCTATTTGTTCACCTAATTTGCCCCTTTCAATGTAATTTTCACTGTCTTGCTCTCCTTGTGATGATAAGAATGAAGCCTTCTTGGATTCATCTAAGGAAAAATTTCCACAACACCAATTGTAATTTTCAACTGTGCTAAGGAAATACATTTCAGTGACAAGTTGTCAGAAACGGAGCAAGCAACCAAGTTTGCTTTTTGTTTGGGACCATCTTCTACTGTTAGCACTTTCCACAGAACCTTGACTCCTTTCAAGTCAATAGTGATAAAGTCACTAAATTCAGAGTGTTCTCATCTCTCAAAGAGAAATTAGAACACAAGAATATATTATAGTAATTAGTAATGAAATAACTAGGTGTTCTTTGGAGCATATAACAACACTGAGCTATTGAATCTAATGAATAATTTCTAAAATGGATCCCTTTTCCTCCACTGCCTCAAAAAAAATTTTTTTTAATACTGAAACCATTTTCACATAAAGGACTTAATGTCCTCCTTCATAAGGTAGGACAACTGTGTGTTCAGCTACCTTTAGACAGAATTACACAGATTTTGTAGGAACAGAATAAATATTCTCTTCACTGAACCTTGGTACACAAAGTAGAAGGAGGCATGAGCACTGCATTTGTTTTACAAGGAAGGGATAGCTGAGATTCACAACTCAAGGCAAGAATGCCAGATTGTACTTCCCCACTCAGTGTGGGGAGCATCACAAGTGGGAATATCACAAGGATGATGCTGAGATTTAAGAGATGGGATCATTTTAACATAAACTTTCATTTAATCTGTTTTTAATGGCTAATTTAGGCGTATGCCATTTCACCTTGGGTTTATTGAGCTGTTTCATGTGAATCCTACTTTTGTCTATCATTGTACATAGAGATTCTATATAGGACAAAAAATAATGTGTGGAAGTGTACATTCTGCTGTGCTCAACCTGTTAATATTTCAGGAGCCTGTGGACCTGGACTGCTATCATGCACCAGTGCTACCTTGGGCAGTGAGAGGAAGCATCTTATGCCTCACAGTTCCAGCCAAGAAGTTAAAGGTCTGACAAATGTATCAGCCAAACTCTATTGCATTCCTGCCAAACATGTGCTAAACAGAATTTTTCGATGGTTAAAGTTTAGGCAAAATTTAGGTGGCATTTTTCATGGAAAAAGCAAATACTGCTTTCCTGAAGCAAAGGACATCTTTTGCTCAAATTCAGAACCTCCACAGTAATAGTTTTATCAGTCATTTTAGTGCCATTATTATTTTTACCACAGAGTAGCCAAATTATTTATTCCAGTCTCAGTATGCATGCAGAGATGTTTTAGTCTGAATGATTTATGATGATTATGGCTATAAACAGACAAAGGTAGGTTATTGTCAGTGGAAAACTTCAAGATAGCTCCTCCATGGGCAGCAACACCAGCTGTACAAGATAAATGACAGTGTTTAGATGAATCTTCATCTCAGATGTAATTTTTATTTTCTTTGGGTACATTAGCATCTCTCACATCTGAAAAGAACTGTGTCTTCCAAACATGCTTTATGATATGAATGAATGCAGTAAGTCAGGAAGAGTGACAGTGTGTGTCATATCACTGCCTTTTGGGGTTTTTTTCTTGCTGTCAGAAGACTACTAGAGTGAGATGTAGATAGCCACATTCAGATGGAAATGGGAGTCTTCGCATTTGGAAACGCCTTGTGAGCATACTTGAAGATGAAAGGGAGAAAATAGCACTCATCAATGATGAATTAATTTGATAAAACAACATTAGTAGACTTAATAAGGCCAGAAACCTCTCTGCAAAATAGTCATAAGCGTTTGGAAGCATCAAACTGACATTTGTATTGCTTATTACAGCTTTCACCTTGAGACCCATATGCTTCTGACAATAGCAGTAGAATCTGTCACACACAAAGAAAGTTTACAATGTATGGTTTGAAAGGACAACGTTAACAACTTTAATCTTATAGGTTCTCTTTGCTAAGGTAATGTATACTGTAGAACACAGCTATTTTACACTACAAAGTTATAAGCATTATTTGGAACTATTTGGAGTGGATTTTCTCTGCTGAATACTGAACATTGAAAAACACTGAAAACAAAATAGATCTTGTATGGCATCTTTAGCTACAGGTTCTAAATTTCTGAGGTGGGGACCAGAGGTTTTTTCAGTAAATGGATTTTTTAATGTATTTACCACAATTTCCCTTCTTGTTCTAAGTCATTGGTCCTATGTTGTTGTCTAGATGATTGAGTTAGACCAATATAAATATGAATTTGTGAAAGAAACACAGTTTTCCATTTCAGATCTGTTAATGGCCAACTAGATTACTATGATTAATTCTCCCTGATTTGGATTTATGAAGTGATGGTGAACAGGATCTCGAGATTTATGCACTGTCCATGTATTATCTCTTATGAACAGTTTTATAAGGAGATAATTGTTCAATAACTCAACATTGATAGCCCAAGGAGATTAACTTTCAATGTAATAAAGGACATTTAAAAACACTGGAAAAATTGTATTCTTTATGTTAAAAGTATATAGAGCATGGTGGTATTTATGTGTTTATTGTTCCCATGAGAATGGAATACAGTAATATGTTCTCTTTTTTTTTTAATTCCCATCCAAAATGCCCAAAAATGGAAAACTGTGAGACTAAACAAACATCAAGTTACAGATGATCAGATAAGTACTATGTTCTTCTGACTACTATTTGGATGACTTCTTCATTCAGAAATTGTAGTTAGATTGGTTTCTTTGTAAAGAAACTATGGGATGACAGCACACAATAAATCATGTCTAACAACATGCTGAAAAGCTGGCAAGAGTAAAAGTGGAAGAGTGAAAAGCTTGTACAGTGACAAATACAGCTGACAACAAGTATATACATCTGTTTGGTAGGTTTTATGAGAAAAGAACACAAACAAGGAAAAGGGACTTAGCTTTACAAACATACATTTGAAATTCTTTTATTTCCTACTAATAGTAAAAATGCAAGGAATATAAAAATTGAGATTTGCAAATAAATTTTTGTCATTTTAAACACAAGTAGTATATGAAGATAAAGTGTAGATTGGCATTTTGATTATCAACTTTTTTTCTGTTTTTTTTTCAAATGCCAGAGGAACTAATAAGGAATTGACTCAGAAGCATACTGATTAAAGGATAGGGTGGTACAGCTATTTTTAACGCATCCATTCAGGTATAAATCAGTTTGAATTCTGTCTCCAAAGCTTGGAATAAAAAAGTAAAGAGAGCTCATACATTATTCTTTGATGCAAATTGAAGTATCAAACCATTATTTCACTAAAAAAAAAATTATTATCACAAATGACTTTACAAGAAAGGTCATCAGCTTCAAACTCTTTCATAATTAACTACTCAGTTATCTGAGTGAAATAATCAAGGTGCTGGTAAAAAAAAAGTATTATGACTGAGTTCTATTGAAATTATTAGGACTTGGTGTCATGTATTGAAATCTACCAATGGTTCTGGTAAAGATCAACTCCTCTGGAAGTTTCTCCTTTTTTAATCAAAGTGTTACATAAAATTCAATTTTATTATTATGGTATAAAATTCTCATTGAAACTAGTAATGTGTTGATGTGTTACCTCTCCAAACAGCTGAAGTATACTGAAAAAAAGTAGAAATGAAAACGAACTAAAAAAATTATCAAAAAAATTCAAGATGCTTCTACAGGTAAATGAACATTGGTGTTTACTCTGTTTTGTGACAAAGGGATGAAAAAATAAATATGCTTAAGTAAATATTCTATTAAACTGTAGCTCGTAGCTACAAGACTTCACTGGGAAAAGTTCTCATAGATATATAAAAATGTTTGAGAATTGCAGTGATAAATAAGAATTTTCAAAGCACATTTAAAAGAGAAACATTCAGAAGAGATTAAAAGTACTAGTTCTGCCAGTTTAAGATGAAGTTTCCCTTATGGATGGTTTGCTGACTATACCTTTGAAGATTTTTGCACTTCCTGATGTAAAGAGCATTTGCCTCATGAAATAGCCGATCTGTCTTTCTCTCCAGACATGAAATCTCCTCTGGTTTTATAACTGTGAGGCAAAAGTTCATCTAGACAGGGACAGTAATCTAGAAAATGCAAAAAAAATCCCAAAAAAACAAACATCTCTTCAAGCTCTGCGTATGAATTGGGGCTAGCATAGACTGGCTTACTGTGAAAGATTCTGCCAAGCAAGGCTTCACGAGGGAAGACAGTATTCCCTTGTTTCTCTTTGCCATGTTTCGAGAATACAATTTCCTTAAAGACTGTTTATACATTTGTGTTTTTTAAGAGATAGTTTTACCAAATACACTGGTAGTGTATCTTAGCTGAATACAAAATTAAAGATGTATCACTGGTGGTTCAGAAACTCCAGTTGCATAATCCACTAAACCAACACCATATTAATGTTGAAAACATCAGGGCCAAGCTCAACATAGCATGCAGATGGTGATTTAAAAGACACCTGGATGAAATGAGGCACGTTGTGTATAGTCTTCAAGAGCCTCACTTTGTGGAGGCAGTGTGAGGAAGAAAGATTACTCTTCTCAATTATTATCAGTTATGTTAGTCTCAGATCTTATCACCCTTCGCACCTTTATTGTGACTTCCTCCAGGTTTTTTTAATGTAAGTAAAAAAGTCAAATTTTAACTACAGTCAATTCTGTAGAAGTTTTTAATTAATCTATCTGAATCACTAAAATACGTAATTATCTTGGAAAATACTTTTACGACTTTATAAGGAAAAAGATATAAAATGCATGGGCAAATATTTATGTTCACACTCATTGTTCTTTTTTATTTTTAATGAAATATTAAAAGAATCTAATGTTCATTTGACTTTTGCATCTGATCTGAGACTGAAAACCTGATGTACTAAACGCAAATTTCAAAAGAAAATGAAAAACAATGTCAACAGTGCTTGTTGCTTTAAAATTTCATCCAACTCACAGAAAAGACCTTTTTTCACATTTCACAATTGCAAATTCTTGCATTGTGAAGGTTTGTACACAGACTGTCTTACTTAAATAAAAAATCCTTGTAAAATCAAATATGTTTCCACTCTTGCAGGTATTAAAATAAAACTGGACAAGGTCCTGTGCAACCCAATATAAGTTACTGTGCTCTGAACAAAGCATAAGACCAACTTAAAAACTTAAGACCCCCTGAACCTAAGCTATTCTATGATTCTAGATTCTTTATGGGCTGTCACTTAATCATACATGACTTATTCACACTCATTCACATTACACCATGTTGTAACACCATAGTTTGGTTTAGTTTGGTTTGGCTATGGTTTAGGCTGAAAAAATGCTTTTTATTTTCTCTTGTTTAGGGTTACTTTGTGTGGAATATTTTCAAATTCCTCACAGTGTTTCCTAGATTAACTTTTTTTCTTTTGAGAGTGGATATAAAAGTATGAGATTTGTATCTTTTAGGGTCTTTTGAGTAATCATTAAAATAATAACCAAACAGTTTGTAAGTACAGCCTTGCACAAATGAAGGGAAATATTAATAGGATATGTCTGTGGTTCAGGGTCGTATATAAGACATAATCAAAGATTAATCTTTAACTCATAAGATTAAAAGTGCTTTGTTTAACGCACATTATTGTTTGTAATATAGGACAAAGCAACCAATGTCTGGACATACTCTTATTCCTTACTTCAACTTTTTGTTAAAGTGCTATTGTTTCCCAGGCAAACCATCAAGGCCAATATTGTGACTTGCAATCCTTATTACAGAAGTCCTCAGTAAAAAGGTGTGACTAAATTAACTTCAGTCCCAGTGCAAAAAAACAAGCGCAGTCTGTGAGAATTATTTTTTTTTTTTTTGTACCTTTACAATCTGATCCTATTGGCTTTTTCTCCAGCTGAGTAGGAGTAGAATTTTTCTGAATATTTTCAAAATATTTCCAGCAATATTAAGTAATAATCAAAACTATGCATTGAGAAATTTCCCCTGTAGTGAGGATTAAGAACTTTGTGTTCATCTGGTGTCAGCTTACATCACAATGAGAAACAAATTCCTAAACTTCTGTTCAGACACCATTGCTTAGCAATAGCAAAAGCAACACACCAGCAATGCTGCTTACACTAATAATCCCACTAAGTAGGATGATATATATATATATACTCTAATGAAGGTTTAACATGTATCAAAACTCAGAGGGAAGCCTAGTGTAGCATACTGGAAAATGTAGCTGAAAGGATACAACATAACTCCATCTGTCTTAGGAAATTCTTGGGTATTTAGAGAATTAGCTCAAAAATGTCTTAGTATCAAATTCTAGTAGGTATGTGCTGTGCTTATTTGTGATACTTCAACTACTGAATGTGTTGAATAAAGGAAGAGTCAGCTTTGATTCCTACCAGCCCAAGGAAAGTCTTTGCTATCATTTTCTAATGGCAACATTAAAGCAGATTTTTAAAAGCTACCACCCAATACACAAACTCTTACAGTGATAACATATGATAATATTTATGATGATAATAAACTCTGGGTTTACAAACAGCATTGTTTGTTTTATTGCTCTCAACTGCTTTCCATTTATTAAATCTGTATTATTTGCAAATTTACACTAGAAATGTAAATGTTTGTCACACAAAAATTTTTGGGACTAGAAGATTTGTAACTAACGCAGGTGTTAAGATCTGCTGTCATTGAGAAAATTCAAGAAGGCAGTTTCCCTGGAACAGAAGCTCCAGTCCAGCAGAAGCACCTTTTTTGGAATGTTTTCCCTTGGTCATTGTGAGACACTGGATTCGAATCTCACTAGATGATGTAATCATTTGGAACAAACTCGGGTGTGTGTATACCTGGGAGAGAGGGACCAGGCCTGCAGCTTCGGAACTCACATGGCAGGCTCTCAGAAGCTGCATGCAGTAGCTGTCAGTCAAAAGGGCAGCCCACCCACATCATACCCCCGCAGCCTCTGGTGGCTTTGCTACCTCTCACTGTAGTCTGGACCTACAGAGTGGTCAGTGAGCCAGAGGTCCATCCTGGGGTGGAGAGGGTGTTGACCACAGAGGGCAAGAACACATAAACACAGCAGCACATGGGCTCCGCTTCCTCTTTCCAGCCGCCACCATGTGAAGAATCCTCAGCAATAACTACTTTTCTCTTATTCTGCTCTCTTTCTTTACTCCTTTTCTCTTCTCCTCTCTCTCTCTTCACTGCTGATTCTTCTTTTAATTTATTTTCTTTCTTTACTCCTTTCTTGATATTTTGAGTAACTTAAAACTGATGGGTTGTATTTTACTCAGCTGTTGAGCTGCTGTGTGCTGGGTGCTTTGTGAAATGCTTCTTTTTCTTGGTTGTATGAAAACTTTGTATAGAAACTGTGAAACTTTTGCCAAAGCGTCTATTTTCTCACTAAATTAAAAGAAATCTCTTGGAAAAGGTATGCAGAGTTTTCTCTTTTATGCCACCTCAAGAACCAAAAGGCTTTGCAAAAGTTCGGTGGGTGAAATTTTGGGAGCCTTAAATATAAGTGAAATATCTGGGCAAGCACATGGCTTGAACCTGGGTTCTTAAAGTAATCTGTATTTCTCCACAGCTTTTCACTCTATCTGTGCTCATGGTCCCCTGGCATTGCTCAGTACATACGAGCTGATGAGGTAAGAAGTCTAGAAACAGTTTTACATTTCCAAACTGAGTGTTACATCTTAAACTTGACTGGCAACAAAACAGTAGTTCCACATGAAGAAAACTGCAACCACTGGGATTTGTTTAAGGAAACTGAAAAAAAATCCCACACTTAGTGGCACCTCTAGCTATCATCTTTCTTCAGCACTAAGTATTACACTGAAGGGTCAGGACTAATTTGCCCTTCTCCAACAATACTCAGAAAGTACCTGATCTGGCTTTCTCAATTTCCTGGACAAGCAAAAGTAGCAGTCAGGACATTTTTTCACAGATGTATTAGATCACTTCTAAAACTGAAATATATCAAAATAACTTAAAAAGGAGAAGAAATTATTGAGAGAGAGAGGGAGAGAGAGCATAACCACAATACTTCCCTCACCATGTAGGTTTTGTCTTCCTCTCTTTCTTTTATTTCTCCTAACTTGATCTCTTTCATCATTTAAGTTTTGACTTTTCAGATAGTAAACTTTTAGTGTACATATGTAATTAGTGCCAGAGTCCCTTCTGTAGATTATTTAGAATTTTTTTTGATCATTTGTGTTTGTGAGTATGCAGATGAATCACCAGAATATTTTTTTCAGTAGTAAGTATATAAAACCACCATGATTAATGAAATTTAGAGTAAACAACTCAAAACTCCAATATGTATTTCTACAATTTGTCAGTGTAAAAAGTCAATGAAGAAATCTTCTCCAGAAGATGCTGTACACCCATACAGATGTGCACGTGTCCCAAGCCTTGAAGACCTTTTAACAGTCCTAAAAGACTGACAGAAGTCACTGTCTACTGAAAATCCCTCAATAGTCAACAGTATTTCAACTGAAGGAGCACTACTTTTGGCTTGCCTTCCTCTCCCTACCCAGTCACTGATTTCTGCTTTTCAACCCCACTGCACACTCGGGGGTTACAAAATGAAATTTGCAGGAGCAGGATGGGGATAGTAAATATTGCAGTGGTTGCTGATCCTGTTGTGTCTTTGGAAATATTCATGACAGGAAAATCAGAAGATCCAAAATATGAATTTTGGGCAGTAAATAACACCAAATGTCAATTATCATAACAAAGCACAGCCAAGACAGAGAAATAAAAATGGTTTTGTGGTAGGAGGAGTGGGCACCACTGAACACAAGAGAGAAATCTATAATACAGGGCATACTAATACAGTTAGGAATTGGGTTGTGTATACACCTCTGACTCTGTTTCTTACAGACATCACTGGAGCTGTAAATAACAGAAAGATGAAAATAGCATTTTGGGGGGGAGGGGGAGAGGATAAAACATCTGCCATTTTTAAGCCATGTCTTTGAAATTGAACTTAAAATCAAATGCTAGGCAGGGAAGTGCATTTAAGGCAGGTCACTTTTTTGTTTAGTTGAATTTTTTGGGAGTTTTCTGTTTGGTTGGGGTTTTTTGTGTCGGGGGGATTTTATTGTTCTTGTTTTTTGTTTGGTTTGGTTATTTCATTGAAGAATGATTTAAGGGCAGAAAATTTGAAGATATTTTCTGTCTTCACAAGAAGGAGTTTATCTATGATATTTTCCTTTTCTTGAAGATGCTGAGAAGAGCTGTTGTTTTATGCTATGTTATGGCGTGGCATGGCATGTGGGTTACAGCCTTGTTACTGAAACTCTAACAGTAGAGAACAAAAACTTTGTTTTAGATTATATAAATCTTGGTATCCCTAAAAAGGAAGATAAGCACTATTCTATACTACCATATCTAATGAGTGGAAATCTGCTGTCTGTTGTTACAGTTAATGTCACTTTTGGACAAATTTTTATATGTCTACATGTTACTGTAGCTTGAAAATGTGTTAGAAAAAGCAGACACAAAAGCTCTAATGGTCTCATCAATCATCTGAAGGTCAGATTCTCTGCAAGCATTGCATACATATATATATGTGTCAGTTAATATATCAGTTAATAATATATTTATTATTACATATCTGAAGTTTCATAACATTTGAATGAAAAAAAAATAGTGTTCTTGAATGCCAGTTTGTTCACATTTACTTTTTCCTTTTTGTTTTTTTTAACATACCGAAAAACTGAAAGCCCAACAACCCTATAAAACTGATTTCATCTTGATTTCATGTTGATTTCATCTTGACTGAGTTTAGACCATATGACAAAAGGAATTCCATTGAAATCAACTAGGATTCAAGTGTAGTTCAGTGTTCTGGGGGAAAACTTTGAACAGTTTATGACTGTAGATGGTTTAGCAATAAAAATCCTTCCAACAGAGTAAGGCTTTTAATTCATCATGATGACTTAGAATATTTAAGATTTTTAGCTTTTTGTAGATTTTAGGGTAGCTGTGCAGTAAATATGGATTTTTAGTATTGCTGTGTAGTGTCTCATACTTTAGAACAGCACTTGACACTTACCAAACACTGTTCTTACGCTTCATATTGAATTTTCTAAATTTGTTAGTCTTGTTTATTGTTCTTCTCAAGGAAAGACTCTACCAAACACATCCTGTTTAGGACATATGCACCGTAGACCAGAACAAGAAGACATCATTGTAGCCAAAGCAACCTTGAAGGCCCAGAACCTTGGAGAAACTCCAAAGACAATTCATACTGTGAGGAGGAGACAGATGAAGAAGAAAGGGGTCTTGAGACCTCTGAACTCAATTCCATGGAGGCAAGCCAAGTGGGCAGATTTGGGGAGGATCTGGGGGCATATAGTTCTTGGATTGCATGGATTAGTACTATAACATTGTGTAAACCTTGGACACTTGTGTGCACTTTGTACTCCATGCACTAGAAGGCTTTCATTAGAATGCTGCTCTCTTTCCTATCTATACCTAACATTGTTTTAAGAGTTTTTTTCCTCCCATTTTAGGCATCAAGTAAAACAGGAGTAAACAAAACAACTTCCAATACCTCCTTTAAGACCTGTCTGTCCTTGGCCTGCTGAAATACACAAAACCACTAACCAGTCTTTTGCATTAAATCTTTGTCCTGGAGCATGAAAAGAAATATAACTGCACCAATGTCTTTTGTTGTTTTACTTCTGATGAAATAAGGGGAGATTCAATGACCACTCAACACCTTTACTAGCAGTCAGGAAAGAGAAATTTTGTGAAGTCTCTCCTCCTGTTCATGTTTTAGATGTAAGAAATCATTGTGGCTTTTAGAATGATAAATGTATTTTTTCAATATATCTGTCCTCCTAAAGCATTGCCCATTGCCCCTTATCCTGTCATTAGGCAGCACTGAAAAGAGCCTCGCCCATCCTCTTCACACTGACCATTAAGATATTTGTATGCATTGGTAAGATGCCCTCTCAGTCTGTTCTTCTTCAGGCTAAACAAGCCAAATTCCCTCAGCCTTTCCTCATAAGTGAGGTGCTCCAATCACCTCATCGTCCCTGTAGTCATTCTCTGTATTCTCTACAGTAGTTGCTTGTCTTTCATGAACTGAAGAGCTCAGAACTGGACACAGTACTCCAGGTGTGGTCTCACCAGGGCAAAGCAGAGGGGAAGGATCACCTCTCTCAATCTGCTCTTCCTAATGCAGCCCAGGATACCACTGGCCTTGTTGGCCACTAGAGTACACTGCTGACTCATGGACAGCCTGTTGTTCACCAGGACCCAAAGGTCCCTCTCTGCTGAGCTGTTTGATGGCAAGTCAGCCCCCACCCTGTCTGGTGCATAGGGTTATTCATCCCCAGGCACAGGGCCCTGCACTTGCCCTTGTTGACCTCCACTGGATTCCTCTCCACCCACCTCTCCAGCCTGTCCAAGTCTCACTGAATGGCAGCACAGCACTCTGGGGTATCAGACATCCCTGCCAGTTTTGTATCATCAGTGAACTTACTGAGGATACACCCTACCCCTTTTCCAGGTCATTGAATATGTTGAACAATACTGAATGGGCCAAGTACTGATCCACAGAGAACACTGCTGGTTACAGACCTCCTACTACAGCCCGTGCCACTGATCACAGCCCTCTGAGTTTTGCCATTCAGCCAGTTCCCAAACCACCTTACTGTCCACTCATCCAGTCTACACTGTCTGACCTGTGAGTATGTCACAGGGGACAGTGAAGTCAAGGTAGACAACATTCACTGCTCTCTCTTCACCTACCCAGTTAGTAATGTCATTACAGATCACTGGTCAAACATGGTTTCCCTTTGGTGAATCCATGTTGCCTACTTATAATCTTCTCTTCCACATTCTTAGAGTTGTTAGACACTTTATTGGTTCCGCATTAAAGGCTCCGTGCACGTAACAGAGAGGTACATATTCCTTATGAATACAGAAATCTGATGTAATCTGGGATATTTCATTATTTGTGCTGATTTCACTACTGTGGGAAAAAAAGATTCAAGCAACAGAAAGGCAGTGTGTTGGCTTCCTTATTTGCTTCAGATAGATATTTGGCAGAGATTACATGGTTTGGTTTTACCTGTCAGAGCCTAATTTTGAGAAGACTACTAATAGAAGTGTTTGTAATGATGAGAGGTCAGAAAATAGCAGATAGTAGTTAATTAGTAAAAGCATTTCTCATCTGTTCTACCTAGAAAGAGTCAAGTTATTTTTTCAATGAAGTTCTAGATTTTCTGCTAGTATGTAGTTTAGGTGGGGTATTTTAATGGTTTTGTTTTTAACTAAAAAGGAAAGAAGTGACCCTGACTTGATCTAGACTTCATGCTCAAGTCTGTTCTCCTATTGCCTTTGCACAGAAAAGAAAGTTAGTGGAGTGTGTTGTAGTTTACAAGTAGTATGGCCCCAGTATTTAGTTAACTTTAGTGAACAAAGAAGTCAAGATCAAGGTCAAAAGTTTGAGTCACAGAAGAAAGAGTAAACAGAACAAACCTTCCCAGCCTGAGCCAAAGTAGGAATTTGTGATCTACTGACTTTCTCACTACTCCCTTTCTCTTTCATTTTTTGTTTCAGTTAAGAATCTGTAAAAGTTCTCAACTGAAGAGGTATGGACTGAAGTCAGTCAACAATGGTAGAGGGGTCCTCTATGAATTTTGGGCCCCTCACTACAAAA
>VXAY01006781.1:95528-135487 GCA_013399855.1 Oxyruncus cristatus | reverse complement strand
GATTGAGGTGCTGGAACACATCCAGGGAAGGTCCATGGAGCTGGTAAAGGGTCTGGAACTCAAGTTGTATGAGGAGCAGCTAAGGGAGCTGGGGCTGTTTAGCCTGGAAAAAAAGGAATTTTGGGAGTACCTTATTGTTCTCTACATGACAGCTACCTGAAAGGATGTTGTAGTGAGGTGGGGATTGGCCACTTCTCCCAAGTAATAAGTGATAGAATAAGAAGAAATGGCCACAAGTTGTGCCAGGGGAGGTTTATATTGGATATTAGGGAAAATTTCTTCACTGAAAGGGTTATTGGAATAGATTGCCCAGGGAAGTGGTGGAGTCGCCACCTTCGGAGGTATTTAAAAGAAGTGTAAATATTGCACTTAGAGTCATGGTTTAGATTTGGTAGTGTTAGGTTAATGGCTGGACTCAATGATTTGAAGAGTTTTTTCCAAACTAAACCATTCTACGATTCTATTATTATCTCTAAAAAAGGGTAAATAACTCAGCCCAATCAGTGAATGCTGAATAAAAATAAATTCTGAATTTTGGAAGTATTCTGATAAATTTATCAAGATAGATCATAGCACATTCTTAAAAAAAACCATTTTAATTTAAAACAGCTAGGCACTGTGGACTAATCCCTTTAAAGCATGTCTCTTTCCTGTATCAAACTGTTAATAAAAGCTCTCTTAAAGCTCAATAGCAGCAATAATGGGCATAGTTTCAAATGACTTATTTAATTTGTGGAGGGAGATCAGAAGTTACTCCTGCTATCTGAGCTTCTCTTTATCATTTCAAGTGCCTCATTTTATATGTCCCTTCTTTAACGCAGATAGTAAATAACCTGAACAGGTTTGGCCACATGGGAATTGAGTCTACAACGAACCAAACAGGAAGTCGTTGGGTATAGGTACAACTGAATATAAGATTCTAGTATAGTGCAAAATTTTTACAGATTCTCATGTTGTATGTACATAATCACTGGACAATAGCTGATTTGTGAATTTATATTTTTTTGCCTTGATTTATAGTTCAGAGGTGGTAACATAAATAAATAAAAAATAATCTTCTTTCCTACTCTTGAGGGTTTGAGTTGTGTCACAAGATAATCTGATGAGAAAAGTGCAAATCTAAGAAGACAATTGAATGGATTTCTTTTTCCTTCTGTTTGTATGATCTTCTGTTGAAAAAAACCATTAGAAATCTACATGATTTTCAGGCCACGATCTGAGTCTAATACTGGACTTTTTTACAGCTTTTTGTCTGTGTTCTATTAGGACATAAGGGTATATTAACCGTCCACACCATCCTAATTTTAGAAGGTTAAGAACAATGAAAGTTTATGCTGTACATCAGACAGCTTAGAACATAAAATATACTGTGACACGATAGTATGCCACAATCTTTCCACTTGATTAGATGGTATATATTGCAAGTGACACCATTGCAAGTATACTCAGTGGTACTGGAGTAGCTGGCCTCAGAAAGCATGAGGTATGATTAGGCATTCTTTCTTAAACTGGAATTTTTTTTTTTCTTTTTTTTTGATTATGCTTCCTATAAATAGGAACAGCTTTTTGTGCTGCACAGCTGGGAAAAGTCAGATGCTGCTGCAGATGTCTCTGAAACAACAGAATAAACCAAATAGGCACAAGGACTGCCTATCTGCCAAGCTTCCACTCTGGCCTCTGTGGGAATTACTGTAACAAGAAAGAGGATAAAGTACAGGGCAGTGAAGGGGAAGAGAGAAAGAGCTGATGATAGAGAATCTGGCAAAGAAAAGGAAAAAGTGGTCTATCAGGGAATGAAAACCAAAATGTCAGTCCTTCAGCCTGCATGCGTATCTCACAGTTCATGCAGTCAAAGGTCCCACACAAGATCAGAGGGAGGGTGTAAGGTCAGGGGAGCCATGTGCTCTGCAAGCAGCAGCAGTACTGTACAATGCCAAATGAATGCATCACAGCCGCCGGGTAAACGTGCTGTCATTTTTTTAGATCTATGTCATCTCTTAGGAAACCTAAATCTGTTTTCAGATGCACATCACTAAACAGTTTCAATATAGCCAACTTAGTACATCGTGTGGCACTTGAACTCGCCTTTGTTTAAACTGCTATCTGCTCCCAGAGTGGCTCTTATCCTTCCACTCTGTTTCATTGTACGGCATATTGAGAGACGAAGGTTGGGAAAGCAGAACCTACCTCTGTAAACACATCCGCATTTATAAACTCAGGAGTCCAGGAACCAAAGTAGAGGCATCCCTTCCAGCAAATATTCCATCTTTAATATATGCCCAACTGCTGCATATGGATAGTGGAAAAAAATCCCCAATCTCTCTGGGCAATCTGACTTCCAAGGCTGGTACATTTCAAGCAGAATTAAGGAGAGGATTCTAACAGATTTCAAGTAACTTTTTGTCATACCAGAGCTCGCTGGCTTGCTCTTATTCATGGCATTCTTCTGTGAATTTACATGAATAGTATCTAACCTATTCTGCAGGTCCTTGAAATAACTAAAGTGACTCTACAGGCTTCTAGCCACAGTTTGTAAATAACTTCAGCTCTGATACATTCTTTAGTCACTAGGCTGTTTATGCCCTGTTCATAAGCACAAATCTGAATATTGTTACATACATCAGCCTGACATCTTAGTTTAACTTCGATACCTCAATTTATGAACATGCTTTATGAAAGGCTGTCCAGGTAGGAAACACCTTTACCTATTGACTGTCTACTTCCTTAATAAAATATTTATGAGACAAGAAAACCTAGAGGGAAATACCTGAATTTCTCGTCATAAAATGGCTGTAGTAAAAAAATGAATAAATAAAGTTGGTAGAATCATGTAATATCAATTTTGTCTGAGCTACTAATTTTAAAATGTTCCTATTGCTAGGAATGGAATTGTTATAACCAGAAGAAATTCATGGGCAATGCAGCAGAGTTAAAACATATTAATTCGTCTATGCTTAACAATGCTTAATATTAGCCATTACTGAATTGGGACCCTGCTAGACAGCTTGTAGAAAGTTATGAGGACATAAAATTTATGCCTTTTTATGACTTTTGTTGGGTTTTGGGGTTTGTGTCTTGATTTTATTGAAATTTTATTTGATTTTTTTAATCTGCTTATTTTCAAATGAGATAAGAAATAAGAATTTATGGAAAGGTCTTAGGAGGCACTGTGAGGAAGAACAGGCTACTCACTAATCTCTCTGTAAGACCAAATTCTAGTCATGGGTTCTGCTAATTTTGATCTTCTCTTCATATGGCAAATTTGAATCATGCCAGCCTTGTCCTGACACCTAATCTCACCAACCACCTTCAGCAATAAGATCTGTATGTTGAACTGTGTGGTTTGAAGGGTGAGCAAGTCCAAAAGGAATACTTTACTCTTCCCCAGAGCTTTTGCCTATCTATCTGTAAATGAAGTGAAGAAAAAGAAAGGGGCAGCACGAGGGAAAGAAAATGTGCATTTGGTTCATTCATTGTTCATCACAGCAGTCTTCGTTCTGATTCCCCATGCTCAGTAGATGTAAGGTCATTTGTTTTGCACTCCTAATCAAAGCATGTCAAAGTCTTGCAAGTATGAGTTAGTTACCTCTCCCAACACAGAGACCAGAGAATCTACGAAGGTGTTGTGAGTCTTTCTGATGCTGGCTTTCTTGTTGAAAAGGCAAATCTTCTAAAAGATTTTTTTTGCCAACAAATGGTTTTCTGCATTCCTGAGGATGTGATCTGTTTCTGCATAAGTCTGGAGTAATTTTTGGGATGTCAGTCCTCTACAGTGATACCTTTCAGTGCATGGGATTGATAAGCAGGTAAAGCAGCTTTTGGTCCAAGTATTAAGGTGTTCTGTATCTTTTAGCTCTACCACATTGAAGCTGCTTGCCTCGGTGACTCTGCAACAAAATGATGGAAATTTATTTCAGAACTGTGGAATTTTTTTTCCTCCACTTCAACAATTCACCCCTTGTAATCTTCAAATTAGACATTTACAAGGTACTCTGTGCCCAGACTCCATTTCTTTGTCTCTTGCGATACGTATTTATGTTCTGTAGATTGCAGGGTACAGCGTAAGATGGGGTTTTTATCATCTTTATTCTTCCTAAAACAAGATAGAAATTCTGTGCCTTGGTTTAAAATAAAGTTGAAGTAATCTATATGTGCAGATGTAACATATTTTCATCTAAAAATTATTATTTACATTTATTCACTGTATCTAAATGTCTAGTATAAAGCTATCCTGGACAGAAAGAGCTACTTATTTATAAAGCAAAGGTGATAATGCATGGAAACATACACATCCATTTCTTTTGCTTACAAGTAACAGATTATCTGCTTATTCAACAAAGGCAGTGTAAGTAAAATGGAGTATGTTGCACCCTGGTGGCTTGTACCAAGAAAAAATATTATATCATACCAAGAAGAAATATTAAAGAAATTTGAATGTATTCTCACTAAACACAGTAGCCCAGATTCAAGTACTATGCTGAATTGTTTTGATACAGTTCTATTACAGTGACCTTGTCATGACTTTGGCTTTCCAGCCAGAAGAAATACTTTCAAGATGAAGCCGTGCTACAGGTGGCATGCAGGGAATTGCTGTTCTTGTCTACTTACTGTAATCTCTGCAGTTGAGATGAGCCTCTCAAGGTCTCTAGGCTGGCTTCCTTCCTGACAAGGGCTGAGGGTGCTCAAACATTTTCAGAAGGTAAGGCAAAAGATTCAGTAAATCACTGAATAGGCGCCTGCACTTTAACAGCAAAGGTGCATGAAACTTGACAGGTTGACCCTCAGCACCCCTGTACAGCTCACTGCTCTTGCGCTGCATCTGTCTTCACCACATTGCACTGCTGTGTGCTTCTCTGCCCATCGCTTTCCAAAGCACCTCCAGGAACAAGGTGATGGTGAGTCCCAAAAAATAGTAAGTGTGAAAACTCAAGACGTATGGTTTGGCCTTATTGATCAATAGCACCATGACACAGAACACTGGAGAGTACTGTCCAAAATACACCCACCACTGCTTTCCCCGCAGCACAAAGGCCAGTGTGGGTCCAGTGCCACATAATCAGGATAAATACGATCAACCTCTGTTAGACTTCATTAATAGGTAAAGGTCATATATGTATTTATAAACGTTTAGACACCTAAACATGAATTGGGTAAGGTCTGTACTACGGAACTCTTAAGTTGACCTAATAACTGTTTACCACAAAAAGGGAGAGGTAGCCCTATTCCCCTTGGTCAGGATACTCAATGTTCATGGCATTCTTTCAATCCCACCGTGAACAGATTCGGTTCATCAAACTGGCAGAAAAATAAACCACTAAAAGTGAAAAATAGTTATCTTACAGTTATACATGCTGTATCCAGTCATGCATGGGTTTGAAAGTTAAAAGAGATGTTGAAAGACAGAATAAGAGAAGTGAAAAATGAAAAAAAATCTGAGAGTATGAGGTGATGAGTCAGTTAAAACACGCAGTGAAAGCAGCAACTAGGCTTCAGGATATTCACAGGGTGATTACTAATGATCCATTTATGAGATATTTCATTCTTAGAAGTTTTGAGTTAAAAATCAAATTTCTGTTGTGAATATTCTTCCCTTGTTGCAAGGGTCACTTTTGTGAATTTACATAAATAATCTGTTGAGAAGCTGAAATGAAGATATCTGCATCCATCTGAACATCACTAATATAAAAATCAGGCTGGAAAACTCACCTAATAATGTTTTGGAATCATATAGTGCCAAACAACCAAGCATAAAAATAACTTTCTATATCTCTTCCTTGTGTCTAATTTTGATCTGAGCCACGTTCAGAAGAACCATGCATAATTGTAGACACAGAACTAGATGCCAAGGTAGTACTGTCATTTGATATATGATCTACACTGCAATTGTGCACTGCAAGATGCTTCCGAAAGCAAACTAATTGCAAGGACTAGATCCTTAGACAGTTGTCAATCCACAAAGCTCCAAGCCTAGCCTAAAGATCTGAGTAGATTTATCACATCTCTTATTTAAAAATCACGTTTCCATTGCAGGCTGACTTTCTTTTTCCCCCAAATGAAGCTTTCTGTGGCAAATGACATACAGAAGGTAATACTTTCAGAAGCAATTAAGTGACTGACACTCCCAAGAGTGTGTATGCGTGTAGGAACCCTTAGAGTCAGGAAGCTGGAACTGACTGGTCTCTGTTATGGGGCTGTGCATGTGGCTTGTACGTGGCAGCAGCAGAGACATTCACAGTCCTGTCCTTTTCTGGCAGGGCTCACTAATCTGATGCTTGTTAAGGGAGAGCGGTCAGCCTCACACTGTCTGGTGTAGTGTAATGTAGTGGGGTCATTGTTGTAGCGTAGTGGTATAATGATGTAGTGCTTCTTGTAGTAAAACTTCCAATCACTTTGAAAATTACCCTTTTTTCCTGATGTTCTACTTAAGAATATTTGCCATGTATATATTATGTATTTCACTTAAGGTTTAGCTTCTATTTTCAATTTATTACCTTGCTGAAATTAAGATTTCATTCAGACCAAAAAAAAAAAAAAAGAAGAACAATGTTTTGGTTCAAATTTTTTGATCCAATGACTCCAAGGAGTTTTAACCTTATAAAGCAGGAAAAAAAAAAAAAAAAAAAGAAGCCAGTATTTATTTTTCTGCTTCTTTGGCCAGTCCAAGTTGATTCTGCCACAATAAACAGCCAAAGGAAACACTTTCTAAATGAAAACTGACATATTCTTCAGTTCCCTTTGATGTAAAACTGCTCAGACACTTCCTGGCTACACTTTTTCAAAACTCTGTCCGTATGCTGCAGGCATGACCAGTGTGTGAATTTTGAGCTTACATGCAGCTGATGAGTGGTTCAAGAAAGGTTCTCAGGCAGGGGCTGTGTGATGTGCCCAGTGACATCTCTGATGTATCACTGTGATGGTTGCACATCTCTCTCTTGGAGAGAACAGGGGTTTTATAGCCTGAAATAGCCTGAAATTGCCTGAGAATCACCTATACGTACAGTTAAGCTCCATCACTCAGATGACATTACGTCTACCGATAAAAATTTAATCTTTTCCCATGATTTTTTTCCACAGAAGCGTATCTATTGCCTGAATAAGGATCAAAGGTTTCAACTTAGTGTATTTCCCCTGCACTCTAAAATCAGTAACTGTTCAGTGAGTGTTAGATAATACAAAATATGTTACTATACCTAGAATCCTAGAATTACAGAGTGGTTTGGGTTGGAGAAGACCTTAAAGATCATGTTGTTCCAACATCTCTGCCATGGGCAGGGACACCTTGCACTGGACCAGGTTGCTCATAGACCCATCCAACCTGTCCTTGAACAGCTCCAGGGATGGGGCATCCACAGCTTCTCTGCGTAACCTGTGCCAGTGCCTCACCACTCTCACAGTAAAGAATTCCATCCTAATTGAAGCCCACCTTCTTTCAGTATAAAGGCATTATCCCGTATCTCTTTTCCTATCACTACACATCCTTGTAAAAAGTCCCTCTCCAGTTCCCTCATAGGTTCCCTTTAGGTTCTAAAACGCTGCTATAAGGACACCCTGGAGCCTTCTCTTCTCCAGGCTGATGACCCCAACTCTCTCAGCCTTTCTTTGTAGAAGGGGTGCTCCATCCCTCATTTCCAAGGAGGGATGCTTCACATGCAGCACTCCAGGTCTCACTCCAGGTCTCACCAGAGTGGGGTGGAGAGGCAGAATCTCTTGCCTCAATATGCTGGCCACACTGTTCTTGATGCAGCTTCACTTCACTTCCACCTTGGAGAAGCTCCAAAGACAGTACATAATGTGAAAAAGCAGAAGATGACGAAGAAAAGGGGTCTTAGGACTTCTGACTCCATTTCCAGGGAGGCATGCCTGGGGGTAGATCTGAGAGCTGATGGCTCTTAGATCAGATCATAAATTGTGGAACCACTGGACACAGGGCATGGGCACCATTCATATTTCTTCCACCAGAAGGCCTTTGTCAAAGACTGGCTTTGTATCTTGTTTCTACAAAATTTGCCTGGAGTTTTTTTTGCCTTCTGATTTTAGGCAACATTTGTTTGTGCCCATTGCCTCTGGTCCTGTCACTGGAAATGACTAGAAAGCACCTGGCTCCATCCTCTTGTTCCCTCCCTTCAGGTATTTGTACACATGAGAAGATCCCTCCCAAGACTTCTTACTCAAAGCTGAACAAACCCAGCTCTCACAGCCTTTTCTCACAGCATCCTCAGAGAAGATGCTTAAGTTCTTTAATATCTCCATGGTCCTTCACTGCCCTGTCTCTAGTACGGCTGTATCTATTCTGTACTTGGGAGTCCAGAGTTGGCCTAGGGACTCTGGGTGTGACCTCATCAATGCTGAGGAGAGGGGAAGGATCACTTCCCTTGATCTGCTGGTAACACAAGTCCTAATGCAGGCCAGGATATTGTTGATCTGTCTTCAACAAAGGGGCATTAGGGGTTCATGCTCAACTTGATTTCCACTAGGAAGCTCAGGGCCTTTGCTATGAAGCTGCTTTCCAGCCAATTGGCTCTCAGCATATATTGGTGCATAGGGTTATTCTTCCCCAGAAGAAGAACTTTGCACTTCCCTTTCCTGAAATTAATAAGGTTCCTGTCAATCCATTTGTCCAGCATGTTGAGGTCTCTCTGATGGCAGCATAATCCTCTGGTGCATTGAGTGCTGCTCTCAGTTTTGTGTTAACAGCAAACTTGCTGAAGCTACACTTTGGCCCATCATCCAGATCATCAGTATTGACCTCTTGGGTACAATGTTAGTTACTAGCCTTCACCTAGGCTTTGTACCATTGGATCTGACCATTCAGTGGGTTTTCAATCCATCTCACTGTCTGCTTATCTAGCTATTCTTCATTAGTTTCTCTATAGTGATCTACTTGGATACAGTGTCAAAGGCCTTGCTGAAGTCAAGTGGGCAGTATCAGCTGCTCTTCCCTCACCCACCAAACTAGTCATTGTAGAAGGTTATTAGGTAGGTGAAGTATGGCTTCCCCTTTGTGAATCCATTCTTGCTACTCCTGAACATCCCCATATCTTTCATGACTCTGGAAATAGTTTTGAAGTTTAGCTGATCCCTCACATTCATAGGTAATTGAGAGAGGCAGACCAGTCTGTAAGGTCCTCCTTCTGGAGCTTTTTGAAGATAAAAGTGACACTTGCTGTCCTCCAGATTTTACTCCAAATTGCCATGATCATTGAAAGATTGCCAAAAGTATCCTTGTAAAAACATCTGCTAGCTCTCCCAATGCTCAGGTGTACCAGATCTGAGTGCCCATGGACTTATGTATGACAATTTTGCTTAAGTATTCCCTGACTTGATCTACTTTCATCCAGAGTAAGTCTTCCTTGCTTGTCATGGTTTAGCCCATTCCCCCAGTATTGGGATAGGGAATGGTTAACTTCAGGTGAAATTCTGGCTAAGTAGCCAATCAAAGACTTTTGTGATGTCTCTACGAATGACATATTTAACACAAAACCAGAAAAGAAGATGAGTTGCGCAGGAAGAAATTCCAGCTTTGACAAGAATAGGGGAGAATAGGAGATAGCAATGTAGCCTCCAAGGTCAGTGTAGCAGGAGGGGGGAGGAGAGGCCTGGGGGGGCCCCCTCTCCCCCTCCAGTAGGGGAAAAGACTTAAAAACTAAAACCCCTGCCACCTGTGGAAGATTATTTGGAGTGAAGAAACTTTCGTACAGGTCCCCCCCACTGGAGGCCTGGATGGCCAGGGGAGGGCAGAGATGGCTTGAGGCCAAAACTGAATCACTTGGAAACTGTATGTAGCAAGCTGCAGAAGAATTGCAGCCACGGAATGGTAGAGAAGTCAGTGAACTCTCCTTGGAGGGGCTGAGCCCCTGACAACCTTGGGACTTTGTCCAAAGCTGAGCCTTACAATAAACTCCCAATATTGCAATTTTGGACCGGGTGTGATGGCAAATGACTCCTTTCACTGCAAATGGGGGAACAGTGGCAAGTTGGAGTGGCCAGCTGTGGCCGAGAGCCAAGATTGGGCATCTGGCCAAAAGCAGAAAGTCAGAATTCCAGAGAGCAAAAGAGGAGGCTACTTGGAGCAGCATAGCACCGGAAAGAGAGATCTCGGGTATGGACTGAACCAAAAGAAACCAGAACCCCTGTCACCCGAGGAGCGGTGATAACCCTCAGGAAACCCCCTGAAACTCCTTGTAGAAGGAACATCCACGGAGCCCTATACTCCATTGATGACGACATGGTGATACGAGTGTTCCCTTGAAGCCCATCATAAACCCTCAGCAGCTGTGAACAAGCGGCTAGAGGTGGGAGGCAAACTCCCTTGCATTCTGATGAAGAGAGAGAGAGAGAGATTTTCGAGCTGCGGTGGTTTAGAGCTGTAACCTTAAAGATTTTCCCTTCTCCTTCTTCCTCTGGACTGCTTTTAAGGAAAAGAAGGAGGAGTGGTATTTGTAAATATGTAGGTTTGTTATTATAAAGAAAACTAGTTAGAGTTGTATATATAAGTATTTCCTTAGTTCTTATCGTGCAGCAATAAATTCTTATATTAATCCCCATGTCAAGGAGATCTGTTTTGTCTATGCGAACTCTTCTTACTTATTAGTAAAATTTATGGGTTGATAAAAACCGTGCAGAAAGCAAGGTGCTAAACCTTTGACATTGCTCCAGACTCACACACTACTTCCCAGCTTCAGTTTCTGAAGACTGATCTTTCTAATAAGGACTGAGGCAAAGAAGACATTCAAGATCTCACCCTTTTCCATGTTCTGTATCAGCATCACCCCTGCCCCATTCAGGAGTGGGCACACATGTTGTCAGTCTTCTTTTACTACATGTGTACTTATATATGCCTTTCTTATTGCTTTTGTCACCACACACAGGATGAGCTTTGCCTTTCCTAACTATATCTCTGAGTATTATGTATATGCATATCTCTGAACCTACATACTCCTCTCAGATTTCCCATGCTTCCTTCTACCTTCTGTATGCTCTCCTCTTATAGAATCATAGAATTTTTATTTTGGAAAATATCCTTAAAATTATCAAGTCCAATCTTTAACCTTACATTACCAAGTCCACCACTAAACCGTGATGCTAAGCACCACATCCACGGGTCTTCTAGAAATGTCCAGGGATAGTGACTCATTCCCTTCCCTGGGCAACCTGTTCCAATGCTTAACAAACCTTTTTGTTACAGAAATATTTCCAAATATCCAGTCCAAACCTCCCTGGCACAGCTTATAGACATGTCCTCTCAACCTGTGACTTGTTATCTGGAAGACGAGACTGACTCTCTACAACCTCCTTTCAGGTAGTTGTAGAGAGCAATAGGGCTTCCCCCTTGAGCCTCCTTTTCTCCAGTATAAATTCAGCAGCTCCCTCAGCCACTCCTTCTAAGAGCTGTGGCCCAGATCCTTTACCAGTTTCAATGCCTCCAGCAGACTTGTTCCAGCACCTCAAAGTCTTTCTTGTACTGAGGGACCCAGAACTGGACACAGGACTCAAGTTGCAACCTTACAAGTGCCAGGCACAGGGGGAAAATTACTGTCCCAGTCCTGCTGGCCACATTATTGCTGATCCAAGCTAAGGATGCTCTTGACCAGCACTTCCCAGTGTTTACCACCCAGCAGCTTTCCAGACAGTAATACCCAAGCCTGTAGTGCTTCATGGGGTTGTTGTGACCCAAGGGCAGGACCCAGCACAATTGTTGACCCTCATACAATTAACCTCATCCCCATGATCTAGTCCACACTCCTCTGTAGAACGTTACTCCCCTCCAACAGAACAACACAGCCTGTTCCCTCCTTTCATAAATATGAACTCCACTATCTTGTAGTCATTGCAAACAAGACTGCCTTTGACATTTGCATCTCAAAGTCCAGCAGAGCACTGGTCAGGAATTTGTCATCAGGAAACTCCTGGATTGTTTATGGCCTATTGCGTTGTTCTTACAGCAGCTATAAGGGAGGTTGAATTTCCCCTTACAAATCCGGTCCTGTGAATGTGGAGCTACTTCAAGCTAACTGTGATAGGCCTTAACCACTACTCCTGTTTAAGGAGCCTGCAACAGATACTCACTACCATGTGTTACCATGCTGGTCTGCTTTTTAATCCAATCCCTACCATAAAGTGTCAGTTGTCTCATCATCCATCTCTTGACAGAACTCCAGAAAACTGTTCTTTCCCATAAAGAGCAACTCTAATTCTTCATCTTCCCACCTTGTCCATCCTAAACATCTTGTGTCTTTCCACTGAAGTATCCCAGAAATATGAACCATCCCGCAACACCTCCACAGTCCCAGTAAGATCAAAGCTCACAACAACACACAGATCTGTAATTCCTCCTATTTGTTTCCCATGGCATCCTTCATACCCATCTAGCATGGGACACCCCAGCCCTATGCCCCTGTAGCTTCTAAGACATTGTAATTGTATGCATAGTCCTTAATGGTAATGTTCCTTGCAGTGCTCCAAATTGAGAGCAACATCCAGTGGCAGTAGGGAGTACTTTTGGGCAGAAGTCAAAGCATGGTACTGACTATTCTGGGAGTTAAGTATAGATAATAGTATTTCTGGGCTCCCTCTTAACTTATTAATATAGAGATAACCTCAGATTAACTTTAATCCAAATGAGGCAAAAGGGAAATTGCTCATTATTATTTTAATTGTTGCTTTAAAAGACAATCGAGAATACACCAGATCTTATTGCTCTGAATAAGACCGGCAGTAACACAACTTTGATTTTCAGACACTAATTATATACAACTTCAGACTATGTGCTGTCTAACCCTGACAGCAACTCAATCTCTTGCTTTGCATAGAGGCAATAGAATTGTGGTGAGGAAATCCTTTTTCTGAGATAGTATTCACTTTCAAGACAATTTTTTTTTCTTTAAGGGAGATATGGAAACTAAAACTGTGGGAAAATAAAAGTTTGGCAGTGGTGTAGATTTATACTTAAGTATTTTTTCTTTAATTTTTTTTTTATATGTAAACTTTTCCTTTCCTAATCTAATCAGATTAGAGAGGCATAGTCTCTCTGTTCATGGAAAGTTATACTACCTTATTTTCAAGTGAGATTAGAGGACTCTATTATGGTTATACTCCTAATCAAAATCCCATCACTTAAGGCACAGTTTGCAGCCAGCTGTGTAGCACACAAAACCGCAAAAGTGACAACTCATGCTTTGGCCTGCATCAGAGCCCTGGAAAGCCGAACTGCTTGCAGGCTGGGATATGAGCAGCTTCCTTTCACTCAGGTCTCTCTTAAGGCTATGGATTTTTCTTCTATGTGTCTTCTTTCTCCCAACTGGAGCTTGAAGGTCTCAAAACATACTTTTTTCTATCCTGCTGAGAGGCTTTCAATGACTCTGTCAATGTTTATCTGCTTATAAACTGAGGGGAACTATATGGTTATTCTGCCACCTGTGGACAAAGTTCAATATGGATTATCAAAAATATGAGAAAAAAAAATTTGAACTACTATGTCATTGTACACCTGGGGATCCATATTAGCCCAATGATGTAAATAGTGTAGAATGTATGAAGAAGTTAGGGCAGTCTTTGTTTAATCACCTGACAGACTTGAGAACACGGCAGAAACAGAGATTATGACTATGTCCATGACAGTTAGGTAGTGTGCCAAATTGAGGGCTGCTTGACATCAGCCTATGTCTGAATACACCTAGTGGAATGACCTTTAGGGGGAGTTTGGCATTTCAAGAGGCATAGTTTCTGAATCAAATGTTGAGTGAGTAGTGACAAATCCTCAGTCTCTTAATATGGTAGAGATGCCTGCAGATATGCCCAATTGCAAACATGTGAGCATTCCACAGGATTTTGTGTCTGAAATGGTCATAGTTGCCTAAGGAGCTAGGTGGATCACTGGGGTGGGCTAGGGCCTGGATTGCACAGTACACTCTGAATTCTGCTGATAGGCCATGCTGGGCAACAGAGCACTTTCTGTATCTCAGTTCTGTGGCCCGTCACACATAATGATTCAAAAGCTACTAATAGAAGGAATAGAATTGCCTAATTCATTACTATTTCTGCCATTTTTCTGTTATATAACATGAGAGGGAGTAATAAAAAATGAACAACCACTTCATTTCTTACTTTTTACTGGGACTATTAAGGAGCCTTATCCATTGTCAGCACTGAGCCACACAGCATTTAGCATTACATTGCTCCAGTACTCACCCTGGCACCTGAGAACCTCTAAGGCAGATGCAGTCAGTTGAGATGCTCTACAAAGGGGTCCCGGGGTTTGAATGCAAGAAGCAAGCAGTTGCCTCTGAGAAGGCCTTTCCAGCTGCGGTGATGCAACCAGAATTTATTGGTATTCACAGAGTGACCTGCTCTAGCACTCGTTTGGAACCTAACAGGGAGAAGGAAAGCAATATGGATAATTTGGTTGCATAGGAAAAGTGGTTCTTTCCTTCCTAAAGATAATTTTTGCTATTACATATATTTCTCCATAACAAAATAGCATATATGCATTATGAGCTGTGGAAAGGACCATACATCCATCCAGGGACCCAACACAGTACATTTAAATTGAAATTTTTACATGTGGTCCTTTTCTCTCAAGAAAAATATTAACATTAACTGACTGGGATTTCATGATCTGGCCCTCACTGAACGTCATTTCTAATTCTAGAGTGCAATCATCAACATTCAAATAGTAAACACCTAAAGCTCCCTAAGGGGAAGAGAAATTCTTATAACAGGAAGATTTTTCACATCTAAAGGATTTTTTTCTAATGTTTTCTTTCTGTGAGTATCATATTTTCATTTGATTCTGTTCCTACCTGCTGCCTTCAGCTGTTCCTAAAAAAGCAGTCAGGAAGATGACAGAGTGCCACAGCTCCCTACAGTATGTGAGTGTTTAACCTTAAGTCACCTCAGCTGTGAAAACTGTGGATGCAATTTTGAAAATATGTTTTGAATGTGACAGCAAAATTACTCTGTGTTGTTTATACATTTTTCATTACGCTGTTTCCAGCACAACTGATATTTCTTACAGCCACAGTGTGAAGAAGCCAGTGGTTAAAAGGATGTGGCTTCTCTTATGCTGCTTTCTCTGTGTCTAGTTAGCTAAGAGACTGTGCTGTAGCTTAATGCAGCAGAATAATAACAGTGATGTTTTAAGAACTCTCAAGAAGCAGAGGTGCTCCTCCTTGTACATGGCTGCTTTCGGGGAGGAAGGCGTGTGTCCATGTGTGAGGGAGCACAACAGCGCGCTGGCAGATGGAAATAGAGTAAGACAGCCAAGCAGAGGACTTAGACAATGTGGCACAGAGCTCAATAAATCTATACAGTCTCTTTATGCTCTGCAAGGTCATAGATGACGCTGACACCGGTTTCCTAGCAACCCACTCTACTAACCTACTTTTGTCCCAATCACTGGAGAATGACTTTAATGCTCTGAGCTGTGTTTCAACATGTGGAGGAAAGAATCAAATTGACACTAGCTAACTGCTGATGTGCAAAATGCCAAAAAGCGTTTTACTGGTCTGTCTCCCCTCTATATGGCTTGCACACAGAAGGCTTGTTTAATAAAGAACAGCAGCATTAAAGAATTCCCAAGTTTCAGAGGAATATTAATTTCATTAGAAAGTGTAGAAATATAATGTGAAAAATCACTTAACATAAATTAAATAAAATACTTAAGTATTTACTTAAGCAGGCATGTAATACAGTATCCCAGTTAAGAAGGATTTACCACAAATCGGAGATGTTTCTGATATTAAAAAAAAATAAATAAATTAAAAATAAGAAAAAGTATAAACTAAAATTAGGAAATTGCAAAATACTTAAATTATTAACATGGTTTTATTAGGTTATAGGTAGTGTAATTAATTCATTTAAAACCCTCAGTCTGTCAGAGTAATTATTTTAAAAAATCAAAATTTGAAATACCCGCTGTATAAAACTTGTATGTTACATATACAAATCAGAGTTTTTAGGTAAAAATAACTCTCAGCCACAACCATACTGAATGAACTCTCCTCCTGTAGCTTATAAGTAATATGCATATGGTGGATAGGACACAGCTACATCTTGTCAACATAATCATGTATTTGTATTTTCTCTTCAAAAATTGTACATAGCCCTATTCCAAAACAGATGACAAATGGTACAGAAGAGTAAATCATGCAAAGCAAAAAACTCATTCAGTGAATTTAGCCTTTTTCTTTGCTTGAATAATGTTCCAAAGTCTAACCAACTATAATTTAGATTTAAGTGATCATTTCTTATAATTTTACTAATCCAATTTCCTGTTCCTTATGCACAATACTCATTCTTTTCTGATTGGGTGCAAATATTTATAACAATCAGATGAAAAAGCTTTTCTGTGTTTCAATAATAGGTATTCTCAGTCAGCCATAAGATGTAAGATTTACATGTAGCAAGTGAATACTTTCACAACACAGTTACTGTACAAACCTCAGCTCTGCTTTACATTCAGTAGGACTTTTATTTCAGACAGGTGTGGCAGCAGTGTTGTGGTGTAACCCCAGCCAGCAGCCAAGCCCCACACAGCCACTCGTTCACTCTCCCACTAGCAGGTAGAGAATTGGAAGGGTGAAAGCCAGCAAACGCATGGGTTGAGATGAAGAGAGTTTAATAGGGTAAACAAAAGATATGCACACAAGCAAAACAAAACAAGGAATTAATTCGTTGTTTCCCATGGTCAAGCAGATGTTCAGCCATCTCAAGGAGAGCAGGGCCCCATCATGCGTGATGGTGACTTGGGAAGACAAGTCCAAACTTCTCCCCCTTTCTCTTTCTTCCCCCCACTTTATGTACTGAGCATGATGTCATATGGAATAGGTATGGAATATCCCTTTCATCAATTTTGGGTCACCTCTCCTGGCTGTGTCTCTTCCCATTCCATGTACTCCCAATCTTCTTGCCGGAGTGGAAGTTCAAAGAAAAGGCCTTGGCTCTGTGTAAATACTGCCCAGCAATTACAAAAACACCATTATATTATCAAGATTGTGTTCAGCACAAATCTAAAACATACTAAGCACTGTGAAGAAATTTAATGCTACCCCAGCCAAAACCAGCACAAACAGGCAAGGCGGATATGCAGTTGCTTCCCCTCATACAATAAAATTTGCAGTTCTGTTGTCTAAAAAATCTCCATGCTAACATTTGCCCTGCCCACTTCCAGAATAACATTACCGTTCTGTTGGATGTGCCACTGGATCCAAAAATGCCGAATGTTATGGAGACCTTCTTGAGGGACATTGACGGACCTGAGATGAAGGTTCTCAATTGCAGTCTCACAGCATTGATCTCCTCTCTTTGACAGGCACTATCATTAACTTGAGAGAACAAGTTGAAAAGTGCTAAATACAGTAATTGTCAAAACCTTGATTGTCACCCATCAGCACACACAGAAGACTGGTAGAGATGAAGGGCAGGAATTAAAAGATTATGGGATCAAAACCCTATATGTACTGTCCTGGCCCCTGATTGAACTCAATGTATCATGAGGATTCTCCTAAACTTCTTTGGTTGTCATGGCATTGTGAAGCCTTAACAAAAGCAAGAATCACCAGCCAGTAGGAAAATCCATCCATAGCTGTTTCCCATATGGGATTTGTTAAATGGAGAACCATGCAGATTGCCGGTACAGTAACTTCCTTACAGTGGGGTATGGCTCCTCTGGATTACTTTGCCTCAGTTATACAGGATACTCCTTAGTTGAGAAGAGTATGAGCCAATATTAAAAAAAACCCCTGTCACTTCCGTTTTTAGGCTGGAGTGCATTTGTGCTACTATGCTGATGTTGCTAGAGGTGTTTTTTAACAGTTTGCCGAGCTCTTATTTATAACATCAGAATGATGGTATTGCATAGATTGGAAGGGAGCTTTGGAAGTTTCTAGTCCAGTCTCCTGCTCAGAACAGAAGAGCTGAAGAGTAGATTTTTCAGAATCTTGTCCAATCAGCTTCTGATTATCCCAAAGGGCTGATATTTCACACTGTCTCTCTGGAAGCCTGTTCCAGTGTTTGATAATCCTCATGATGGTGATTTTTTTTTTTTTCCTTACAAGTAATAAAACTTTTACCCTATTGCAACTCAGTGGAAAAGTCTCAGTTCATGCTGAGGACCAGTAAGTCCCACTACTTCAGGAAACTTTCTAGGAGTAACAGCTACATCCGTGCAGGCTATATGCGTGGACACGTTTGGTGATAGTGGAAAAACACAAAGTGAAGAGCTGAGCCTGAGCATGGATAAATTCCATTGACTAAGAGGTTTGCCAATTAACAAAGAGAGACTTGAGAGTGTTGTTAAGTCTTTAAACATGATTAAAAAGAAAAAAATCAAACAAACAAAAACAAAACAAGAAAAATCAGACAAAACAAACAAACAAAAACCAAACAAAAACCCAGAAAAACAAAAAGACCCCACTAAATATTGTAAGGAACCCTGCAGAAAAGAAGTAAAATCTAAGCCAGAAAAGAATAGGAGAGGGATCCTGAGCACAGGTGGAGTTCAAAACAGCCTTAATTGAATCTTCTGACACTTAATTCTAGGAAAAAAGATTCTTTAGACATTCACAGTTAAGCAAACAGACTATATCATACCATATTCCCATCATCAGGCTCTCCAATATGACTCTGATCCCAGCTCCTTATGCCTTAAGGGTCTGGACTGTACAGCCTTTTCTTTAAGACAGTTTGATAATGTTAAAATACCGTGGCTACACTAACATCTTGAATTCTCTGCTATTTCAGCTTTTAAGAACCAGGATTTCAGTCCTACAGGCATCTGAATTGGCTTCTTTACATTTATTTTCAAATTATAGAATTATTTGAACTGATAATATCAGTATATTAGCCAACTGTGTATTACTGAATGAATTCAGGAAAACAGCTCCCTTTGGAAACCAAAAGACTGAAATGACGTTTCACTTACTTTCAGCTTAGCTACTCTGCAGTTTTGCATCAGTAAGGTCCAGTTGCACTCTGAGGTAATATAGATCTCAACTCTTCTGACACACCAGCCCCTTTCTGTACTGCTGTGGCTGAGAAATGGGCACAATTATAAATTCGTAAATATGAGCAAATGGCAGATATTATGAAATTACCTGTAGAGAAGTTTCATTCCATAAGATCTTCTCTTTGTAGACTGAAACAGTACTTTAAACACCCTGCAGAGTTTGTTGCCTAAACCCCAACCCTATTTGCTGATTTTCCAACACTATAGTCCCTTGACCTTAGTTTGCCTTATGGCAAAACCAGAC
The DNA here is from genome assembly GCA_013399855.1 of Oxyruncus cristatus. NCBI lineage: Eukaryota > Metazoa > Chordata > Aves > Passeriformes > Cotingidae > Oxyruncus > Oxyruncus cristatus. The sequence goes on along the minus strand of VXAY01006781.1, from coordinate 116,240 downwards.
TTCAGGAGGATCTGAATTACCTTCTCCCTTTCTCAAAAAATTCCTCTGCTGGTTGCCCCACCTGATGATGTCATCAATGTATTGAAAGTGTTATGAAGCTTCAACTTTTCCAGTGCAGTCTGTGCCAGTCCATGGTAAATGGTGGGTCTGTGTTTCCACCCCTGGGGTAGTTGGTTCCAGATGTATTGGACACCCCTCCAGGTGAAAGCAAACTGTGACCTGCACTCTTGATGTTAAAGTAATGGAGAAAAATGCATTAGCAATGTCAATGGTGGCACCACTTTGCTGCCTTGGACTCCAGTCCCTACTGAAGTTCCACCATGTCCTACACAGCAGCACTGAGCAGTGGTGTGACTTCCTTCAGGCCACAATAGTCTACTCTCTGTCTCCAGTCTCCACTAGACTTATGTGCTGGCCATGTGGGACTATTAAAGGGTGAACAAGTTTTGCTGACCATTCCCCAGCTCTCCACGAATCATCTCATGGATGGTGGTCACAGAGTCCCGGCTGGTGTGGTGTTTTTGATGGTGCGCTGTTCTGGTAGTGATCAATTCCTATTGTTCTTCAACCCTCAGCAGTCCCACAACAGAAGGGTCATCTGAAAGACTGGGCAAGATATTCAGCTGTCTAATTTCCTCTGTCTCCGCAGAAGCCATCCCAAAAGCCCTGTGATAACTTTTCTGGTCCTTGAAATACCCTCTCCTGAGATAATCTATGTCAAGGATCCGTGGGGCCTCTGGGCCAGTCACAATGGGGTGTTTTTGCAGTTCATTCCCAGTCAGGCTCACTTCAGGTTCCAGAACAGTCAGCTGGGAATCTCCTGTCACCCCAGAAATCGAGATGGATTCTGCCCCTACACATCTTGATGGCATCAGGGTTTATGTCACTGGTGTCAAATAAAACCCTTATACCCTTGTGGGTCTGATGTGCCAGGCTGTCAGATCCACACAGTCCAGTAGATCTGATTGTCTCTTTCCCCCATCTGGCTGGAGGAAGGGTCGCTTTAGTCCTGGTCATTGTACTCATTGCTAACTTCTTGCAAATATGAACTAAAGGTCCTTTCAAGAGGATCGTAAGTAAGATCAGCTCTTCTGTTCTGTCTGAGCACTTGCCCACTGCAAACTGGAGCAATGGGCATTTATCCTTGAAGAATTTTCTGCTGTATTTTTCCTTCCTCTCAGCTCACAAACCCATGCTGCTTGGGTAGATGTGGGTTTTTCATCCCACTTCCTCATGTCATCTCTTTGGTCATGCAGGGAATAGGAGATTTCCTCCCCAATTTGCTCAAGTCTTTCAAATCTCTCCACAGTCATGGACAGCCAAGATGCAGGTTGGTAGGGACGGAAAAAGATGATCTTCACAGTGCCAGAGTCAGGTAGTCACCTGAAGCACTGTTTGTTCTCCTTCTTTCATTGACATCAGTGCCAATAAGTCGGTTAATGAGTGTGCACTCCATACAAACTTCCACCTCATGGATTGTGTACACTAGACCTCATCTGGATCTACAGGGGACTGTCTGTTATTTGAGTCCTTTCTCCATGACATTCCACCTTGGGCACACTACTAGATCATTCTTAAGAGAATAACTTTCCCTCACACTTGGTAGGAGTTGCTTCTAGAGGCTGAGAGTCCCAGTTCCCTTGTCAATGCCCACATCCCAGGACAGGGATCCCAGTTGCTTGGCTTCATTATCATCTAGTTTCATATCATGGGCCACAACATCCCAGCATCAGAGCAGTCAGGTCACCAACAGTTCACCTGACTGGCAGCCTGAATCTTTTCACATACCTTGCAGTTCACGTTGGGATGGGGATTGGGTAATTACCTCTGGTTCTGCCTCTTCCTCCTTTTGTGAGGGCCCTGCTTCCTCTTGATCCCCCATTAAGTGCACTTACTTTGTCTTGGATTTCTTCTGTACAGGGGTAAGTGCCACTGACAGAGATTGTTCCTCTGGTTCAGCTGTAGTTTGGGTGGCCATGGTGACTGTCACTATGCTTTCCTCCTCTTCCCCCTGAGGGTGGTCTAGTGATCAGTAGTGTCTAATAAATAATAGTCAGGGCCTGGAATGTTGCATAACTTTGCCCTTCTCTGGAGCTGCTATAGCATTTTTCTTTTACATATTTTACCACTTTAACAGATTCCTGTACTTATTCGGGGTGAATTTGCAAACACCAGAGGAGACAAGTCCTCCAGATATTGACCATGTCTTCCCATATTCCATGCCACTCATGACTATCCACCCTTGAGGCAGATCTCTGAATGACTTTCCTAGAAATCTCCATCCTGACCCTAAACATGATGTATACCGCAACGAGGAGACATAGCAGACCTAGCAACAAGACCTCACTTTTTCTAACACCCAAGGGAAATTCAGACTTCTCAAAAACTGTTGTAACAGGCATGAAGAAGGAAAGAGGGATGAAAAGCAAGGGAAAATCACCCTCCCTTGTTCTTCTCTCATGCTGGGCACAATTATTAATGGACTCCCAAGAGTAGTCCCAATATAAGGGTAGAAGAACAACACTGAACAAACATCCCAAATGATCCTCATTGCCCTTGATATAATCATGTCATAAACCGATATCCCACAGTACATCAACATCCTCTCCCTGCTCTAAAAAAAGAGCAACAGAACAGGCATATACTTCATATACGGAAACATAGACAGGGTTATGTGCCACAACCATGCGAGCAGACCAAGCAACACTGTGTCCAGTGGCTCTGGAGCTAATATAACAAATGCTTAGATCAAATTTGTTTCCAGCCCACTCTGTGCATATCTGTTGTTACTCAACCCTTCATGCTCTGAATTGGGCACCAAATAAGGCTGCCATGGTTTAGGAATAGTATTCCCCAATTTAGTGTTCCCACTGAGACACTCTAAACTGCACGATGCTTGCTCACTACGCCCTTCTCCTTCCTCTGTGGGTGGCTGGAGAGGAGAATTGGAGGCACAAAAGGTAAAGATCACGTACTGAGATAAGAAGAATTTACCAGAGACAGAAATGAAACAGGACAATGAACAGGAACAGCAACAATACTAATAACAGGCTGTACAAGAAAGAGCCAGAAGATTCACACACAATTCCTTACCATATGGAGCCGCATAATATGCAAACTGCCACCACACTTCCCTGACCAGAAAATAGAATAACGAAGTCGTATGGAATAATTGACCCTGTTGGTTATGGCAAAAATTACCCTGTCCTGGCTGGTATCAGGACAGGTATCCACAGTGAGGAGGCACGGCCAGAAAACAGCATATTTCAGTCAGATCCTCTTTCTAACTACCCAGTATGCTGAAAATTGGAAATTCCTGGCTCTAATTACTGAGAATATGGAGATTCTCTTGGTGCTATGAGAACCAATGAATGATGCATAAATATGACTTTTTATTCCTTTTTGTATTACAATTATGTCTTAGAGAGTGTTTACTCAATTGAACTACATCCATAAAAAATATGGTTAAAGCTCAATTATGAATGCTTATTTTGTTACTTCGAGTTTGTTTAATAGCTGATTTAAAACCACATGTTAGGTCAAGATGCCAATAAACCCTGAGATCGTTATGTGTTGACTGTGTGTTTTCCATGTACTTACTGACACTGTTTCTTGCTTTTGGTGTGTTGCTAAATCTTGACAAATACCACATTTCTGAGTACAGAATAAATAAACAGTAAACCTAGAAAAATAATGAATAAAAGAAAAGTAACTTCAGGATGACTTATTGTCATCGTCAATATTACACGCAGATAACTATCTTAAATAGAGAATTTTAGACAGCACTCCCCACACTCTCCCATTTCCAACCTGCCTGCAGTTGGTATTTTTCCAGCTAAGTAAAACCCAAAATTTGTACTCAGGTATGTTGGACTTGCACTTCACTTCTCACCACTCCTATGACAATTAGAAGAAATTAACCTTTGTAGTTGTCATCTCCATAGACAGTTATTAGTGGATGGTTGCCCCATAACTCTTCCCATTTCAATAATTACTTTATATTAGACTGCAAAATATTTTGAACTAAACCAAAAGAAGTTTTTAGAAAGAAAACCTCTGGTTTTCTCTTTTTCTGTCTGTAAAAAATTGTTTTTCAATTAAGATCACGTTAATTTTCCTATCAACAAGATGTCATTTTCCTCAAGCAACTATGAAGCAAAGTGTAAAGTTTAGGTTAGTTACAACCAAGGCGATTAGTGCAGCATGGTCCTCCACATGGTCCTCAGCTGGCTCAGTCCTCTGTAGGGATGCATGAACTTTGCTTTTGGCCCATGAAGCCATTACCCACCATGCTGGGCTGGGCTGAGAATACAAGTGTGCCTCTTTAGAGCTGGCCCTGGTCTTTTCTGACAGATCACGCATTACAGACACATGTTATGTGACTAGCTAATTTTCAGTTTGGAAGAATTAAATGGAGAACTATAGTTAAAGTTGTAGTAATTTACCTGCTGAATTCAAGAGGGCATAGCTGATGGTAGCCTGTTAAGCTAAGTATCTGTTAATTCATGTACTAATTGTTTCTTGAAGAAAGAGCCTTTGCTGAGTGCCATTCTCCATAATGCCTAAATCAACACTTTCTTAGAATATCAAGCATGCTATACTGATAAAACACAGGAAAGAAAGTACTCAATTTAACAATACCTGCAGTACAAAATGTCACATCTTAATGTGACTTGGAACAGATCCTCAAAATGTCCTTTGCAAGTCAGAGAATAAAAAAATCTCGTGTTTTGCTGCCAAGTCAGTCACAAGTTTGGCTGTGGATTCTATTTATAATGATTTGCTACTCTTGGTCTGGTCAGTCACTTCAAGGCAATCACGAATTTGATCTCAAACTACAGGAGGAGGGAATAAAATCTAATTAGCATATTATTTTTTTCTCACATTTCTGGTTCAAATCAGAACATCAAATGCCTGCATAATTACTTCAGGTTGATATTTTCCTTTACTCTTATATATTTATTTGTATACGAACAAAAATGCTTTGTTTCTAAGGTATCACTAAATCTAGAAGTAGATAGAGAAATGGCATACAACCCAGATGGGAAATGACACTTCTAAACAATAGAAGTTTCACATTAGTTGTTGTGTCCTCTGTTTCATGTTTAAAATTTGAGCACTTTCAGCTCCTATAGTATAGCTTCCTACTGTGGCCATCCTCTCCACTAAGTAACTGAGGAACCCATGGCAGTTCGTTAATTTGTGTAGATTTATTTAGTGAGAATCTGATGCACTGCATGTGTAAGTACCGTGTTTCCAAATATAACATATTCTAGTCCAGCCCCTAAAAGAACTTTCAGGACTAAATTGTAAGGCTTTATAAAGTCACCAGAAAAGTGCTAAGGTGACTCTGGATGTAAACTAGATTATCTGGATATAAAATTACATTCCCCTGAAACTCGTTTTGGTATTTCTATTTCTTTTCTGAAGTTGGATATTTCATTATTTTCTCAGCTACAAGAAAGGTGTTTGCTTGGTCACAGGTTTCCTTTTTCTTTGATCCTCTTCTGATCTATTTGCAAGCGAGATCAATAGGATGCAGTACCATTCCAATATTGGTTTCCCTAAGTGTTTGACAGCAAGTTAGCTTACGTAGTTTAAGGAGAGAGTTTGCAAGCCCAAAGCTCTGGACAACTCTCAAGTGATTTTGTAGTAATTGTGACACCCTCGAACACTTAATTATTTTCTGGTTCTCTTCTGGTTTGTATATAGTAGTGATTTGTTTTTAAGAAATGTCACACTTCAGTTGTATCAATAGTGGCAGAATCATGCCTTCATATCTGTGACTATCTTAGTTTGTGGTGTGATCATAAAAATTGACCAAGAAAAAAATAGTTTTGTTTTGGGGTTTTTTTGTTTGTTTGTTTGGGCTTTTTTGCTAATTCAGACAACAAAACCCAGAGGCCATTTTAGGACACTTAAAAATCAGGTTCATAATAAAATGTGAAGAATTTGAAGAATACTTCAATGATGATAAATATCCAGCACACAACAAGACTCATCAAATGTTGAATAGAGTGAAACTTTAAAAAAAAAAAAAACACACACACAAAAAAAACCCCAAAACAAACAAACAAACAAAAAAATCACACCTTTTTGGATTTTATAGAAATTGCTTTTTGCTAATAGTAAATCTTTGTTGTTATCACGTGCTTCAAAGTCCTCTAAAGAGGGATCTAATAAATAACCTGATTGAGAATTAGAACTGCAAACAGAGTTTTAGAACAAATATCTATTTAACATTATATAGGGATAAAAATCAATTTGCTATTGAGCATTCTCTTAATTTAACTGATTTGACACTAATTAGTCCACATGAAAATACCTTAGAGTCCATTAAAGAGTGTTTTTTCAAGTTTAAAGCAGTTAGGAGTTTTTCTTGAATAGGTATAGGTCAGCATTTAACCAAATTAAGATATTCTTCAAACAAAATAAAATTGTTCAGAGAAGAGTTTAATCAAGTTGGTTTAAAACCAAAAGATTCAAAGCCACCTCAAAACAGGCATAAACCACAGACAGATTTAAAGCCACCACATACCAGACCTGTAAACTGAGTGGTTCCCAAATTGGTTAATGTCACCATTTGGGCATAAATATTCTGCACAATACCTCATACACTAAGAATTTCATAACTGATTCTCCTTGTTTGCAGAAGTAACTTGCAGAAGAATGCACAGGGCTTCCTTATTTTAAATGCAAGTACTGTGTTATGTTTGCATAACAGAGCAATTGTTCTCTAGCTGCCAAAGAGTTGCACCTCAGGTCTACTGTAGCCAGTGGAAGCCTTTCCACACACTTTCGGCATATTGCAGATCAGACTTCAACTGAAAGTAAAGAAAAATTTTCTGCTTCTGGAGGAGTGATGAGATATAAAACAATTTGGTCAGAGGGTTTTTTTTTTTGTTCAAAATCTTCAAGAAAAAAATGTAAGTTGAATAGAAAAAAATAAAATTTAAAAAATAATTCTCACAAACCCTTGGAAAGTTTTTAGATAAAAAAAACATGCTATGGTACTGTAGGAGACTGGAAGAATGATTACCCTCTCAAAACAAAGAAGTAGAAGGTGGGTGTGGGGGGAGCAGGGTAAATTCGGCCTAGGCGAGACAGTGCACTGCCCCACACTCCACCCACTGAAGCCTCTGTTTTGGACCCAAAATGGTTGAAAGCACAGGCTTTCTCTCCCCGGGAGACCAGAGAACATAAAAAACAGTGGCATAGATGTTACAACTGACGAACTCCACTGCCTTGGATTTTACAAGCAGCTCAGACCACACTGGATTTAAGGCAGTGACTATATATGTGTTTCTCTCTCCTTTTTTTCTTTCTCTCTTTCTGGCTCTTCTCCTAACTTACTTTCCTTTAAATGTAAATAACTTAGAGTGGAATGGGTTAAACTTTGTTTAGTAAATTCTTTGTGAAGTACCTTACTTTGCCTGGATGTTGTTTGAAAATTTCCAATGTATCTTATTCTACCATACTATTCACAGAATCACAAATCACAGAATTTGCTAAGTTGGAAGTGACCCACAAGGACCATCAAGCTCAGCTCCTGGCCCAGCACAGGACCATGCCCAAGAGTCACACCGTGTGCCTCAAAGTATCACCCAAATACTTCTTGAACTCTGGCAGGCTTGATGCTGTGACCACTTCCCTGGGGTGACTGTTCCAACAACCCTCTGGGAGAAGAATCTCTTTCTAATATCCAACCTAAACCTTCCCTGACACAACTTCAGGCCATTCCCTCAGGTCCAGTCAGTGGTCATCACAGAGAAGAGATAAGTGCCTGCCCCTCCTCTTCCCCTCATGAGGAACTTGTAGACTGCAATAACTCTCCTCTTCTCCAGGCTGAACACACCAAGTGACTTCAGTTGCTCCTCATAAGGCTTCCCTTCAAGGCCCTTCACCATCTTCATTGCCCTCTTTTGTACACTCTCTAGTATCTTAATATCTTTTTTATATTGTGGTGCCCAAAACTGCCACGATATTCAAGGTGAGGCCGCCCCAGTGCAGAGCAGAGCGGGACAATCACCTTCCTTGACCAGCTGGGGATGCTTTGCCCTGATGCCCCCCAGGACACAGTTGGCCCTCCTGGCTGCCAGGGCACTGCTGACTCATATTCAACTGGCCATCAACCAAGACCTTCTAGGTGCCTTTCCTTGGCACTGCTTTCCAGCATCTCGTTCCCCAGCGTGTACCTGGTTGACTCATGCCAGGTGCAGAAATCTGGCACTTTCTCCTGTTGAACTTCCTGTGTTTGGTAAATGCCCACCTCTCCAGTTTGTCAAGGTCTCTCTGCAGGGCCTCCTGTCCTTCATGGGAGTCAACAGTTCCTCTCAGTTTTGTGGCATCTGCAAAGATGATTAGTATCCCTTCCACTCCAGCATCCAAGTCATTTACGAAGGNGCCCCCCAGGACACAGTTGGCCCTCCTGGCTGCCAGGGCACTGCTGACTCATATTCAACTGGCCATCAACCAAGACCTTCTAGGTGCCTTTCCTTGGCACTGCTTTCCAGCATCTCGTTCCCCAGCGTGTACCTGGTTGACTCATGCCAGGTGCAGAAATCTGGCACTTTCTCCTGTTGAACTTCCTGTGTTTGGTAAATGCCCACCTCTCCAGTTTGTCAAGGTCTCTCTGCAGGGCCTCCTGTCCTTCATGGGAGTCAACAGTTCCTCTCAGTTTTGTGGCATCTGCAAAGATGATTAGTATCCCTTCCACTCCAGCATCCAAGTCATTTACGAAGGTGTTGAAGAGCTCAGGGCCTGAGATGGAGCCCTGCAGAAGCCCATTAGTGACAGGTCACCAGTCTGATGTCACCCCATTCACTGTTACCCTCTGTTCTCAACCTGTGAGCCAATTGATCACCCACCACATGGTGTGTTTATCCAGCTGTGCGCTGGACATTTTGTCCAGAAGGATACTGTGTGAGACAGTATCAAAAGCTTTACTGAAATCCAAAAGGATTATATTAACTGGCTTCCCTTAATCAACTAGGTCGGTTATCATAAAATGAAATCCGGTTAGATAAGCAGGACTTTCATGAAACTGTGCTGGCTGTGACCAATGACTGTGTTGTCTTTCAGGTGATTTTCAAAAATTCCCAGAATAATCTTCTCCATAACTTAACCAGACATTGAAGTGAGACTGACAGGCTTGTAGTTTCTGGGCTCCTTCTTCTTGTCCTTCTTGAAAATCAGGACAATGTTCACCAGCTTTCAGTCAGCTGGGATGTCTCTGGATTCCCAAGACTCCTCAAAAATCATCAAGAGAGGTTGTAAGATGGCATTAGCCCGATCTTTGAGGATTCTGGGATGAATCCCATCAGGTCCCATAGATTTGTAGGGATCCAGCTGGAGCAACAGATCCTGCACATTTCAGGGCTGGCTGGGAGTTGATCATTCTTGCAGTCATGGTCCTCCAGCTCAGGGCACTGAGACCCCCTTGGTTCATCATCCATGCTAAAGACAGAGGCAACAAAAGCGTTAAACACCTCTGCCTTGTCTCTGTCCCTGTTTTTATTTTCCCCCACATTTCTGGCCACCTTCAATTCCAGTTGAGCTTTGGCCACATGACTTTTCTCCCTACAATGGAAAGAAGCATCTCTGTGTTCTTCCTGTGTCACTTGACCTTGCTTCCACTGGCATAAACTTTTTTTTTTTGCCTTCTTTCCAAGAGAAGATCTCTGCTCAGCCAAGCTGGCCTTCTGCCTCTCCTACTTTACTTCCAACAGTTTGGAATTGGGTGCTCCTGTCCCTTCGGACATGATGTTTAAAAAGTGACCAGCACTGATGGACCCCAGCACCTTCAAAAACATTTCACCACGGGACTTTCCTTCCTAATTCCCTGAGCACCCTGGAGTCTGCTCTCCTCATATGCAGAGTTGAGGTCTTGCTGGCACTCTTTCTCCTGCCTACAGAGATTTTAAACTCAATCTCCTTGTAGTCACTGTGGCCAAGATGGTCACCAGCCTTCACTTCTCTCACGATATCCTCTCTGTTGACAAGCAGCAGATCAAGGAGGTAATCTTTCTGAGTCAGCTCCCTTAGGACCTGTTCTATAAAGTTGTCATCCAGATTTTTTAGGAATCATTCAACCTAGATTGTACCAACTGTGTCATTCTCCTGGTTAAGTTGAAGTCCCCCATAAGGACAAGGTCAGTTAACTTGGAATTGTCCCTTAGTTACAAAGTCTGTAAGTATAAGTTTGTTATTCAGCCTCCTGAGATTTTGTTTTTTTCTCCCATGTGCTGCCAGAGGGAATCTAAGTACCTTTCCCCATCAAGCTCCCTGAGAGAGCTTGGGGCTTAATATGTACATCACTGGACAATAGAAGTACACTGAGCAAAAAACTTTTCTGTGTAGTTCTGTTGCTTTATGTCATGTCATAAACATTTTCACTGCATTTTCTTTCATTAAGTACATCTTTTGTTAGCCATGTCTAAAAGTAAATGCTAACAGACCATATTTGAACCAGCTGATTTTGAGTTCAAACGCAGATTCTTAGCAAGTCTTTTGGTTTAATCCAGACACATGTTAGTTTGTTAGATGCTATGTTAGCTGTGTGTGTAACTGGGGAGCACAAACTACAATTTAATATAAGATTTTTGTGATATCATCTGCAAAGTAAGGATCAAGAGGACCGCATCTGAAACTGCAGCTAACATAATTATTGACTCTGAGCCACTAATATAATCCATATGATGTCTCTGTTAATGTGGCTGTCTGACGCTTGCAGTATTTGGTTGCGGGGATGCTTCAGGACAAAAAAATCCCTAGAAAGGGTGAAAGTGCAATCTACAAATCCATTTTTGTATCTGTTCTGCAATTACTGTACATCAGGAGCATCCAATTTTGTTCGAGAAACTGGTAACTTAGAGTTTAGAGAGCTTCTCTCAGTCACAGGGCCTCTGCTAAAGTAACAAGGGCTACTTCAACACTTGTGGATGATCAAAACACAGATCTGTGCACTTTACAGCCGACACTTCATGGAACATTTATTGGGAAGTTGTATTTTTTCTTTGAAACAGCTAATTCAACCTATAGCAGGTTGCTTTATGTCTGCAGCCTTCTGACTTCTGAGGTCATCTGTTACATCTATAGTAATTTATTGCATTGGAAGTCTGGTGGTATTTAGGCTTAGTTGTTGCCTAAGCCACCTTGAACACACCCAGCCGTCAATCCTCCACCTAAACTAAATTCCTTCAGTATTAGATTTGGGGTGTGGAGCACCGTGCTCATGTCACAAATGTCAGGAGGCTAAGTGAGGCAGCCTGGGTCTCCCTATTAAGTAGAACACAAGTCCAAGCAAAGAAACCAGAGACCACAAAGCAATGAGATAGAAGCAAAACATTATGATAATATCATTTCACAGCACCAGTACAGCCAAAAAAATGTTGAGCTCTCTATTTGTGGCTCATAAGCCCAAAGTTAACTTTCATTGGACTGAAAATCTTGCTACCACACTAACAGTCTTTTCTAGAATTTATTTACCAATTAAGTTGAGCCTGTCACTGATAACTTAGGAAAGATTTATAACTAGCGGTTGATTAAACTGTGTAGATGTGATCTTGAATTTTTGGCTGACTTAGTTTCTTCTCAGAATCACAATTTTTGAAGTGGAGCTTGTATGTACACTATGTTCAGGTTGCCTAGTTTCCACCTGGTATTAAAGAAAGACAAATATTTATAAAAAACAGGGTGGGGGAAAGAGCAATTATTCAATATCTGAAACAAGGGTAACATATATGAATGGACATTTCTATGTACAGATAGATGTATTGCCAAATCTTCCCAGTCTAACCTTGTAACGTTCTTTGCAAATACTTTTGTGCATTGGGACCTCTGAAGACCTAACTAAATCTCTTCATACCAGTATAGTTCATTCAGCAAACAAAAAATTCAAGAACTTGAGGAAACAATAATACCTTTTGGAGCCTAATTGCTTTTGTTTCCAAGCTATGCATACAAAGTGCTTGGTCTCTAAACTCTTGTCATTTATTCTGTCTTCTTTCCCCTCTGAAATTTGTTCCCAGTAATTTTACGCCAAAGGCAGGTACCTCAGTGACTGTTTGAAGTGTTAAGTAAACAAATAATTTCTGAGTAAATCATCGGACATATACTCTATTTTTCAATGAAGAAAAAAAGATAAATTCTAGTCCTAAATTATCTTTGGTGAATATGAAAGTAATTCAAAACAAAGAGAGATTTATAGTGAGGCAAACTTCATTAGCTCATTAGCAGGCAAAATAAGTTTTCAAATTGTTCATGAATCTATAACAAACAGAAACTATGACATCTAGTTTACTTTTTTGTGAATAGCATTACAGGTTGCATTGACTTAATTAAGATGTACCACTGAGCATTTAGGTGTTGTGTTTAGTAACACAACAGGATAAACCTAGGTTGATTTTAATTTCATATAAAGAAATACAAACTGCTGGAAAATAATAGCATTCCAATAGTTTTAAAAGTAATTTTTCTTTGGAAGTGTAGGTTCACTATAAAAAAAAAAGCATCCATTTTTTTTTAAAGCAGCAACTAAAGCAGGGACATATGTATATGTATGTATGATGTATTTAGAGTCGTATAATCCCATAAGACCTAACAAATCCAATAAAATATAACTATTAGAGTTGAAAAATTTTATCATTTACACAGCTATGAAAAGTATATCACTACAAAAACAATTCAAATATTATACTCTGCTAGCATGAGGTAGTCAATTTGTATAATCCAATCTGCATGTATATCTTTATGAAGATTGTGGAGCTCCGGAAAGTGTCTAATTAAAGGTTCACTTAATGTACACAAGAAGGTAAAAGAACAATCTCTCTTCATTCGGTCATCTATTGTCTATTTAATAGAGATATGGTCCTCCTTTTACAAATGCACCTTAAGTCTTCAATAGTAAAATCACAGTCTGACATGCAACACATTAGTGTTCAGTATCTAGCCTAGGTGATTCTTTTCCTGGTTTTATAAAGTTTAACACATCAGTCTTGCCAAAAAAGAGTCTGAGTACAGATATTGCATTGCCTTGAATAATATCTCTGAGATACACCAAAATTGTTAAGACAGTAAAAATCAAAAAGACTCACATCTGCTTTTGAATATGCTAACACAGTTTTGTTTTCCATGAAGACAAGGGTGTGCTTCAAATGACAGGCTTGTAAGTGTCACTGCTTTTTTCCTTTTTTTTTTTTTTTTTTTTAAGGCAAGCTTTCAACATATCTTCGTATCTGCTTTTATCATCCCACAGTTATTTTTTGTAGGTCTTCATATCCAGTTTTGGAGATTGTATGTAGCATTGCATGTAAGTTAACTGACTGGAGGGAAGCAGGAGAAAATGACCAGATTTTGTTTTGAGAGCAGAAACTGAAGAATTTTTTTTCTTCGCATTTATTTTCTCTGTCTACATGTGTGTATCTACCATGCAATACTGAATTGTTCTATCACACAATTAATGTTTCAGCTCTCAATACAACTGAAAACACTATAACAAGATCTATTAGGCGACTAATACAATTCCTACCTTGGAGAACTAAAACTACATGGAAATGGCAGTTCAGAGCAAAATAGAAAAAGGTTTTGTTGTCAGGAAATGTGAACCTGGAACTACATGCAAAAGCAAGCAATTCTATGCTGCTGTCTGCCTGGATTAGAGATAATAGCAAATAGTCGTAGTGGTAGCTAGGAGACTTCAGTTCTGTCTGTAATACTGTAAGAGACTGAAATTTTGATGGTTAATTGCTAAAACAATGGTTCATTTGGCAATGAACAATTGTCAAAATTCTCTTTTCTGAATTCAGTATGTCCCTAAGTTTTTGAAGAATTTTTATGTTTCTTTCTTGTCCTGTGCAGTACGTAGATAGAAAGAGAAACCTTCTGTTACCATTCTCTGCTTCTCTTAAATTTGAGAGGCAAAATAAAATTTGAGAGACAAACCTTAAATTTCCACATTCCTTTTTATTTTTCTGAACTAAAATTACATAGGACTACAATATGTGTCAGCAAAACCTATCTGTACACTAATTTCTTTGAGTGAGATGGGGATGGTAAACAAACATTTGAAATCATGCATCTTTTCTGTATGTGTGTATATTTTAATTGGGGCCAGAAGGTGTGCAGTATCTGGGACTTAACTGCCTGTTTGGTTATGCAAATGCACTTTGGATTCCTGACAACATACTCTCCTAAAATACCAACTAGTATTTCAGTGTTTCTCTTCCCACTTAGTCATTAAATTTTGGGCATTGAAACCTAATGAAAGGAATAGTTTGTCAAAAAGACAGGACAGTCTCTTCCAGTGCCTTAAAAGGAATACTCTGGAAAAACATGTGATTAAAAAAGTACCTTCTTACTCTCAGCTGAATAGACAGCAGAACCGGGACTGGGGAAGCAAAACCATTCTCACAGTAAGTAAAGATCAGGTTCATGGCCACCTGAGGAAGCTGAATGTACACAAGTCTATGGGACTTGAAGAGTTGCATCCTAGAGTTGTGAGGGAATTGGCTGATGTAGTTGCCAACACACTCCATGATTTTTAAATAGTCACGGCAGTCAGGTGAAGACCCCAGTGCCTGAAAAAAGGGGAATATTGCACCTGTTTTTCAAAAGGATAAAAAAGACAGCCCTGGGAACTATTGACCCTGTCAGCCTCACCTCTGTGCCAGCGAAAATCATGGAAAAGATCCTCCTATGCTAAGGCATATAGAGCACAGGGAAATGATTCATGAGAGCCAGCAGGTCTTTGCCAAGGGAAAATACTGTCAAATAATCCATGACAGAATGATTGCATCAGTGGACAAGGGAACGGCTACAAACGCCGTCATTTGGACTTCTATAAAGCCTTTGAAATGGTCCCCCACAACATCCTTCTCTCTAAACAGGAAACACATGGGTTTCATTGGTGGACTGTTCAATGGATAAGGAATTGGTTGAACAGTGGCATCCAGAGGGTAGTGGACAACTACGTCATGATGGACATCAATGACAAGAGGTGTCCCTCAGGTGTTTACCCTGGGACTGATGTTACCCAAAAAGTTCAAAATGATGTGGTCAGTTGGATTTACCACACCCTAGGCAAGTTTGCAGATGACACCAAATGAGTGTACCTGAATGCACCTGAAGGTGCACCATTGATGCACTCGAGGACAGGATGCCATCCAGAGGGTCCTGAGCAAGCTGAAGTGGGCCTATGGGAACCTCAGGAGCTTCATCAAGGACAAGAATAAGGTGCTGCACCTGGATCAGGACAATTCCAGGTATCAATAGAGACTGGGGGATGAACAGATCAAGAGCAGTCCTGCCAAGACAGACTTGGGGGTGATATTGGGTGAGAGGCTGGACATGAGCTGGCAGTGTGCTCTTGCAGCTCAGAAAGCCAAATTTAATCAAAAGCAGCATGGTCAACAGGTCAAAGGAGGTGATTCTGCTCCTCTGCTCCACTCTCGTGAGACTCCCCCTGGAGTGCTGCATCCAGTTCTGGGGTCCTCAGCAGAGGAAGTGAACCTGGAGTGAGTCCAGAGGAGGGACACTAAGGTGATCACAGTGTTGGACCACCTTTTCTATGAGGACAGGCTGAGGGAGTTGGGACTGTGCAGACAGGAGAAGAGAAAGTTTTGGGGTGACCCTACTGTTCAGGTGCCTTTTTGGTACAAGAATGGAGCATACAAAAACATTGGAAAGGGACTTTTTACAAGGGCATGCAGTGATAGGATAAGGAGCTGGATTATTAGGAAGAAATTCTTTGCTGTGAGAGTGGTGAGACACTAGTACTGTTTGCCCAGATCTGTGGATCCCCCAAGCCTGGAAGTTCAAGGCCAGGTTGGATGAGGCCCTAAGCAATCTGGTCTAGTGAAAGATGCTCTTGTCTACAGCAGGGGGGTTGGAACTACTTGATCTTTGAGTTCACTTCCAACCATAACCATTCTTTGATTCTGTGATTTTCCACAGACTTCAGTGGAATTGTTGCTTTGGCAGGAACATCTCTGGAAACAATTCCTCTCCTTCTCTGGTCTTGGTGTCTGTAGGCTGTTTCCCTCACATTATTTCTCTCATGACTGCTGTGCAGCACTTTTTACACTTTCTTAAACATAATATCAGAGAGGAAATACCAGCTTGTTGAGGGGCTCATGTATGTCCTATAATGTGTCCACTAGAGTTGTTTAGAGCCAGCTGTGCCTGGCACAGGGCAGCCCCTGGCCTCTCCTCACAGTTGTCACGCCTGCAGCACAGACCCTTCCCCCCCACTCCAATATTTGTGGACCGACACTCAAGAGAGATATGTTCACATGTGAAGCAATGGAACGAAAATATTTCTAAGCATACCTGAACACAAATAAAATTAATGGAATTCTTGACTGCTATAGCTAACTGTTGGAATATTTTGCTTTATGGCATTACAAGTTATTTATTTGCCAGTTTAGATTATGAAAGCACATTTTACTGCATACCTCAGAGCAAGCAGCTTCACTACATACTACCCCAAATATTTAATTATGTTTTTTAAAGCTAACAATAATGGCTTTCATTGTTTTGCTAGACTGAAAATAAGTGTGCTGAGCATTTGACATTTCTGGGAGAGTTTATTGTGGGAGAAGTTACACCAGTTATTAAATTGTGAACATGTGGCAATCATGGTCGTGCCTCATACCATTACAGTAGTATTTTGTGCGAACAGCTTTCAGGAGTGGACTTTTGTTGTTGACAGTCCTTTCTCAACAGGCCAAGTGACACACTGACCATGATCAACTTGAGCTTCATGGTTTCTGTAGCACTAAAGGCTTGCCCCAACCAATGATGATTGCAAATGATTCTGAATGTACAACAACAGAAGATCCTTTAGGCAATGAATTTTGATTGTTTTGCTCATAAGAGACTGCAAACTATATGAAAAGAGGAACTTTAAATGTCCCCTGATCCTATTAGAGGGTCATTATTCCAGGTCATGAATGCATTGCACTGTTGATGTACTATAATAAATGCTGACAACTATAAAGTACCAATTACGGAGAGAGGCAAACAACAGCCAAGGTTATACACCAAACAATTCATTTACAAAATAATGAAGGAAAAGTGACTGTAGTTGTAAGTTGGGTATCTTTTTGTTCATGTCTTGTATATTAGTTAAAACCTTCACTTGTAAGAAGAAACCTTCTGTGGAGTTTTGGGTATTTATTTTGGGTATTTCTTGCATGTCTTTTGGTGAAGGAGCTGTCCTAATAGCAAAAAGCCAACAGCAATTAGCTGGTTTAAGGCAGCATCTGTGCCTTCCTTTCCAATTTTATATACTTCATAAAAAGAGGCAGTTTTCTTTTTATTATGCTAACTTCCCCATCTGATTATTGTTAAAAGAGAATGGCAATACCCAACAGCATGGTAAAAGTTATCATTCTTTTCATCATAGGTACATATTTTAAATGTAGCACTCTTTTACACGGAATCACAGAATATGCTGAGTTGGAAGGGATACACAAGGATCAATGAGTCCAGCTCCTGTCCCTGCACAGGACCATCCCCAAGAGTCACACCATGTGCCTGATAGTATCGTCCAAACACTTCTTGAGCTCTGTCAGGCTCTTCCCTGCAGAGCCTGTTCCAGTGCCTACACAACCTCTCAGGGAAAAACCTCTATCTAGAATACAACCTAAACCTTCCCTGACACAACTTCAGGTCATTCCCTCAGGTCCTGTCACTGGTCACTACAGAGAAGAGATCAATGCCTGCCCCTTCTCTTCCCCTCATGAGGAAGTTGTAGATTGCAATGAGGTCTCCCCTCAGTCTCCTCAAGGCTGAACAAATCAAGTGACCCCAGCTGTTCCTCATAAGCTTTCCCTCAAGGCCCTTCACCATCTTCATTGCTCTCCTTTGAACACTCTCTGGTACTTTAATATCTTTCATATATTATGGTGTCTAAAACTGCCACAATATTCAGGGTGAGTCCTCACAAGTGCAGAGCAGAGCGGGACAATCACCTCCCTCGACCGGCTGGTGATGCTTTGCCTGATGCCCCCCAGGACACGGTTGGCCCTCCTGGCTGCCAGGGCACTGCTGACTCATATTCAACTGGCCATCAACCAGGACCCCCAGGTCCCTTTCTGTGGCACTGCTTTCCAAGTCTGTAAAAACATCCAGGGTTGTCCCATTCCAGGTGTAGAATGGGCCACTTCGCCTTGTTGAACTTCCTATGGTTGGTGATTGCCCAGTCCTCTAATTTGTTGAGGTCTCTCTGCAGGGCCTCCTGTCCTTCAAGGGAGCCCTGCAGAACCTCACTAGTGGCAGGTCACCAGTCTGACGTCACCCCCTTCACCATCACCCTCTGTGCTCCACCTGTGAGCCAATTGCTCACCCACCACATGATGTGTTTATCCAGCTGTGTGCTGGACACTTTGTCTAGAAGGATACTATGAGAGATGGTATTTTTTAAAACAATCCAGCTATCCATTCTAATGTTTTTGTCCCAGGGACAGGCATTTTAACTTACTTTTTCTCTTGGACTCTTTTTAATTTACCGACCTTGACCTGAATCATGTTTTGAAAATGTTCCTCTTTCCTCATTAGCTGTTGAAGGTAAAAACAGATGTATTAGAAACAGGGATTTTGTGGGCTTTTCCACTACCAAACCAAAACAGGAAAAGTCTGGCATTAGGAATTGAAATACAAGGGTGTATTCTGGTTGCAGAATACACCCGTGTATTCTGGAGCTGTGTCTTTGCTTCTAGTTACAGTGGTAGTCAATATCCATGTAAATTAACCATAGCCCTCAAGTTTTTTGTTATCTGACTGGATAACACAATGTTGAGAACATAGCCCATTTCCTTCACAGGCCTTATGGTAGAGCACAGATTCCAGTGCCTTTAGCAGATATTTAGCCCGGGAAATATTGAAAAAAAAACCATAAACCTCTTTATTACTATGAATGAATATTTGGTTGGTTTGTTGTCAGGGTTTTTTTTTTCTCACCCATAGCAACACTAGGAAAACTTTTGTCTGAGACTCCAACCGAAAAAATTGCAAAGAAATTACATTTGTCTTCTGCTTTACCTTGCTACATCAGGCTCTGATGCAACTTCAGTTGTATCATCATGAAAGGGCCCCCAATCAGAATCTCAGCTGCCATATATGTTTGTTTAAAGCCTTTTCTTTAGCCATGTTGATAAATATGTTTCTGACATCTTAATTTGAAGGATAACATGGACTTTCAAGGATCAAGTCTAATAAATGAGGCTGTAAAGGTAAAGCAGGTATACTTTAGAGCTCCAAGGAAATGAAATAAGATTGCTAGGTGTCACCAAAAAATCATGCATGCAAAATGGAGCACGCACAATCCAAAGTGATAATCACCATCTTTGCAGATATTGTTAAATGAGCCATGGACAGAGATATCAATAAATTGTGATGCCTAATGAGTTAGAAAGAGACAAAATATGGTTATCTGATGGAAGTGGGGTTCTTGAAGATGACAAGGAATTCACAATATATTTACAGGGATTTGCAAATTTATTTCCCCCAAAGTAGATTTAGCTCTGAAGACAAATATTATCTTGGTATCTGTCAACGTTTCAGATGTTGATAAATATTTGAATTATCTGGATAGATAGAAAAGACCTATGTGGAGAAGCAGTTGGCTGCAGGGTAGTCTGTATGTTACAGCTTGGCTATGGATAGAAATATCAGAGTAAATCCGGAAAGCACAGCAAACTACCAGAGTGTTTAATTTTTCCCAGTGATTTTTTTCCTGATCTTATTTCAAAAGGAAGACATACATTTTGGAAAGTATTTCCTTCTCTTTCTTGCCTGTGGCAATACAAGGGAGAAGCAGTGGAAAAATTAATTTCCAATTTCCAACTTAAGCTCAGCTGTACAGACACCAAAGAGGAATCAGAAATCAGGTGAGGGAAAGAACTAGAGAGGTAACGTATGCTCTTACCCCCCAGATGTCTCATTCCCTGCTTCTTCCCCACAGATGTTTTATTTTCTTTTCAACTAGCATCTGTGAGAAAATGAACATTAAAAAATTGCAACTATTCTCCCTCCTGTGTTTCAAGCACTGGGAAAATGTGCAGAGTGACATTCAAAAAATGAAGTCAGATATGGATCTGTATTGGAATTTAATTATTTCTCTTTGGTTTACAGTGACTAGAAGCTTATTCACCTAGAATGAAAAACAAAATAATACATATAGGAGTGGAAAAATTAGTCAGCTAGTGAACAGTCATGTTGTTATATTGTTGGAAACTTTTTTTTTTTTTTTAATGTTTAGTCAGCATTTCTTTGAGCGAATTCAGTCTCTAGTGCTAGTTTTTTGTCGAGGAATAATAATTTTGATACTGACCAATCCTGATGAAAAACACTGGAGAGCATCAGCTGCTTAGTTGCACTTACATCCATTTCTTTAAAGAGGGGAGTAGTATCATTTAAAGGCCCATATTGGAAACCTCTTCTGACTTGTCCACTTCAACCCTCTACTTCAGTTCAGTAATTTCTGAGCAGAAACATACAGTGCAGGCACAGTATGTTCAGTACATCCAAAATATATCAGTTCTATTGTTTATGTGATAAACTACTGAGCTGTGCTTGCAGCTCAAGACCAACAGACACAGAATGTGTGACATTTATTGCAAACTTGCTGGCATTCGTGTCTTCCCAAAAAGTTTGTAAGGGATTATTGTTTTATGTTGCAACTGGATCTGATGTTTCTATTAGGAAAAAAAA